>WAAD01017099.1:56644-70957 GCA_013389945.1 Fregata magnificens
AAGAGGCGATTAACAGTGAATTTGGCAGCCCCTGTGACATGATGAAAGACATGGAAAAAGAACTATCCATGCTAACAGAATATGGTGAGAGCTGGGGGTGGCGGGCAGGGGAAGAAGAAAAATGAAAAGTCACCATGCTCCAAAGGAGCAAGAAACAATCGATAAATTGCACTAGCCCTAAGTATTTATTACATGCTCAGTTTCTACAGTAATTAGCATAACACAAATATATTGGGTATATTAACCTTCAAATACGGGGCTGATGGTATAGCTCTGATCTAAATGTGCAAGGGGTACTATGCCACGAGTTCATAGCTGTAAGTGTCGATGTGTCCCACTATGCATTGCAATGGCTATTGCTATGGAGAGGCAGGCAGCTAAAGCCCTGTATAAAAGCATAACTATCTGTATCTGGGAACTCAAAATAAGTTGCCAAGAGGATCTTGTCGGCTCTTGGGTCTGGGCCTTAATACATCATGATTTATGGTTTGACTTGAAGGCAGATGCCTTTCCATTTCTGGACTATGTCTGACATGCTGAATGTGCTCATCTAGAAACAATATTTTTAGGAAGAAATTGTTCCAGACATTTGGAAGAAGGCCTTTCTGCCTGAGTTTTCAATAGCTCGGTAGCGGGTGTCCAAGCTTTTGCAGTGGAACAGACAGTCATGTCTCAAAGCATGTCTCAGAATTTGCCCTGCTTCAGGATTTTTTATTTACTAGAATCCCATTTTTACCCTAGGCAACTGATGTTTTCTAGAGCGCCACATGCTATTGACTAAATTAATCTGAGGCAAATAAATTGAGCCTGCAGATGTATTTGGCCGCTGCAGTCAAACCCAGCTGATGGACTTGGGGGTTTTGGAGGAATTTTTTAGGGTTTCTCTGTGTGCAGGCAGCATGGGCACCATCTGCATTAGTTTGCCAGGCCAAGGTGCCAACATCTGCTAACATACTGGTTAGCTGGTCTGGAGAGACCATTTATAAGAACAAATGATCAGTTCAGATTCCTGATCTTTCTGTTTAAAGAACAGAACTAGTTGTCATCTGCAATTCTGCAGGAAACTGAAGGGAGAAAAAAGAAGGGACAACAGAAATGATCTGGCAGAAACAAAGAAAACTGTGTCCAAATTGAAAAATAAAAAGGTCTGAGAGAGAGGGTACAGAGGAAGAAGAAAAATACTAGTAGACACAAAGCCAGGAGGCTACAAGCATATTAAAAACAATGATCAGTGAAACAACTGAGAGACTGAATTAATTGTATACAATTTTCACGTTGCTAGCAACGCTTCTCTAAGACTTCATGCTTAACTGTACCCACTAGCAGGATTTCTAGCTTTACAGTTTTAAGTTTTCTTCAGTCATCTCTATGTGCTAGTGTTCAGCAGAGATGTTTGCAGTTTTTCAGTTGGGTTAGCATTTTTGAAGTTGAACAGGAGCCTTCTGCTGTTCAAGGTCCTACAACATTCTTCTTCCTGGACCAGTTACCAGGTGTGCTTTTGAACAAAAAGAGGGAGGGAGGGAGGAAATCTAGAATAATTATTGCATTTGAGGGTATTTTGACTCATTACTACCACTATACCTGGAAACAAATCAAAATTTTGAAATCATTCTGACTTTCATAACAAAATGCAAGTTTTTGTGACTACAGAAAAAACCAGCAGTAATATAACAGGTTAATTTCAAATTTACAAGAAGACACTAGCCTATCTTAAGAGTTCCCAAGTTGCGGCTCCTGCATGGGAAGTCACTGAGTTTCTTACCTCCCTGAACTATTTGCCAAAAGACTTTTCACACACAAACAATTCAAGTTTTCTAAAATTAGCTTTTAAAAAGCTATTTTTGTTCCCACAGCTATGTCTCCATGAAAACTCAGTCTTGTATTATGAGCAAAGGAATGCAATTCATGCAAATAAGCCATGTTAGAAATGAAGTTTGTAAAGCAAAAAAATAAGACAAGATCTCTAAAATAATTCCTGGGAAGACTGACAGTCTCAAGTATCTATACATCATACCAGCTTTCAATTCTACCTTGTTCTTGTAACTTGCCCAGTTTGTTGGGCAAGAACAGATACCTTTTGCTCCCCTCAGAAAACTGTGTACAGTGCAACTTAAACAAGAAAGTAATTGCATTATTTGAGGTTGTTTTTTTTTTAAATAAGATATGTTTCTGCTTTTGCTATCAGTTAGAGACTACTAATAATTGTTAGACACTACTAGTAATTGATTTAAGTCTCTCAGATACGACGAGACGGTTTTAGCCACCAGCACATCTACATCAAATGCAGGATCTATGTCAGGGATTGCAGTAATTTGCTTTGTGACACCAGGTCTTTGTCCAGATCTCCCTGTTCAGACTGCTGAATTCAACCCTTCAGCTGCATGTGAATATGTCCCTCATCCCTGGAGGCCAGCAGAACTTACCACCCCTGCACCCAGCTGGGGGAAGGGAGGGGAAGGCTTGTTTTGTTGTTGTTGTTCTATGAAAGAAAACAATCTGTGAGAACAGTGTGGTATGAAGTTATCAGCTCAGATCGGCTTTATAGAAATCTAACATGGCTAAAGGTTCCCCCCTCCCTCATAAACCATTTACATAAGAGCTGTTTATGACTCCTCAGCATTGCACATAACCACTTCAAGCCACAGCTCGGCCATTAGACTTTACCTCAGCTCAGCAGGTCTGGCTGAAACAGCACTTGGCAATGCGTCTCCAGGGAAAATGGGGCCTCTGTAAGACACGGTGATAATTTGGTGGCTTCCTCGCTCAGGGTTAGTGCTGGCTTCCTTCCACAGGACAGCATGAAAGGGTGTTGTGCTAATACAGGTACTCAGATAGGAAATAAAAAACAGACCTTCATCACCAGTGAACAAGAAAAACCCTGTGAGTAACCCCCTTCCCTGCAGCCTTCAGACACAGCAGTGCACTTCCATCCAGCAGAGCAAAGGGGCTGTTTCCGAAAATCTAGCAGCATTTTCTTTCTAAAATTTCTGTTTTCCTGCACCATATAGGTGTGTGTGCATGCACACATCTCTCCATCAGGGCAGCCTGTGTCCCAAAGCAAGTGGCAAACCACTAATGTTCAATAAACTTTGTTAAACTCAGACCAGAGAGACTGGCACCTGGAGACAGGAAACACCACCACCGACTCTGTGCTGAGCAGCTCTGCAACATTTACCAGAAAGGAATGATGTTATGGTCTCTGCTCATGCAGCCCAGGAGACGAAGCAGAAAGCAAGAGCCAGGAAGGAAGAGTCAGATCCAGCAGGATGATCACGTTCCCCATACTGAGCATGAGATTCAGAATACGCTTTCTACAGGCTTTCTCCATGTCATGCTGAAGCCAAGCCTGTATCCCTTGCACTTTGCAGCACAGTGTCACAGCCTCTCTACTTTTCTCTGTGCTAGTACACGGTCAGGAGACTGCTATCACGTGCCAGCCCATAGCTCCTGGGACCACAGGGCAAACAAGGCCCCGCTGGTCAGTGCTGTATGCAGACAGTCATCACTACAGCCTGTTAACAAGGAGGCACGTTTTCTATTCTCCCATCTAGCACTACAAGCAGCTAGTCCCCGTGGACATGGCATCATGGTGCTGTAGGAGAACTAACTTACAAGGTCTTGCAGGGAGCTTGTCACCAGTAAGGGGAAGGAGAGAGATAGCCCAAGGAGGTGCCCCCACACCTGGCTGAGTGAGAAGATGGAAGTATTGGAACAACTGCCGCACATCTGGGATGGCACCCCGTGGCAGACCATGCCAAGTCCAGTCAGGATCTAGCATCCAACATCACCCCTTTGGAAACCTTTGCAGAAAGCTACCCTAAAACAACATGTTGTGCAGTCATTAACCTAGGCCCCTTTAGCAACCCCATGCCTTTCCTCCAGAAACTTTTCCAGAAGATCTGACTAATCAGGTCCCTAAGTTTGCTGGGGTCTTCCACAGCATTTGGAGGGCAGAGTAGTCAAATATATTCATAGCAGGGCTCCCAAAGTGCAAGTTCAAGTCTTGCTTTGGACTTGACCAAAGTGTATACTGGGTCAGGGCTGGCATGACTCTTCAACAGGCTGTTGACCTCAGAGACTGGCAAGCCTTAACCTCATTGGCGTTAACGTACGAATTTATTCTAATAAACTAAACCTGGCCGGGGTTTAGGGCTCAAGCCCTGACATGCAATTACTGTGTAATTTTTAACACAGCTCTTGACATAGTTTTGGCCTGTGCCAGCCAGTATTGCCCCAGGACTTCAGGGAATGGGAGCAGTCCTCCTCTTGTGCTGACAGGCAGTACAGACAAGGCCAGTGAGGTTTTCTGGTGCAATGTGGGTGGACAGGGTCTGCAGGTATTCATACACTTATACTCAAGATGGAGTCCAAGCCCATTTTAATTTACTGCTGAGGATATAACTGATGGGAAGAGGCACAGTGACTTGCCCTTACTCTGCTGCCCTGCTTTCTCCTCTCCTCAGCTCCCATAATTCCATTTTTTTCTCTTCCTCCTCCTAAAATTTTCTTCCATTTTCAGATTTTCCTCCCTAGTAGGATCAAATCCAACATAATCCACTCCAACATTTTCCTCCACATTCATAAAAAGAAAAACAAAAAAGTCAATTTCCTTCTAGGTTTTGTCCTTAGCACTGCTTTCTAGGCAGTCAGTCACCCAGTACCAGCTGATCCTTTCCGTCATACTGTTAGTTACTAACTAACACCTTTAGCCTCACCACCCTATTATGCTAGTTTGGTAGGGGTAAATTCAATGACAACTAAGTTGTCCTTCTTTTCTTTCCTGTGAGACAGTTGAAATTCCTCTCTTACTTCTTCCTGGGCTTCAGAGCAAATACAAACTTCCCTGTGATGTAATGCAAGGCCTTCTTTCCTCCTCTGCCAATCTTGTTCTCCTAAACCTGTCTTATAGTTTTACAACAGACTGCAACAATCGTATGTAGTCAACACTTGGATAGTCATAAAAGAGCTTTCCTGAGGAAACAGCACAAATTTCCTGTCTGATGAGGTAGACTCTCCTAAGCCATATCTTAAACTACCCCCTCGTCCCTACCATCGGAATGTCCTACTGCAGTTTCTCTTCAGCTTTGTTTTATTTCAGCATAGATGTGTTTTTTCAGTACTAGCAGATATGTACTGTATCTGACATGCAATGGAACAACAGTGACATCCATTGGCTAAAGTAAACCCAAGCGAGAACTGTTCATTAGACAAGAATTATTTTTGATGGAAAAAGTGTGTTTGACCTAAGTTATTATACTACTTTATGTGATTTATAATTACCAGTGTTTTAGGAGTGTCCTAGAATTTAAGCTAAGTTTCACATTTTTCTTTCAGGTCTTTCCTGAGAAGTGATCAGTAAGCTTATCGTGCCTAGGAGAGAAATACACACTGACTGCCAGATATCTACAACTTGAGAGAGATCTCATTTTCTGGATATTGCAACACTGAAACCTCAAAAGCTCAAGCTGAAAATATTTGTGAGGTGCAGATAAAATTATTTGTGGTCTTATTAGTTTGGTAGATACTGCCCAAAGGCTAGACCCTAACTCCATTCTGAACTGTGGAAACTGAGCCCCTGCCTCTTTTCCCCCCGCTCCTCTTTCTTTCTTTTTTTCCTCCTCCCTTTTTCAGAAGACATTTTCTTTAGCAGCTTCAGTAGCTTTTCTAGGAAATGGCTCTAAGCTGTCCACAGTTTGAGAGACTGTTGGCATCGAAACCAGTCACAGCATCCCAATCACACTTGTGGCAAGCTGGTAGGTGGTTGGTAGGCAAGGACAGAGGTGGTATAAATGTCCCCAATTCTGCTGGTACAATCAAAGACAGCATGAATCATTTGGGATGCAGAGCTGTGCTTGGAACTCATGACTAGGAGGTTGCCCACCATGATATTCAACCATCTTTTTCATGCTGCCATTCCACAAAAGAGAATCCTTATTTTTAAAGATATGACTTTTGTCTTCAGAGATACAGTTCTTTTTTCTCAGAGGAAAGATTTTAAAGTTCGTCATATTAAAACACATAGTATTTAATTGCAATCAGTTATAAATCAGTCCACAGCACCCTCCATCATCCATCATCTTCTTCTCCATACCCCAATCTTCGTATTATCAGCCACTTTTGTCAGTAGTAATATTATTTTTTTATTCCTGGTAGGATGTTAATACACCTCAGGGGGTAGAATAAAAAATGCGGTTGTGACTCCTCACTGAGTTATTAGCCAAGTGTTAAGGTCAATTATAATCCAATTCTTAATCCACCTATACTAAGAAACTAGAAAACTGAAAACATAAATTAATGTTGCAGGCTACTACATCAGATACTTTTCAGAAGCTCAGTGTTACGTCTTTGTTATTGACAAAAGCTTTCATGAAAGCAGAAGAAATTACATTTGCTTTGTAACGGCTATTCCTCACAAACCTGTATTGATCGGTGGAATTACATTATTCTTCTTTGTTGTCTGAGGGTTCATTAATCTACTTGTTATAGTGTAGGCTCTAATTATACTGGCTAGCCTGTTAACCTTTCCCAGAGTTTGGGGCAACACTAACTTTCTTCATTTCTCTTCTTTGGAAATTCCATGCTGTTCTAAGATTGACGAAAAGTCAACAGTAACATCCCAGAGAGTTTTTTGGGCAGTTTTTATAAATTCCTTCTATACAATTGGATTCTCCACACAAATGCTACTTTTTGTTTGGGTTTTTTTTTTTTTTGAGAGAAGGAGAAATCCCTGCAATAGCTGTACTTCAGCATTCCACATAATTCTTATTTTAAATAAAAAGTATATCCTCAGTCATCATGTAAATGAATATTCTTTCCTCTCTCTTCCTCCAAACACAGAATAGCCCTCTCTGGTTAGACCCTTCTCGGTCTTGCTTGCTGCAATAATTCTAATTTTTGAACACATTGGACTAGCATAGAGCACCATAATCTCTCTGCTGTTGGCTCTCTGGTTATTCGTCATGGTTCTTAAGCACAGTTTAATGCACAGTTTTGAGCGGGCAGTTCATGGCCGAGTACTGCTATAGTGCATACTGGAGAAGGAGAAGCTGTGCTGTCCAAGTCCTTTATCAGATGACACTGTGCTTGATTTATTTCAGGAGTATCTTGTATAGAAATCTACAATGACTACTGCATAATGGAGATGATAAATCACCTGAAAATATTACTCTTAGAATTTTTAGGGACAATATATTGTTTATGATGACAACGTGAACTCTCTTTGCAAGTTTTCCTTTTTTTAATTTTTCAAGCCTCTTGTGGGTTTAAAATAATTTCACTATTTATCCTTGGTAATCCTTTGACTGAAACCCTTCCCTACTAATACCTCATAGCAGTGGAGGTAAAGAAGTGACAAAAGTGACTCCCACAGCTCTTCCAACTTCTGTTCCAGTGTTAGTCTTCCACAGTGGAACACAGGAATGGAGTAGCTGACTTCTTAAAAAAAACCCCAACATTAACATTCCTATTTTTTACTAAGCCTTTGCTACTTTTTACTGCTTTAGCTTTTATTTTTATAAGTACTTTTACTGCTTCTTTCCTGGTGATGTGTCTGAGGAGCTGACATCTGCTTTGGCTTCTAACCATTTCTTTCTTATTCTCCCCCAATACACAAAATTACATGCTACCTCATTTACCCAAGTGTAATATTGGTTTGCCTTGAAACTGGGAACAGCAACTGAGGTTTGTATAGGACACTGTTACTCAATAAAGAGTACAACAGATCTATCTGCAATATGGCAGTCAACGTAAGACTTGCTGACAAATGCAAGCTTGGTAAAAAAATTTGGCTATGGTTTATACAAGCATCCAGAACGCTCTTATTCTTAACATAGGATTTTAAAAGTTTTGATCTTGTGTTGGATTCTAACAATATGCTACCAGTTTCAAGCAAGCAATTAATCAAAGATTTCCTACTAAAATCCTGTCAGCTGCTCACATGGGGTCAGCAAGTTCAGCCTAGTGCAGAAAAGTGGAAAGCATGCTGTGTGAAATGCTCCATGATGCCAAACCGATCTTCCAGAGGAGATGAAATAAATGTCTTATTTACTCACTTCAGGCAGATGAGACAGAAGCGTTTACAGTATTCAAGAGGAGTCTTGAGGAAAGCAGTAAAGTATGAGAAGCACAGAAATAAAGAAAAATTTAAAGACTTACTGCTCCATAACCATACCTTTTCATTTTGGAAACTTTTTTTTCCTGAAGAGTTGTATTACAGTAAGTGTCTCATTTAAAAGAAATCAGCAAATTTAAAACAAAATACTTAGATGTCTGGAGAGACAGGCTAAAGCTTGTTGAAAGCTGGGTTAGGAGTACAAAACCTGGAGGAGCAGTTTTGTGAATTGCATCTTTTCCTTTCATAAAAAACTGACAGTTATCCAAAACAAAATGTTATAGCCTGTTCTACCAAAACCTGTTTGTTTAGATCCACAAGTATCCCAGCTAGTATCAGTTAGGAGTGTAACAGAAACACAGACGTCTTTCCAGTTTATATTTTAGCTCACCAGCCACATCAAAGAAATCAATGATTTGCACAGCACTATTTGTATGACTGGCCTGTTACATAGGAGGAAAAGTCAGTTTACAAGTTCCTTTTTAAAGTAGACTGCTGTGAATGTTGATTTAAGACTGTCAGTGAGAGCATTACTTGGAGAGGGACAGATGATGAGCAATGTCCTCCAGCCGACCATGTTCAAGCTACACTGATGACACTTGAACCTTGTGTGAACCTGGATGTGGCTGAGGATCTTTACAAAGTACAAATGTATTGGAGGAATAGCAAGAATAGCAAAAAAAAGGAAAAACAAATATATTGGAATCACTCTCATAGCACCTCTTCTCCGGAATTTATTTATTTGGCACCAAAACCCAAGAGGCTGCTTGAATAAGGAAACAATATTCCTAACAAAGATCATCCTTCAGATAAATCTCCAAGCTGGATCATTCCAGCTTTGCATCTTCACTCAAGAATACAATTTAGTAACACACTTACAGGTATGCTGCGGTGAGAGATAAGTAGTGCAGGCAATAAGCGTTCTCTGGGTCTACTTGGACTAAGCTTCTTTCCCACGTTCAACGAAACGTGCAGAGGTTCAGCACACAGTGTAGTCTCCTGTAGCCCTGTGCAGGACCCTCCACTGCAAGTGTGGGCAGAGACCTCCCCAGACTCCAGCACCACCAGGTTCAAGAGGAAATAAGTGTGTCCTTAAGCACTTGAGCAGGAATGCTTTTCTGAATCAGAGCCAGAGAGAGCAGCCAATATCTCCAAGGAATCTGAGGAAACTCTCCTAGTTAAGAGAAATGTGCTTTAAAATGATTTTTAATTTCCTTGATGCTCTCTTTCTCTCCTCTATTTCCTACTTAGGAGGATATCAGGATGAGAACAAGATTTTTGTTTAATGAGTTCATCTGATCCCTCTCTGATCTCTCATCTGATCCCTCTCTGATCTCTCAGCCTACTTTAGTAATCCCTGGTATGAGGAAAAACAATAACTTTTCCAGCAACTGGATGTGCTATTAAAGATAAGCTTATGCAACAGAGCAAGGAAAAAACACAGATGTTCTCTAAGCTACATTCTAGTGTCTAAAAGGTGGGAAAAGACTTCCTGATTGATATATAAAAATAACATTTTATGATTCTACCTTTAACTGAAGCAAATATAAGCATTTAGCACTCCCTGTAACTACACATTTAAAAGCTTTGTTTCTACACTTGGTATTGATTTACTTGTTCTATCCTTTTTACATAGGAGGATGCTAAAAGCAAGATGTTTATTTTTGCTGTACACCCTCATTTTCCCCTATCTTTGAAATGCTCTCTAGCAACATGAGAGAGTGTCATTATTAGATCAAAGAAAGCCAATATTCTTAATAGTTACATACACCACTGAGAAGAAAATTATGTGTGAGAATTGTGAAGCAAGTAAAGGCACAAAACTGTGATACACACTAAACTTCCAGGATCAGGAACCAAATAACATTACCTCAAGGCTATTGTATACTAGTATTTCTATAAACACAGAAAGCCTGACCTGGAGCCCACAGAGCTCAGCAAAAGGGTTTCTTGCAGGGGTCAGCAGATACCGAAACAGGCTTTTTGGGCACTGTTAAGGCTGAACAGAATACAGCATCTATTATCGTATTTGGTCCAAATCCTCAAACAGCATCTAGGAACCTCATTCCTACCAGATGCTTGTGGGAATGAGGAGTTGAAAGAGACAATATCCTACAAACTTTTTCTGATCCAAGGCCCAGATCATTTAATCTCTCAAGGCAGAGCCAAGGATTTACTTCAGGAAAGATAAATGCACAGAGAAGAGCACTGCAGGACAGGCTCTCTAGTGGTCAAAGCTTTCGGCTGCAGAAGGCATGAACGAGAAATGTCCCTTAGCTCAAGGGCAGAAGGACTCCTTTTAATTTTCTAGTGTTTAATCACTTTGCCAGTTCATCACCAGTTACTCGTGTTTAAAGCACTAGGCTTTGGGGAACTTCCGCATTAGGAGACTACGCAAACAGGCAGAGCTGTTTCATTTCATCCAGCAACAGAGAGGTTAGGAGCAAGTGCTTGAAGAAAAAAGGAAAAGAACAAGTGCTCCTCTCCTCTGTGTACCCTCCAGGGTCCCAGCAATTTATGGCTAAGGGAATTCTGTATCTATGCCTTAATGGAAGGAAGCTACATTCATGTCACTAATTGCTTTTAAAGCCGGATTTTTTTGCCTTCACAACCTCCTGTCTTGAGAGGTCCTGCAGTTTACTCACATGTGATGTGAAGTAAACTGCATTTCTTTGTTCTGAACTTGCTACCATATCTGAAGACTGTTCTTGAACTGTGAGAAGTAGCAAGAAGAAGCTGCAAGAAGTAGCATGAAAAAGGTGAACTGGCTTCACTGACTCCACTATTGTCTTCATTAGCTGCCCTAAATAAGCCTACACTCCCTATTTAGCCACTACAGTCTCCATAGCATGGATCTCATCTCAGGGGTTTTGTTAATCACAGCCTCGGACATTTATTTCTAGAAGCATTCTCAGAGGCCCACTCCTGCAGAGCCTGAAGTAGCAAAACCCTGCTGTGTGCTGCACTGCCCTCTGCTCCTGCAGCAAAAGCTGGCTGTACACTGTCAACCGGCAGCCAAAGCGTAACTGTAACTACAGCACGCTCAGTCCCAACCACCTGTTAACAAGCAGACATGGATTTGAAAAAAATCTTTCACCTGTTTTTTTTAGGCAAACGCGAGCCATACACTCAGCATGCGTCAGGCGCATCTGTTGTCAAATGCCACTTCCTTGACATTTCTGTCCCCATTGACAGGTTCTGCTCGTAAGCATACCAGGGCAAATGCCATCCACTGTAAACAAGGCCCAGCATGATTTACACTGATGTAATTGAGATTAAAGTGCGTCCTTCCCACGCACCACCAAAGCAAAGATATGGTATGGTTTATTTTTATGTGGTGTCAAGTCTTTGGAGTCAATCAGACTCATTACTGTTTACAGGTGTCACAAAAAGAAAGGCTAAATGAGGATGTTTGACAAGGTCACAGGAAAGAGGATGATTTGCATGCTGATATGCCTAGGGAGAAGTATGTCTTTATTCCATAACGAAAGCCCTGTCAGCAGTGTCATGGCTGATATAATGAACAGAAGTTGCAGAGGCTGCTGGCGACTACAGAAAAGATGTGACCACAAAGATGGAAAGGAGGAGGTCAATTAGATGAACGCGAGAGAGTTCAAAAAGGGCAAGCAGTTGAAAGCAGCTTATCCGTGTTCACTCATACAACACATTTTTAAGGAAAAAGTCATTCTACAGCAGATAAACTGCAAACCTGGCAGTGGAAGGTTATTTTTTTTCCAAGCCTGTTTCTTCTCCTACTGCAGTTCAGTCAGGCAATTTGAGCTACGATACAAAGGTTTTAAGACATTGGCACCAGGGCTTCATACAGTAAGTGAAAACAAGTTCTTCCATTGACGTCAGAGGTTAAAGATTTAATCCACAGGGTGCTGGTACTGGTCAGGCTTTTTGCCCTTGCAGTTTCACAAACAGGCCTACCTGCACGCTGTCCCCACTATGAGTTCCCACCCTCTGCTCATGTGAAGTCTCATGCCCACATACTGAGTGGAGACACTGATTAACACATCCATTGAACAGTAACTATTTTTCTGGCAATTTCTCAGTTTATTGATTTGACTGAAAGCAACTTAGCCCTCAGTAGCACAAGGGTTAGAGCCTATGCAAGGGTAACAGTAACATTTCCTTCAGAGGAAGCATCTCACTTTACCTTCAACCTACCAAACTCCAGCCTCCTTATGTGAAGTTTGGGAGGAGACTGATGAGTAAAACCTACATTTGTAGAAAGTATAAATATCAAGAAATCAGGTTCCAGTAGGGCTTTCAAGGGCTTTTACAGAGTGTTAAGCAGAAAACAGTTCTTCAACTTTAAAGAAAAAGACTGAAAGGGAGGAGTGTGATTACTCTTAAATTGTTATCCTTTCCTTACAGCATAACAGGGACTATTTCTTCAGCTCAGACTCAACAAGGTGAGGATGTTCAATATAAAGGCACTGAGACTGGCACACAGAACAGAGCCCGTTGAAACTTCCCACTTGAAAAGCAGAACTTAAGCTCAAAGTAGGAGCATATATCAATCTGGGTGTACTAAGAAAAAAATCTTCCTATGAACTTTGATAGTACAATATGTGGGAAGAAGAGGGAAAAGTTATGAGGGCACTCCAACCTTAGTAGCAGCCAAGAGTAAATGTCCTCTGTAGAGTAGTAATGAAGTATGATGAAAGACAGAAGCAAATGCAGAAACTGGGAAATACTAGTGAGGCTTCACTGAACGTTGCTTACAGGGCCAGTTGCTCGTGTTCAAGGAGGGTGACTCCAAATCAAAATACATTAGAAAGCTCTTCAGCTCCTCTCATACATCCTTTCTGGAGAAAGGAAATAAAAACCTTTGTCTTAAAGCTACAAGACAGGGCAGAAAACTTAAGATGATCATGAATAACCTCGGGTCAGAAATTTGAAGGGGAATTTAGCTATCAAATCATTGACCTTCAACGTAGAACTTGATAACTTTGTTGTTTACTCCAGTGTTTCAGGGGGCTATGGACATTCATCAGGAGAATTCAAAAGTGTGTCTCTTTCAGACTGTCTACGTCCTCCCACTAACACACTTCAAGGTAAATGAAAAATCATATAGTTGGTGCTAGCATCATACAAACTTAAAGATAACATGCATCTCAGTAAGGATCCCCCTCAAAAATCTTAAGTTTCTTCACTTGTTTCTGTCTATAGCTAGTCCGCAAGATTCAGAGCAGATCTCCAGTGCTACTGTTACTGAATTACATTTAGAACGCCTCCTTAAGTCTTGAAAGTGCCAGAACTCTTATAAAAAAAGATACAGGATGTGAACACATAAAATGGCCTAATTCAGATCAGGAGTAACACCCAGCTCGTTATACTATGGCTAGTAACTCATGCTTAGAAAGGGCTAAGAAACACTGTAATGGTCCTTCTTTCCCCACCCCACCCCCTCACCCCCAAAAAACAAAGTTTGGTTGGGGCTTTTGGGGGATGTTTCTTCCTCCCCTCAGCCTCCAGCACTTCATGATTCAGGAACAGCCCGAGCTGGAAGTACTATACTTGTGCTTAAAAAGTAAGAGTTTTTCTGTGGTTAGGAAGATACTTTTGTATGCGCTTTTTCCAAAGCTGCTCATCAGAGGAATGTTTGTAAATATCCATTGCTGCCTACTGTTAACAACAAGACAGCAGGCTTGCTGGGTAGAAATCCTGGTCTGGGAAAGTGACTGCTGTGTTCCCAAGCACTGCTTTTCTCTACTTTTTACAAATTACATTCCCCTTGCATTTCCTCTGTATAGTTTGTGTTCATAGTACTTCCAAAGTAACAAGAAAGAGTTTTAAAAGATATTACAGTTTCTGCAATGAAAATTCCTCTTGGGGAAACACACAGAAAACAAGCAATACTTCAATTTTGTAGTGATTTTACTAGGAGATTTGTTAACCTTCTTTCAAAAATGAGGAATATCGGTGAAAGAGTTTTGCAAGACCAAATAGGACCAACTGTTGCAGGGGGAGACTTGAAGCTCAGTTGGGTTACAAAGTACATAAAGGCTTGGCAGTTAACATGGCTATTGATTTATGACTGGGTTTTGTTTCTTTTATTTTTAGTTATCTCATAGACTTCCAAGGAGAACAGTAGGACCCCAAAAAGTTTAAGAGAAAGAAGAAAGCTGTCCTTGACAAGACCAAGAACATTAAGTATTTCACATAAGAGAGATTTGAAAGGGAAAGTATCA
>WAAD01017100.1:810-22665 GCA_013389945.1 Fregata magnificens
GGTCTCCTTATTATCAGAAAAAGTTTTCCTTGTCTTTTCCTTTCCCTATTCTCTTTCCCCCATTACTGTTTTCTACATCTATTATGTTTTGCCAACTCACTCTAAACATGCTTTCTTTCCTCCCCTCTGTGTGTATTTGTCTGTTTTACTACCTTTTCTGTTTCTGCTTACCACAAGGCTATGTGCTGCTCTGAAGAAGTAGGTATGAAAAAATGGTGAATGACCTCAAGTCAGTACTTTCTGAATCTGTTTGTTCATTTCTTTGACCTTGAATGTACTTTATCTTAGTACAATTGCTAACCCAATAAGTGTCATTGTCTCTCTACTGTCTGAATTTTTCCTATACTGTATGCTTTATGTGTAGTTAGGTCAAGCGCATCAAATTTTGTTTCAAGTCTACACATATGTTCCCAAAGGTTCCAAAGCAGAAGTGATTTTGATCCAGACATCATTTTGTTTTGAGAAGCAAGTGGGATTGATTTGATTAGAATATTTTTGCAAAAGCTAAGCCAGGGAAGCTAAAGACCAATAAGCATTTTGGCTGCCCAGTATACCTTGCAGAATTAACCCTCCATGATTAATTAACCTTCTGTGCTCCCAGCTGAAGGAAAAGTTGAATGGGATGGGATTGGTTAAGTGCAATTGTACATACACTCAGAAATATAATTATTAGGACTGATCCAAGAATACACTATCTAGAGAGTCTGATTCCTAGCTGAAACTGCATGAATGGTAATTTCAGATTTGTTTATTAGGCAAACATTACTCAAGAAAGAATGCAGAAAAAATCACTATTGGTCTCATAATCTTATTGTACAGAGCAGTATTTCAGAATATCCTCCCTGCAAAGTGTGACCCAGAAAACTATCCTATTTTTTTTATTTGTCAAACTGCTGGTTACCATTGCACAGGTCAGTGCTTAAATAATGCATCACTTCAAGGGTTATTCTTCCTGCTTCATTTCTCACAGAGAGTAAGTTCTGGTATCATGGGAGTTCTCTGTTTATGCTATTAATCTCTATTAGATTCACTGCTGAAAATGGAGAATAATCCTGGACTGTGGAGAAAAAAATGTCTCAACAGTTTTAAGTACTTTTCTGGGCTTCAGATATTTTTCAGCTTTTTTTTTTCCTTGAAAAATCTCTATGATGTTTACTTACTAAACTAGCAACTCCTCACATCTGTTTCTTTCTGCGTCCTCTGCAGTCTTATTCTTTGATACCCAACTCTGCAAGCAAATCTGTTTAAGCAGTTAAGAAATATTCTTAGTCTGTTGCCATCAACATGTATTAAGCAGACCAAAATGTCTCATTTTCTCTTCATTTTCCTATATCTATCATTAGCCTCATACTTAGCTTGGAGCTAATAATAGCTTGGGAGCTCTTTTTCTGTATTTACACAGTATTTACTACAATGGGATCTTGGCCCATAATTAAAGATGCAAAAAGCTATAGTAATATAGATGACAGTTGACACTAATAAAACGATCAATCCCAGAAATAGTTACCTCTTCCAGGATCATAGGGGAAGTCTAGAAAGAGAGAAATATAACTGCTCATAGGTACAAGACCTAAATCAAAGGTGCTTTGAGATACTCAGGTATTATGTTCTATATGAAGAATGTAAAGGGGCTAAGAGAACAGCGTAGCTTCTGTTTTATCACCAGTACACACTAAAATGGTTTGCTATCATTTTAAAATACAGAACATGACCACTGAGAATTCTGCCAGCCTTGAGTTTCAGAGCAAGCCACATTTATTGCCTGATCAAATATTGATATGATGAGAGGTCATGCTCTTTTCTGAAATCCCATTTAGTAACCTGTGTACTTGGGGGGGAGGGGGATGGTTCCAGCATTATTTTTAAACTTGACCACTTTAGAAACTCTTGGCTAAGATATCTATAAATAATCCATATCTCAGGCCCAGCCTAAAAACATCAAATTCACTCTAAGCTGCTGGTCTTGATGAAAAACAGGTTGCGAATGGTGGAGGAGGTGTGATTTGCTCAGTCTTCTTTTTCAGGACAGCTCACAGCATTATGGAACAGAAATACTGATGACTTTCAGAAGGTCTCATTTGAGAGTTAATCTTCAAAACTGACCTTCCCAAACCTGACAGGGGAGATGAGCCCATTGAATATTAACCAGTTTCTGAAGTAAGGGCAGGGACTGCTGGGGGAAGGTCTAAGGCTGCAAGGAATTGTCATCTTCGTTCACAGGGTTTAAGGATGAGTAAATGAACAGCAAAAGTAAAAAAGAAATTGCCCACTAGGCCAAGGACAGGTTTATTTACTCTAGAGGCAGTACGGAGCATGGTGCATTATAACTATATTTAACAGGTTGCTTGGGAACCACCTCAGACTTTTATAACATGATATGCCAACCTTTGCTCAAATTTGTGCAAGACCAGCCTGGATGCAGCTGTTCCAAGGGCTCCTTATCTTGCCTTTCCACCTGGTCTATGAATGCAGCAATCATTAACAACTTTACTGACCCCATGGCTCTTGCTACTAATGACAACTAATAATAAAGTTAATATGAACATTCATAGTATTATTATTTGTTCTAAACACAATACCGTCTATGCACCAGAGGAATGTGAGGTCCTATTTTACAGAGCATTATTGTCACGGTCCATTTGAATATCTCAAATTCACAGGACAATGTGCCCTGTAAATTAAGCTTTATTTTATGAACTCATTAGCAAAAAAATGAACAAGACAAACAGTCTCTCAATTCCCTTTGTACAGACTAATCTAACATGTGAATTCGCTAATTCATTATTTCTTTAATTCCTGAATTCTCTTACAAGTTCTCTAATTCCTAACTCGCACATCCATGAGCAAAATTGTTCCCCAGCCAACGGTGAGAGTGCTCATTCTTCCTCCTCCTCCCCTGCATCTCTCTGGGAAGCATGAAAGCCTCAGCAGTCCAGCTGCTGTTGGATCTGCTTCAAAAGCTTTTTTGGGTAAGCTGATGTATTTATAATTTCCAGCTTGGAAGTTTGGTCTATACCATACCCATTAGTTAGTGGATTCTGAAGAAACTTCCAGGCAATTACTATGCAAGAATGCAGGAGGTGATAACTGCAGGAGACAGCAAGCTGCCGGTGATAATGGCTGCACAGTGACCTCTGTCCCTTCCTGTCCATTGCATCCAGCCAACCTATTGCTCTGGCTTTGACTTAATGGCACTGCACCCTGCATACATCAGGCCTTAGCATGAGCTGTGTGTTAGGCCAAAACTGAAGCAGGAGTTGAGTGAACAGAGTTATGCAGTCATGAGGTGTTTCAAGAGCCCAGATCCCGGAAAGAGAGAAGTCACAGAGTTCACAAGTTGTTTTGAATATGACCTGGTGCAATGTAACGTCTAAGTAATGTAGAGAGCAAGAACATTCAGTCAGAAAAAGTGACTAACCAAAAAAAAAGTGTTAGTCAAAATAAAGAGGACCACATTTCTTTGGGAAAATCATCTTGAATTTTAATGGAAACAAAAGTGGTGAAAATCTTTGGTGAAAAATAAGAATATTTAAGTGGGAAACTTGCATACAAAATCCAGGGTCTTGTCACCCTGAAAACTTGACTGAAATGTGAAGATATGATTGAGACCTTTTCCAGAAGTCATATCAAATCACATAGCTCATTCTCATTGCACGTATTTAGTTTCAGTACTAGAGGGAAGGAACATTCTTTCCTATTTTCTGTTCACGATTGCACATTTTTGTAATGTTTAGTATTTCTTATGCCTGACACAATCCCCTTGTGTTTATCTGTAGTGTCATGGAGGAAATATGTAATGTTAGCTGAAGTTTGATGACACCAAATAAGGTTTTTGTTTGTCTATTTTCCTCAAGTCCCATTTCATGGTCCAGAAACCCTAATTTAAATGAAAGGAAATTTAAAACGAAAAGTGATTAGTGGATATCACAATATCCAGAGAGTTTGTAAAGATAAAAAAAGCTTCCTTTTGTATCCCAGAGGTGAGTGTGCCTTTGGTGCACTTTTTTACGGTTCTTAAAGAGTATTTTTTCATACTCTGATCTCTGACTGGCATTAGCAGAGTAGTGGGGAAGGATGGGAAAGTCCTGAAACACCGGAACATTGCCAAGAATGCTAGCTTAAAATGTCTTTGAGATCCGTCATTTAGATATGTGCACATCTAACATAAAGCTTACTAATTCTGTATAAACCTAAATTTTGCTCATTACGTTCAGTAACACTAAAGCCTGTCTTCCATGAGTCATCAGTGTTCCTAATACTACCCATCTGCCTGGACATCTTAGTAAAGAAAGATAGCAAGTTAGTTTGATGACACCTGATTTCTATGAATGTAAATGCAGCTGGCATTGAAGATCATCAGGCTATTCAAATACTTGTGTGCTAGCTTGAGTGCTCTGCTTACCAAAATGCCCCTAAAGAATCACTAGCCAAAGAAACCCAGTAGACTCTACAGCATTAGTGCACTTCTATTTACACTGTCATTACATTTCCAGAAAGAATTCATGGGGCAGCTGGGGAAAAATGGCTGAAATTCTGTAACTGGTAGACTGCTAAATTTGCGATTAATGTGAAAATGCCCATCTGGCAACCTTTGGCTTTTCAGATAGTTAGCAAGTGTGTATCGCAGAAGGCATATTATATCCTCTGTTATTTTACATGAAAAATGTAGGTAGTTGTTTGTGAATTTTATTACCTCATGAACTTTATGTTGTTAATGGTCTTTGGAGTGGAGATTGTAAGAGAATGTACTTTATTGAAGGATATCTCAATCATCACCACATTCTTGCTAAGTGCCTGAGATAACATTCCTGTTCTTACTGCAGTGATAGACAAACAGTTTTTATCTTTAGTGGTTCCTCAGTTAAAGTACCATACTTCCCAAAGCCTAGTGGGAAAAGTTTTCTATCTTACATAATTCCATTATGGATTGAAATGATACAAAATGAAATGAAAACTTCCAAAAATAGCCAGAGATTGTTGGCTATTATAATGCTTTCTTTATTTACATGAGAATTCAGAAGGACATTCTGTTCTTCTATAGACCACATAGGAGGGTCTATATGTAATGTATTAGCCTCAAATGCTTTGGAAGTGTCTAAAAGAACACCAGATAGCCACTTCAGCCTCTTCAAAAACAAAGCCATTTTAGAAGTAGTATTCATATACAGTATTCTGTAACTGAGATATCATAACTGGACCAGGAAATTGTGACCAAGGAAAGCCGGAACGACAGCTGGTCGATGACTGCTCAGACCTGTGACAGGAACTGCAGGCATCTGCTACCATGTGCAATGCCAACATACGTTTTCTTCATAGACTGATTACTTACCTTTTTAAGACAAGTACATTTTTGACATCTCTTGGCTATATTTGGAAGACTCTCTCAGAAAGTAATGTCTATGCTCATTAAAAACTTTCTATTAATTTTAGTGTATACATATTCAGATGGTTTGTACTTCTTTGCATTTATATGGATGAAAGATTGTTATTTTTCCTGCAATGGCCACAGGCTGATCAAAGTGAATATATTTTTACATAGTTAATAGTAGCCCAGTGAGTGATCTTCCTATCAGAGAGGGTGAAGACTTGGAGTCCTTCATGGGATGATTTTGGGGGGAGGAATAGTGTCACTTAAGTAAGAGAAATGCAAAGTAATGTCCTTTTTTCAAGTGTGAGCTAATTTATTCTGGATTCATTACTGACTGTATGTGCTAAATCTTCTCTTCCAAAGACTTTCTTAAAAAAGATAATATAACCTACCATTTTCCATATGTACATCTTCTGGATCTACTGATGGGAGTAGTCTGACTGAGGAAGAAAAGCTGCTCCTGCTGCTTTGCAAAAGGTAACTAATTACAGTGGGTTTAAAAGATATAAAAAGATTTTTTTTCATTCTACTTTTAGCTATTAACTTTAGAAAAAAACAACTTTTCAATACAAAATCAGGTACCTCTGGTGTTTCTTCAGTTTTTCTTCTGGTTTCTAGAAAATATTAGACTGAGTTGGTGTTCTAATGATTACCCCAGTAATTCAAATAGACATCATTTATATTTGGAACAGAATATTTTCCTACTGTAGCCAATGAAAAAATCTTTTTTAACGACCCCTAAATGTATTATCATAAAGTATACATTATATTTAGAGATAGCACAAACAAAAAATGGCAACACTCATTACTAGGTGAGCCTTAGTGAACCTCATATGACCTACTTAGAACTGTCAGTAATACATTTTTCTTACAGGTGTTATTTGCACTGCCCTGCTTGTGCAGGGCTGGGTTGCGCTGCCCTTGGCCTGAGCAGGGCTGAGCTGGGTTTACCAGGCGCCCCGTGGGCAAGTGCCCATTGCCCAGCCTGTCTGAGCTCCGGCTCTGTGAGAGCTGCCAGGAAAGAGGATGACAGCCCCAGGCAGTCCCTGATGGACAAACGGCCCCTGGGTGACATTGGGGGGCTGCAGGGCAGCTTTCACCCCTTCCCTAGAAGCAAGGGGGAGTGAACAGGTAGGGAAAAGAAAATCCACCATCAGCATGAGTCTCCTGAGAAGAATTTGGGATGCTGATGTCACCCTGCATCACTCTGCTTTAAGAAAACTGTCACCATTGACCCTAGCAGCCAGAGGAAAGGTGAACATAACGCATTAGAGGCATAAATAACTAGTAAGTCTTCCTGGGTATTATTGTCAACGAGTTTTTTGTTTGCTAGTTTGAACTATGAGCATTAGTATTTTGTAACTGGTTTAACTACTGCTTCATTTCCATTAGAGTGTTAAGATTTTATTAGGCTAACAATAAATTCTTGACTCTACATATAAGGTGTGGTCCCTTCCACCCATAACAACTTTTAACAGTGTACACTACTATTCATACTGAAGCTGTGTACAAAGCAATAGGCAAAAAAGATTAACACATCTACTTTCAAGTCACAGCAAATTTTGAGGCAAAATCAAGGCATAGCATGACATACACAATAAGAGATGAAGATAGGGAGATGAGTGTATATGAAACTTTAGAAGAGTTTAAATGTGTTAGTGGAACCTACAGCTATATCAGCAGATCCACTTGCCTTCATTGCAAGAAAAATTGAACCCTAATTTAAAATAAGGCTAAAGCAATATAAGAGTAAGAAAAAGACACAAGTAGATACACGAGTTACAGATATGCTGTTTATAAACTGACAGCTATTTTTCCTCTAATTTTGCCTCAAATCAAAGCCCTTGTTGTGGTTAATGATGTCAATAGCATCTGAGATATGAAGGACATTTTGCAGGTGATTTGTGGCTATTTAGCTCGCTATGCTTCATGTTCAAAGGTTGAGAGAAGTGAGCTGAGTATTCTTATTTACTAATTAATTGCAGCCTGTCTGCTTAAAACCCCTTAGCAGTAAGAAAATGAAATAATTCTTTATGAAGTGTCTGTCTTTCTTCTCATGGCTTCTGATTGTGGTCCAACATTATGAAAACATGCAAATGGAAAAAACATGGAAAAATAAGAGTGGAATTTGTTGTGGAGCTATGAGTGAATTTGGAAGACACGGTGATCTTCTTAGAATTGAGCTGGGGATGGGGAGACCAGGCTGGAAGGTGACAATATAAAAGTGCTGGGAGATGCACCAAGCTGCATTTTGAGCCTTGTCATTACCATGCAAAACTTGTCCTAATTTAATATCAGATCAAGTCTTGCATCTGCAGCTGTGAGAAGCTCAGGTGGTGCCAACAGGGAGTAAACAAATCTAGAGGGACCATTCCAGTTATCCAACAGGGAGTTACAGTTTCAGTATCCAAAGCCTTTAAAAAATGACTATATGAGCAAGAGTGAGCGGAAAACGAGAAACACATGGATGTAGTCAGAGTACAACTGGATTCACTTATCTTTATTTGAGAAATTCTCCCTATAAATGATTTTTCAAGCAGCAATTCAATTTGGCAATTAAAACGAACACACAAACAAACTAGGGCTATCAGTTCACAAACAGGTCACCCTTTTTCTTACAACTTATATCCTTTTTTGAAACCTGTGTGACTCTATCAGAGTTTCAGGACCATAACTCTTTCCCCAGGACAGCTCTCATTCTTGTTCTGCCCAGGAATAATGATTTACATAGAAATCTCCTCTGTCCTATTGTTTCCCATCTACCACTGTTGATGAGCTTGGTTAGACTTTGTTAAAAATCATGTAGAGAAGACTACATTAAAATGTGCACAAAATCACCACCAGGCTGGAGATGTTACCATCTTAGAAAGCCTTTTGGGATATTTCTGGGCTTTGTAAACAAGGTTTCCATGAAGAAAAAGTTTTGAAGATTTGTTTTTCAGTGCTGGAAAACCTGAGTGTTTATAATCAACTGTACCCCTCTTCACATATTTGGAGTTGATAAAATAGCAAAATTTACACAGGTGGTGGTAAAGCAGAACCTAAAAAATGCTTGTCTCATAATATGCAGTACTGAAGGTGAGAATTAATGCTAAAAAAAAAGTATCTCTATTTCTCTGAATAAAAAAGCACACTAGCTTTTACTCCTTTTTTATCTTTCTGAAACTGAAAGATTTTAACAAAAAATAATCTGAATTAGTTTTTGTTGGTATGTTACTTTGTTTCCAAGTATTTGAATAGAAAGTGAACCTTGCAGATACGTGGGCACATGCATTCCTGAAAGATTCATTCATGCAGCCATCTGAAATGCGTTGTTTTTCCTGATCTGTTTCTGAAGAGGCAGTCATTTTATCAAGAAGCAGAATTGTTCTCACATAGCATATGTGATCATCAGTTTCCAAGTGAATGAAAGAACCAAATAATGTTGGTAATTACTCAGAGACCACAATGTAATGCTTAAAGCATAAGTGGAACAATTTCTGGTAACTGCAACTTTTCTCAGAAACAGAGTTTGTTTTCTAAAATTTCATAACTGTAACAATAACAACAAAACAGCAACAACAGTGCTCTGGAGCAGGAAATCAAGGCTGTCACTTTCAGAAATATACTTTATTGTTAAATTCTTCCATTTTCGTGTAGCTCAAACTGAGATCTATTATTTCTCTCAAGTTGGATAGACTCAATATAGTCAAAACCAGGGCGAAACTGTAAATTGTTGAAACATCCCCAAAAAGCATATGTGTAATGTATAGCTGCCTACCCACTGGTTAATTAACTACATCCAGAACATAGCTTACTGTGGGAACGTTTCTGTGCGTTTTCCCTGTTTTAAGCTGTTAGTGCAATATTAGGAACAGCAGTAAAGATGCTCTTTTCAGAGTTGCACCCTGAAACCCAGGTTTGTTATGCTTGTCCTTTTTTCCTTCCAAATAGCGGAGGAAAGAAATGGGATTGGTGAAGAGCAGCACTGCCCTCCGGTGGTCGGATTAATCCTTCACAGAGGTAAGGATTAGTTTTTCCTTCAACACTTTGGAAGAGGTTTATTTGAAAAGCAGTGCCTAGAACTGTACAGCCAGCAAAAGGTATGTGCATGGGATTGAAACTTTCAAGTTAGGTTTTGAATATGAATAATGAAAACCTTTTTTGTTGTTGTTGTTGGGGTTTTTTTAGAGAAATTTGTAAAATATTTCTATGCAAAATTAGAAAGCACTGCAAAATAAAAGTGGAGTAAATTTGTCTTTGGCAACTTATAAACACTACAGTGCCAGTAAAGATGAGTTCACGTGCTTCGTGTCTCATTCACTGTCTCATGAGTTTTATTCACTGTGTCATGAGTTTTCAACTCTGAGATGAAGCATTTAATGAGGACTTGCCAATAATCTGTTTAGAATAAAATATTCAGCTTTTTGAGATCTTAATCTTTTAGTAACCAGACAAAGCATAGTAGACACCAGCTCAGATAAATAGCAAAAATATTCCTGTTTGAAGCTAATCAGAAAAAAGCAGGAGAATAAAATGTGTATATTATAATTTTGTGTATATGATAACTTTGTGTATATACAACTACGTTTACATAGAAATAATGTTGTTAAGCAGTTGTTTCTGCTTAAACATAATCCTTATGAAACCCTTTCACAGGCATTCTTCCAGTTACCAGACCACTGATGGCAGCCTTCTGAGAACGAATTTTCAAAAGCGTTGCATCCACCTTGCAAAATTTTATTATGAGAAATTTTCATATAAAACAGAATCAGAAGTCTACTTAAGTCAAAACATCTGACTGACCCAATCTACAACCTCTGCTATCCTAGGAAAAAAAAAAGAATTAGATTGTTCTGAGTGAATTGCTCTTGAAATGTCCATGTTCTAACTTCTCTGTTTTCCTAACTCTCTGTTTCATTTAGGATGCTTACAACAATGGAAAAAACATTGTTTTTTGGATATTCATCCTGGAAATTGAACCCGCACTGATAGATTTGTGGTTTTCTTCCTCCTTTTTGCAAATATATTACATGATAGTCCTTCTGCAGTCATTTAGCATTTGTATTTTAAGACTCCTTTAGGGAGGTGTTTTGGGTTTTTTTAAGTATCTTAAGAAAAAGTTCCTCAGATCCAGTTAGCTGAAAACATCTAATTAATCCAAACTACTCCCTAACCTGTTTTTTTCCCCCATACTTCAGGCTGAGGCCTTGACCCACTCTTGTTAATATTCACTCCTTTAGCCACATGAACATGGCTGAAATTTCTAATAAAGGAGTAATATTTATTCCTTTGCTCTTTTTATTGGCACATCTTCCCTTACAAGTGTATTTTTCAAGCTCTAACATCATTTTTATCCTTGTATAGTCTCCCTGGCTCAAGAGAAATTCCTCAGAGGGAGGATTTTTTACTCCCCATGTTCTTCACTTAGAAATTGACTTGACTTTACCAGGTCGATGCCAGTAGCAAGATGGATGGCGTTCCTGACTGTGACATAAACTTGTGTTTCTTGTCCATCCAGATGCCATCTGTTTTACATTAAGAAAAAATAAACAAACACATCCATATGATCTTCATTTTCAGATGGATCTTTAAGTCTGACATTATCATATCACTGTCTCCTAGTACCTTAGTTTTCTTGACAGATTTCTACTTCCCCCTGCCCATCTTCTCAAAAGATGTAAACTCATACTTGAAATCTTACAGGGCGGCATCCCTTTTCTTAGCGTGTTCTCTATTTTAATTTACTCGTTCATGTTGGCTGCACGTTATAGACAGGATTAAGCAAAGTATGATAGAACATGCTTAGCTTTAAGCATATGTTTCCATACTTTACTGAATCAAAGCTAAAATTATGAATCGAGTTTAATTTTCTCTTGATGATTTTCCAAATGTTGTGGCAATATGTTTCCCTCAACAACTAATTTGTTTAGTATTCATGAACATGCAAGATATTTTAAAACTATTCTCAAGTTGATCACCAGCTCATCCCATCTAAACACTTTTTAAAACATGGGACTAAACTTCACTGGTTTTTAAGTAGACTGATTAGTTGAAATAATGTAGAGACTTTTAACGTGGCTTAGATTCTTTTTAAATATTGACAGAAGTTCAAAAATAAGCTGACACTTTTATTAATGCAGTAACTGAACAATATGCATTACAGTTTGTTAGAAAACTACTTTTAAACATGTTTTCTTAATTAAATATGTATTTAAGAAGTTGTATTTTGGTACCAATTTAAAATACCACTGAAATCTGGGATATTGACAGTGAATTTAGATTTTAATTAACCCCTAAAAATATGTAATGCAGCAAGATTCAAATGCAAGTATGATTTTTGTTTTTTTTTTTTTTAATATAATCACCATTCTGTGATCTCCTCGGGCTTGCTTCACAACCAGCTGACATCAGCGATGGCAGCAGTGGTGATGTCAGTAAGAGTCTCCCCATTTGAGTCAACTTTGGATCAGACCTATTAACAACAATTTCCAACTACAACCAACTGGATTTATAAGTTAGTTGACATAATTCCTAAAAAAGCAGTGGGCTATTCCTAAAGAAACAAATGCACTACACTGCTAAGCTTAGCTGATCCTTCCAGATATTAGAACAGGTAAACTAATTATCTGTATCTGTCCATCTTGGGTGATAAAAAGGACGTATCTCCTTGCTATCTAAATGCCAGTATACAAAAAAAGACCTAATGAAGCTGAACCCACAGCTCCAGGAAAGAACATTTTAGTTCTATTATTCTGCAAAATTGCAAGAGGACTAATACAGCCTGAGGAAGATTGTAAAATGAATTATCCTTAGCTGCACTTTCCCTTATGGCCTGTTTCCAAAGCAAAGCACTTTCCTTTCATTCCCTATAAATATCTTTTCCTGTCATCCCCTGGGTTATTTTACTTTAGGGACATGATCAGCTTTTATCTGCTTTTAAAGATCCATTTCTGACAGCAGGTAACGGCATTTGGAACCTTTTGCCTTCACTATCTCTTTAGACTTTTTGTGCCATGAAATTGGTCTTTTTTTTCCTTCTTAGTTTGCAGATAGTGAAAGCTGATTCATCAGCCTCCTTGATGTTTCCCACTGGGCACCAAGAAATGACCAGGCAAAAAGCCAAGTCTGAATGAGATGAACTCGGAGATGAAAAAATTCAACAATGTTGTTTTTTCCTCAACTTTTCATTTAGCTAGAATTTCATACTGACTCTACAACATAGTAAAGACTGACTCTTTCCAAAAACACTTTATTTAACAACTGAAAGCTAAAGTCCTCCTTTACTGTGGATGGAGGACACATTCTGTAATTAGTTGTGTCACTTTGCATACTGTGATGTCTAAGTTCAAGGGAGCAATGAATGATCCAGGGTGTTTGCAGGGCTGCCAGACTCTGGTTCCCTATACGGTCCACTGAATTGATTCTGAATGTAGATCCTTGTGGTGTGTTGACCCTGGCTGGATGCCAGGTGCCCACCAAAGCCGCTCTATCACTCCCCTCCTCAACTGGACAGGGGAGAGAAAATATAACGAAAGGCTCATGGGTTGAAATAAGGACAGGGAGACATCACTCAGCAGTTACCGTCACGGGCAATACAGACTCAACTTGGGGAAATTAGCTTAATTTATTAACAATCCAATCAGAGTGGGGTAATGAGAAATAAAACCAAGTCTTAAAACACCTTCCCCCCACCCCTCCCTTCTTCCCAGGCTTAACTTCACTCCCAATTATTCTCTACCTCCTCCCTCGCCATCGGCGCAGGGGGACGGGGAATGGGGGTTGTGGTCAGTTCATCACACATTGTTTCTGCCGCTCCTTCCTCCTCAGGGGAGGACTCCTCACACTCTTCCTTTGCTCCAGCGTGGGGTCCCTCCCACAGGAGACAGTCCTCCAAGAAATTCTTCAACATGGGTCCTTTTCACGGGGTGCAGTCCTTCAGGAACAGACTGCTCCAGCGTGGGTCCCCCACAGGGTCACAGCTCCTGCCAGCAAACCTGCTCCAGCATGGGTTCCTCTCTCCACAGGTCTGCAAGGTCCTGCCAGGAGCCTGCTCCAGCACAGGCTTCCCACAGGGTCACAGCCTCCTTCAGGCATCCACCTGCTCCGGCGTGGGGTCCTCCATGGGCTGCAGGTGGGTATTTGCTCCACCATTAACCTCTGTGGGCTGCAGGGGGACAGCCTGCCTCACCATGGTCTTTACCACAGGCTGCAGGGAATCTCTCCTCTGGTGCCTGGAGCACCTCTTCCCCCTCCTTCTTCCCTGACCTTGGTGTCTGCAGAGTTGTTCCTCTCACATATTCTCACTCCTCTCTCCAGCTGCAACTGCTCAGGGTTTTTTTGTTCTGCCTTCTTAAATATGTTATCACAGAGGCACTACCACTGTCGCTGATGGGCTCAGCCTTGGCCAGTGGCGGGTCCATCTTGGAGCCAGCTGGCATTGGCTCTATCAGACATGGAGGAGGCTTCTAGGAGCTTCTCACAGAAGCCACCCTTGTAGCTCCCCCGCTGCCAAAACCTTGCCATGCAAACCCAATACAATCCTGGATTTGTCTCCTTTATCCATGCTATTTAACCTATGTATCTGTTCATCAGCACCAGAATGCCCTGGATCATCTGCCTGGGCACACTTTGGTGTTGGTAGGCAGCATCAGGAGTCCATGTGCTGTGTTCTGTGAGCAGTTCAGTGGTATGAAGTGAAGGATTAATGCTCTGTGACCCCTCTTCAGTCATATATGGCATAGCTGAGCCAGTGCAAGGAGCATAATTTTAATCTGATACAGCCCGGTGGAAAAAAAAATCTCCTTTAGAGAATCCAGAAAGCACTTAGAAACTATAAAAGGTTGTGTGACTCAGAGAAATATGTCTGGGGTGCAGTTCATATGGGCTTTACCTAAATCTGCACTTAACCCTTATGAATAATAGAAGGATGTCATACATGGTCTTAGTGCAACTAAAAATAAGCTGTTTTCCACTCACATTGAAAGAGAGACTAATATTCTATTGCATATTATCTTTGGGTGCTGCTTACATTATAGAATTAAAAATTATGCCAAGAAAGGTGTAAAAGAGACAAGAAAAGTTAGATTAAACCAATTAATAATTTCTTGGAGAATATTAGATTTTAGAAATTAAATAAGGGATAATTTTACATTAACATTTATTTTTATGTTCATAATTTTCTATTTATTAAAGATTTTTTAAATTTCATGTCTACTTAAATTATAATCATCACAGTATATATAAAGTACTATGAAAAATAAATGCATTGATTGGAAATAGATAACATTTAATTAAATTTCTAATTTTGAATTGGTATTAAAGACAAAAACATAGTATCACTGCAGTAACTGTGTAATTATTAACTGGACTGAAGTAATTGGGGTATGAATAACAAATTAGAGAAAATTGGAAAGTAAAATTTGCATACAGAAAATTTGAGTAAAACATTTGAAGCTTTTCTGGTGTGTATTTTTCTGGGAAAACTCTCTTAATTTTTAATATACATGATAATGAAGAGAAAAGTTCAGAAACTTTCAGAAGTTCTTGGAAAAGTTCCTTTGACATACCAGGAGCCTAAAATCTGTGTAGATTAACCACTCCTTATAAAAGATGTTTTTTCGAAAGTTACATCTTAAGGTGTCTGAAAATAGACTGCTGTCAGGGAGGTTCCAAAATTGTCACTCAAATTGTCACAGCATACATGTTACGGTCAAATGTCTGTTTAAAATTTGTAGTATCAACTTCACTGTGCAGTGAAGCATCACTATGAAAGTTAAACAGAAGAGATGGTCAGTGTAATTACTGTAGCACAATGCAGAAATCCTAGTGGTTCACACAGTAGTATAAAACCTCATCACTGAGAATCAAAAATCTTGTTTTCTAATAATAGAAGAAGAAAACTATGCTTTATTTGTCTGAGTTAAAACAGGAATAATGCGAAAAGAATAAGATTCAACAATAAACAAAGTGGCTGCCTCCTGATACCTAATATGTTTTTCCCAAGGAGTGGCAAATGGAGCAAGGAGTGTGATTTTTAACCTAGGAAAGATTCTGAAATTGAAAAACAAAAATGTTTTAGTTTGCAAGAAATGTTAAATCCTCTTTTGAAGTTGCAGTAATGTGCATAAGGAAATTCACAAGAGCTAAAGAGCGACTAGTAAGTAGTTCTCTTTTCCAGAACAAGGGCCAGAACTAAAGGTTTTGGTGCAACTTCCTGAGAAATAAATTTAACTCTGTTGCTTAACAAATTATGAGTACCATTTGACATATATTAGCCTTATCACTTTGGATTTTAATGCCTTAGAGCACATACCAGACAGATTTCTTTTTTATGAAGTCATGGTAAGGGTTATACATAAAGCTGGAAAATGTATCACAGTGAGTACATGTAAGTATATCTAACTCAACCTATGGGGCAGAGAAAGGAAGCATGGGGTGAACATAGATGAAAAAGTGTGTAGTTTTGGTTGCAATCCTAACTATTCCACTTTTCCATGTACTGCCATGTTCAATATATTCAGTAGTTTCCTATGTGAAGTGCAGATCATATAGGTTAGCAAACTATCTGGCAGTAGAAGAGCAGCAATAAACTAGCTAGCATATATAAATTGTATTATTAAATATTAAGAAAAGGCAATCTGTAAGACAGAAGGTACTAATTCAAATTATGAGTAAAGGCCCAACATATAAAGCATGAAATTTAAAGTCCATTTTAATAACCAAAGTGCTGAATAAGATTACATAACGTTCCTGTACTGTAGTTTCATAGAAGAATTAACTTGTCACATCATATATTATCTGTTTTAGCCATGTTAAATGATAAGGAAATGACATAAAAAAGAAGAATTAACCAAGTGCCATCCACTTGTAGCTCTCTTTCATTTTATCACGGGATTTTTATTGTAAAGTCCTACATTAATAACACTGTTTGCTTTTTAGGTTCAGATAAACTCTTCTGGTTTGTAATGCATTTCCCCTTTCAGCCAATCAGAAATTATTTTTCATATTTTGAAGTCTGGGAATTTTCTGCTTTAACTTGATGTCATTAGTTCTGTTTTCAATACCTTTTGTAATCAATTTTTTGTAATGAATTATGTAAACTGTAACTGATAGAAAGTGACAGTGGAGAAAAAAAGGCCTTAAACACAGGCAGACTAGTGAAAAATAAGTATACAAGCTATGATGAGTCCAGTATTCTCTGCTAACTCTTACATCCTTTGCTAGCTGTTGCAAAAATGTAAACATACCTTTTCATAGTTAGTTACTAAGAAATATGATAGAGAAAGAAATATTTTATCTTAATGAATGTTCCTGTAATTTAGAGTTGTACAGTTGAAATTAATATGCACCAGTACTTTACTGGTTCTGCTGAATAAGTAAAATATAATTCTCATTGATACATTACTTTCCATCATAGGCATTTTAAGGGACCTAACAATTAATGAAACATCCCTGGTGATGTGTCAATACAACTGAATCTTATGTCTAATCGTAGGATCATAGAATAGTTTGGGTTGGAAGGGACCTTCAAAGATCATCTAGTCCAACCCCCCTGCCACAGACAGGGACATCTTCCACTAGATCAGGTTGCTCAAAGCCCCATCCAACCTGGGGCATCCACAATTTCCCTGGGCAACCTGTTCCAGTGTCTCACCATCCTCATCATAAAACAATTCTGCCTTATATCCAATCTAAATCTACTGTCTTTTAGTTTAAAACTGTTACCTCTTGTTCTATCACTACAGGCCCTGGTAAAAAGTCTATCCCTATCTTTCTTATAAGCCCCCTTTATATATTGAAAGGCCACAATAACGTCTCCCCGGAGCCTTCTCTTCTCCAGGCTGAACACCAACAACCCTCTCAGCCCTTCTTCATAGGAGAGGTGTTCCAGCCCTCTGATCATTTTTGTGGCCCTCCTCTGGACCTGCTCTAACAGTTCCATGCCTTTCTTGTGCTGGGTACCCCAGAACTGAATGCACTACTCCAGGTGGGGTCTCATGAGAGTAGAGTAGAGTAGAGTAGAATAGAATAGAATAGAGTAGAGTAAAGTAGAGTACAGTAGTGTAGAGGGGGAGAATCACTTCCCTCCTCCTGCTGGCCACACTTCCTTTTATCCAGCCCAGGATACAACTGGTTTTTGGAAGAGATAAGGGCTATAATTTTATATTAGAGGAAATAAAATCTGCACAAAGTCCAAAAATTATCATCTTAGAAGGCAAAAGTTCATGCAGCAGTCAACACTCAATTAATTCCAGTTTCCTTAATGAAAGTTTACAGTGTGGACTGTAAACTTCCAGACTTCCAGACTTTCTGGAAGACTATGTGTGCACATACGCACTGACTGAATAGTCAGTCTCCTTAAGATCTACCAATTGTTAGAATTAATGCATATGGTTACTGAACCATCCAAGTCAAAAGTAGCTTGTCTGAATCATGGACATATATACCCATCAAGTATGGATCTGTGAGGTGACTTCCTTGAACTTGTGGGAATGATCATGCTGTGCCTTTTTTACTCCGAATTCACTAAATAAGAACATGTCTTGAATAACAAGAAGCTTCCTGTAAAATTGCACTGTTTATAGTATCTTCAGCTTTTCTTTTCTATTCTGCATAAAGTTTCTGGTCCTGAATTCTCATCTGGTATTTTTAGAGGAACACAGTTCAAGCATACGACTCAATTTTCAGAAGAGATCAATCTTTTAAGTGTGAATATGACATATGTTAGGCCCTGTGTGAAGTTTGAAAGCAGGTTATGCTGCTAGATTGATATAGCCATAGTCTGCTGTTGAGATCCAAGGGGATTCTAGCCAGTCAAAGGATGAGTGGAGTACAACTGGCTGTTAGCCAAGTCTTCCTCCCTCGTTTGCATCCTACACAACTTAATGCATTTCTGTTTTCAACTGTCTGTCAGCATTCGAATCTGCACTTTTAATGAAGTTTTAGAGCTAAGAAGTGTGCCATCATTATGGCTTTAGGTCAGTAAAGTGAGTTGTAAAAGTCATAAAGAGAAGGAGTTTTGCCTATGGGTTGATTTTTATTCTTTTTTTTGTCCTGTAAAGCCACTAACACAGGGTAGGTGTAGCTGGCTGTGCTTTAGACAGGCTCTTATTTTAATCCAAACCCTAAATTTCCATAGGCAAATGTTATCTGCCTATGGGAAAAGTACATTTTTCTCCTGGTTTTCAAAGGCTGAAGAAATATCTTCATTTANTCATCCTACTCACTGTAGGACCTCTTACTCAACCACTCTTTACTGAGAACATGTGTAAGAGTACCACCTTATAATGTTTAAGTTTTTCAGGGGGGGACCCTAGCTGCCTCTCCAAGCAGGTGTTCAGAGCTGAACCAATAACCTCTAGTACATCACTGCTAGCTCCCTGAGCCCTTTCAGATAAGCCCCTTCTGGACTAAAGAAGTTAGGAAGAACAGTAGAAAGACTGTAAGTTTTGCGTTTTGTAGTAAAAGTTTGAGCTATAGGATATATCCTTTTTGTTTCTTATGTTACAAATCCATAATAAAGCCATGCATTATCATTTACAAGCTTTCAAAAGGCTAAACAGAAGTGCTTATTTCCTCACATAAGCTTAAAAAAATAAATCAGTACCATTTTAAGAGTGTAAAACTCACTCATTTCTGTGTGCTGCTGATGACTCATAAAATTGGCTTTCCAACATATTATACAGAGCTACAATAGCTCATTTTCCAAGAGATATGGCATATATCTTGCATTTTTTTTAATAAACATGCTCCACAGTTGTACAGTAAAATGCCTCAGTGTTCTTCTAGTCATTGGCTAAGTTAAGGCTAACTTTGCAAGTGCTTTACTTATTAAAATTTAGTGATAGGCTTTGTTCCTGTGCATTACTCATTTCCTTTACTTGAAACATTTTAAAAGAGAAAATGTATAACATGAAGCCTGTATGACCTTTTCATTACATCTGTATCTATTTCTTGCTATTGTCTTTTTTCCTTTGGTTGACGATATCAAAATCAGTCCTAAGTAACTGGATAGATTTTACTCATGCAGCATTGGCTGTTTTTTCACGTTGCTATTCAGCCACCTTTGTCTAGCACTTCTCTTCCTTCTGTAGATAATGATATCTTTTCCAGTGCAAGCTCTTAACGGTGCAATTTCTTCTGTGAAGACCTGAACCACTTTCCCCTGATTTTTCTTTTCCCCGTTTTAGCTGGTTTGACTGGTAAATTTTGTAGTTCTGTTTTTCTCAGAGATTTATTTTCTCATTCTCATCTTTCTTACTAAAATTATTATCATTTGTATTCAGAAGTGCCCATACCCTCCATGTGTTGGATAACCTGAAAAAATACCCAGAAGAACAAACATTCAGTACCAAGACCAGTCACTATCTTGAAGGTGTGGAAGGCTTGCTTTTATTTTCCCGCATTTGTTTTTTGTGTAGCAAATTACATCCTGAAAAAGAAAGTCAGACTGTAGCTAAGCAATTGCTACACAGTCTGAAATCAGCATTGTTCGCTTTTATTATGGTAATGCCTAGAGATCTTATGAGTGAGGTGCTATCTTGCAACATGCTGTGTCTGTTGTGATGTCTGAGGTCACAAAATTACTTCTATTCAACTTTTTTGTTCCAGTGTCAGTGAGGCTTAAGGACATATTTGCAGATAGGTGTGAGCTTATGTGCTCTTCTAAATTAAGGTCTTAGGCTCTGCTTCAGCAATCAGATCTCTGTAGGTGTGTAGTGTAATTGCCATGGCCATGCAATTCTCTGCTTACAGCAAATGTCACTAAATGCTGAACTCTTTGCTGAAAAATTATACTGAAGGTAGAATGTGCACATCTGTAGGCAGATAACTGTTCTTAATTCATTAGAAATGGCATGTGTATGCTCAAAAAAGAGAGATATATCTCTGCAGCTCTAATTAATAGTGGGTAATGTTTGAGTAGATACTGGATTACTAAGTAAAAATATATATTTGAAGGGACTTTTAAAGAATACATTTAATATATAGGTTTTTTCATTCTTTTAAATATATGCAATTTTAATGATTTGTATGTGTTATGTATATATATATAAAAATATTCCCACACAACCTTAGTGAAGTGTTTTACTACCCAACAGCACACCTGTGAAGAATATACTCATTAATAAAAGTGAGTCCTATGCCACAATGGATGGCATAGGGATTTTTCAGGAAAACTAAGGGAGCTGTAACCTTCTCTGCTCTCTCACTCCAGTATGCACTGAGTCAGAAAGTTCTGGTGGTTTTTCATCCTGTGTTCACTGAGTAATTTTTTCCTAGTCTGGTTAGTCACCTAAAGGTAACTTCAAATTTTACGTCCTCTAAGTTTAAGTTACAATTACTTCAAATTAAGGGTTTATATCAAGAGGATCTGGGGGTACAGATGATAACTTAAAAATTACTTTAGCCTCGATTCATTTAAATCCACTTTAATAAATAGATGTTCTTCTCACAGCTGACGGAAGCTGATTATTGCCTAGGGAAGGAGGTAAACAAATCCAGGTAACTAAAAAGAGAGTCAATGGGTTAAACAAAACAAACCTTAAGAAAAAGATTGGTAAATCTGTGGTCTTAGCATTACACATTTACTCTGCTCTTAATGACAGACGGTGACTTAATCAAATTCCTGCCTGATGTGAGATGCATAAAGGGACATGGAGAAAAATTCAAGTAGTTTATACTTTGTAAAAAACCACAACAACAAAAAAACTAAAAGAAGAAAAAAAAAATCCGCTCTGGTCTCTCCACTCTACTAAATATGCTTAAATGATCTCATTTTCTCCAGGAAGGTTGTGCAGTAGAATAAAAAAAATTTCCTTTCTATGCAAGAAAGGGGCTCTAGTGAAAGAATATGCCACATGAGCAGAAGCTTTCAAATAGTACAGCAATTTCTTGAAACTTTCTGTTTTGGTTTAATAAGAGAGGGGATAAGATTCTTCCTGGGGTACAGTAATGGGAATACCACCCTAAATTCAGAGTTTCTAATAGCCCTGCTTTTTATTTTCAGATGGAACAAGAACTCCCATGGCCCCTTGATGAAAGAAAGAGTGCTGAAAGCCAGAGACTTGGGAAGGAATTCTAAATGAGAAGCACTCGTTTAAGGGAGCAGCAATGTGGCGTCATCTCTTGTGGCTCAGCCATCCCAGAGGAGCATTTCTTCCACCTGGCTTGCTACTCTCCACTCTGTCCCGGGCTGAGTAGCTCATATCACTTATTTTCCTTAGTTTCCTACTCCCTCCAACACCCATCCCAAAGGTTATTTCCAAAAGGCTTTCTAAATAGCACAACAAACAGAAGTTCCTAATCATAAGAACTGCAGCTATAATAATGCCGTTAACTATTAGCCTCTACCTCCACTGTGCTCAGATGCCCACTGCTGCTACCACCATGTTGACAGAAAGCAATGAAGGTGCTTTTTGGTCTTCACCAGCTTGGTGAAATGCTTGAGCATTTTTTTGTTTGTTTGATGTATTTAATATGGTCTTGATGGCAAAATCAACATTTAG
>WAAD01017102.1:0-73056 GCA_013389945.1 Fregata magnificens
GAGCCTGGTTATATCCCCTTCCCCATTCGAGCCTAGTTTAAAGCCCTCTCGATGAGGTTAGAATTAGAATTGCCTTCTCTAAGGCAGCTCTCCAGGCTCCCTCCTTAGTCAGTCGAGAGGTAGGCACTGCTGAAAGGTGTCTTATTTCACCTTTCCTATCCACCTACATTATAATGTGAGCCATATGGAGGCATCTGTCTCTGTCCACTGACTGGACAGGGAGCCTGGACAACTCATTTGGACTGGACACCTAAGTTTTAGACCATTGGAAGTTGGACGTGAAGAGTCTCAGGAGATTGCTTGTTGCCCAGAGGCATGCAGGCAGTGCGAGGTCTGTATCAGAAAAAACTTCTGTAAATGAAATTTACATTTCAGTGAAATATTTTGCCCATAAAAGACAAAATGTCCGAAAGACAAAACGGATATGATTAATTCTAGGGAGAGCCATGAAAATGTGGATCCAGAAGAAACTAGAGATATAAAACCATAAAGTTGGCTGCCACTTTTCAAGTATTTGAATGTGTGGTAATATACATAATTTTAGATGAAATTTAGGTGAAGACATATCTGCCATTTTTCTCTCAACAGCCCATTCCCATAATCCAGCTGAACACATGGGGTACTCTGATCATACGTTGAACACACACATGCTCCAATCCTGGAGCAAGCTTCAGACCATGGGTAGATGATGGATTTTTTTTGGGCTTCCCTGTGAGATGAGTGGTGGTGTATAGGCAAGCGGCTGCTTTCCCGGTGCCCAAGAGCACTGATGTACTGCTGGTCGGTGTTGCTGAGACACGTACAGCCCGCCTGGGCTCCCTTCTTCTTCCCCACCCCAATAATCCGCTCCTGTTCCTGCATGGGGAACATGCTGGAGGTCAGAGCTCAAGGGCTGGGCAGTTTCTTAAGGGCTGAAAGATGCCCAGAGAGGAGCCTGCCATTGTCTGCATTGCTCCCTGTGCTCCTGGTGTAACCCCTGGTTTGGGAAACACAAAAGGGTTGTTCCCAACACACTGCAGGGATTGCATCCACCCCTCGTGCGTGGCTGGGGCCCAAATGGTATGTCAGACCCCAAAATCTGTCTCACTTTCTGTGTCAGGGCACAATTCCCACCTGCTCCCCTACCAGCCAAATAAATAATTTGCTTTGTGTGCTCCAGTGAGTGGCTTGGGATTTGAACCTGTTCCTGTATCTCTCCTTTCCTTCTGCATATATCAGGTCACTGCTGCCATTTGATTAAGTACAGGTTAGCAGGTCTCTGGTACTGGGTGGCTGAGGAGAGATTTTCTTCTCTGCTGGGGCAAAGACCCAAATCTTATAGAGCTTTTGAAGAAAAATCTTGGTAGCGCTTTATGGCTTTTGTTTGCTTTCCTTTCATTTTCTCAAGCGAAATGACAGATTTGGGACAATGGGACTGAATGGGATGTTAGGTCTGTCTGTTGTGGTTTTTTCCTCCATGTCTTTAGGAGGGATTGATCTTGGTTTGGCACCTGATTTTAGAAAAGCCTTCATGCCTGAGAGCCATGGCCAGCCCACAGGGCCTTTTCTTGCTGGAACTAGGTGAGGTTGAAGCTAAACTCGTCTGTCTTCGTAGTGGTCTCTACTGCCTTTTTGGGTGTTTTTCTGCTCAACTTCTTGCTTTCCATGAAGGAAAGCCTCTGTAACGGGATCTTCTGGTCCCCACTTTTCCTCGCCCACCTCCGTGCACTGCATGGGGAGGGGTCAGGTGTGGGAGTCAAGGCCAAGGACTTTCCAAGACCACATGGCGCCTAGATGTCAGGCGATGCTCAGCTGAATGTCGCTTTGCCTCAGTGCTTTTCTGAATTTAGCTCCTCTGGCCTGGGTTGATCCCATTTCTCCGGGGGCACTGATGCCAGGATCTCAGCCACCCTTTGTTTCTTTAGTCCCTGGCACCATGAGAGGATGATTCAGCCCCTCAGCTCTGAAGTGCCTTTTGAAGGTGCCCTCTCCTCTCTCTCCCTCGCTCTCTGCTGACTGCAAAAGGTGTTGAGACACACAAGACTCCTGACGTAGGTGCTTCTGCTGTCCAGAAGGCCCCTAGGATGCAGTCCCTACATCACTGGCTCCAGTGGAAACGGGGTTTTGGCTGTTGCCGTGGCCATGCACTGAGCCTTGCTGTGGAGCCGGGCAGCCTCGCTGCCCTTTCGCCCCCAGCCGCCGCAGCTCCCTGGCAGAGCTCGCTGCTCCTGCAGTGGGCTGTCCACGCACCCCTTCCCCGGTCTGTCTGGGATGGCGGATGACCCCTTAAAGGTGGCTTTAAGTGAAACAGAAGAAATGCAAAACAGCCGTAACCAGAAATGCGTGTTAAGCAGGATCTGTGTCGTGACACTGGAGATAAATGAATCTCCCACAACTCTCCTAAATCAAAACAAGGACACTCTCAAGAGCAGCTTTGGGACTGCTGTTACGGTCGGTGGCCAAACTTATTTTTCCTTCTTTCTTCTGGCAAAGTATTTGTTTGTCAAAAGTTTCTGTTTTGTCAAGCCCGTGTCCATGCTCTGCATCATGCATTAGTCCTGCCTCCCTGCCACCCCCGCCAGGATCCCCGCGCCAGGGGTGTCAGGCCCCTCTCAAGTGGCGGAGACACTTTATAGCATGTCACAAAAAAAGTTTCCCTTTCTTCAACCTGAATCAAACTCTTTTTCCTCACTTGGAAGAAAGCTGTTTCATTTATTTCAAAAAGACTTTGTGGCTCTGTTTCAAGGAAGGGCAGAAACAGAAGCAAATTGACAAAAAGCCAAGAGTGGGTTACAAAGACCCACAGAACAGACCTCCTTCACAAGCATCCTTGAGACACCCACCGGGGTGTCCTGTTTAGCCTGCTTGATCCCATAGAGGACCTGCCACTACCCCTGGGCACCGTGTGTCTCACAGCCTGCTGCCAGCATCATCCCTCCGGGAGATCTGGCGATGATTCCAACCAGACTGTCATTTCCAGGTCAGTCTCCGCATTTCTGCTGACCATGTTGCCTCCATCATGAGATCATGTCTTTCCAGAGAAATCCCACTAATGCCTTCATTCTGCGAGACCGGTATATATAGGGGGAGCTTCCCTGGGGCTGCACTGCGCAGTCCAGCCAAGGCATCGCTGTCTCCCCAGCAGCTGCACTGCCCCCACCGCTCTCCCCTTGCAGCCACAGGTCGCAGCAGCAGCAAGCATGGACATTACCATCCAGCACCCCTGGTTCAAGCGTGCTCTGGGACCCCTCATTCCAAGCCGTTTGTTCGACCAATTTTTTGGAGAGGGTCTCCTTGAGTATGATCTCCTGCCTTTGTTCTCTTCCACTATCAGCCCCTACTACAGGCAGTCCCTCTTCCGCAGCGTGCTGGAGTCAGGCATTTCAGAGGTAAGGGCCCTTCGGCTTCCTCTCCTTTTCCTTCCTCTCCCTCCTTACAGCTCTGCCTGTTCCTCCCCACCCACGGCTCGCTGGCTGGGGCCGGCGGCTGTATCCCCACGCTGGGGTGCAAGGGGGCGAGGAGGACCTTCAGGCCACCGCCAAGCACAGCCCACCCGCCCCTTCTTGGGCACGGAGGGAAACCCTTGCTGGGGAGAAGGCTTCCCTTCGAGAAACGGAAACCATTTTGGCTCCTGACGGTTGTTTCTGACATGTAAAAGGCTGCCTTTGCTGCTCTTGCGCCCGCCGGCCGTATGCCGAGGGAAGAGCTAGGCTGCTCCTGGAGTAAGTGCCTGCGAGGGCAGCTCGGCGTGGGAGAAGACCCTGACGAGCGGGAGCTTCCTCCGGCCCCCTCCTCCACCTCAGGAGCTCAGTGATTTTTGCAAGCCCATGCTGGAGGACCCAGGAGTGATTCTCCGAAGGCAGCGTCTAGGAGGAGCGCGTAGCCGTGGGGGCTGTGGTCTGAAGCTCAGGGACCAGTGCTGTCTCTAGCCCTCTCTTACTGGTTTCCTCCCAGAGCTAAGACCACAAATAAACCATGAATCGCTGAAACACGTGCTATCAGAGAATATTACACTGGTTTCCATCCCCTCTCGCTGCTGAGCACAAATGCCTGGTGCATCTGGCAGATCGCTGAGTGCAAAGGGGTCCCCGGCACAAGGATAGTGGCGCAAAGCGACGCCTCTCCCCAGAGCAGTAGCACTGGTGCAGATGCCTTTGGCGGCCTCCCAGTGTCCCTGGGTCCCCGTGATGGGAAGGAAGGCCCCCGCTGAGGCCCGTAGACACAGAAGGAGAAACTGCCGCTGCCAGACCACCCCTTCTCCAGCTTTTAAGCTGCCATGACACTGGCGCTGCCTCTGCGCTTAGAGCTCGGATCTTACTGTCTAATGATGTTCGTTTCAGGTGAGGTCTGACCGGGACAAGTTTACAATCATGCTGGATGTAAAACACTTCTCTCCTGAAGACCTGAGTGTGAAGATTATCGATGACTTTGTGGAAATCCATGGCAAGCACAGTGAAAGACAGGTAAGTGGAAGTGATGGTGATGGTGGAGCAACTGAGGAGTCAAGCTCCGTTTTCTTTCTTTCCAATGGTCCTCAGCTGAAGGACAAAAAAAGAATATATCAGAAGAAGGAGTTATTTATCAGTTGTCATTATTGGCACGGCCCATTCCCATAGAGCCCCAACCTGATATCTGACAATAACGAGCTAATCCAATCCTCTTTTGTTTATTTTCAATCATCATCTTCCATAACCGTCAGATGATGATGCCCATTGTTCACTAATAACAGTGGACCAGACAAAGAACATCATCTGGTGCTGCCGAAGCATGGCTGAGTTTTCATAAGCCAGAATCATTAGTGAAAACAGAGTTTTCATATGCTGATCTGGGAGAGAAAAGCGAGAGCAAACAAAACAAAAGAAAAACAACTGAGTGCCTCAGGCTTGGAAACTTTTAACACGTATGTCATGGAAATATCTGTGGGGGTCGAAAAGTGAATTATACCAGCAGGGGTTTAATTCTTCTCATACACTTTTTTGGCCAGACAAAGCTCTAGGCTGGAAACAGTATGTATTTTTTAATATAGTTATTTTTTCCAGAGGAAGAGAGCAGCCGTTTTCATGGCTGACTTAAAAAAAAAAAAAATTGCATTTCTCATTCTTTTGGCCAAAAAAAAAAGGGGGCCAGGATTGTGTACTTTGGCTGACACAGTGTTGCTGTCTAGTGAGGAAATACATGGGCGCACATGTGTGCATTGCTTTTACCTTCGCAGAACCCCAGACTTTCTCTCCAAGCATCCTTTGAAATCAGAGGTCGCAGCAACGCCCCCATCCAAATCAGATCTCAACCTATAATACGGCCAAAATCACACCCTGCTGCTCTGCTCAGCTCTTGCAGCTTCAGGGGCATCACAGGGAGACACCTGCCCCAACAAACCTGTAAAATAGAATAAAAAGCAGAGATGCGCCCAGCAATAGCAGCAGTACAGTGTCACGATAAGCCAGGGGGAATGTGGACCCCACTTCGACGGAGCCGTGGGGTCGGGCAGAGGGAGGCATAGCGTGGTGCTGGGGGGTTTCTGACGGGCCTTCCCCCCTTTCCCCACTGCCTCTCAGGACGACCACGGCTACATCTCCCGCGAATTTCACCGCCGGTACCGCCTGCCCGCCAACGTGGACCAGGCTGCCATCACCTGCTCCCTGTCCAATGATGGCATGCTGACCTTCTCGGGCCCCAAGGTCCCCTCCAACATGGACGCCAGCCACAGCGAGAGGCCCATCCCTGTGTCCCGGGAGGAGAAGCCCACCTCGGCCCCTTCCTCCTAAGCCCGCCTGCTGCTGCAGTATGCAGGCTGCCACCGTCTGCAGGTCTCATTCCCAGAGCCATTGCATAGATATCAGTGAATATATAGAGGGGTTTATTTTGTTGGTTCTCTCCCCTCCCCACCTTTGTTTCTTTTTTTTTCCCCCTTTCCCTTGGATGGGATGAGGGGCTGGGTGAGCGGCTGGTGGACTTTGAAGCTTAAACCTGCGAGCTGTGCTGTGGGGATGGCATGGATGGCGCGTGCTGCCACGCTGTTGTACTTGCTGAAAGGGCCTTCGTCCAGTGCTGTAGTCCATAACCACCATCAGGTAGGAGGGAGTGCACAAGTAACGCTGGCTCCTGGTGCACCAAGTCTTGAGGCGAGGCTTGGAGCAGGGGAAAAGCCCTGCAGACTTGCTCTACCCCACGCAGAGTTAAACTGGTTACTCTTAAAATAAAGCAACGGAGCCAAGCCCCACACCTGAGACCCTGCGTACATGTGATGAATGTGCCACGAGTTCCTTGCAACCGCAGGAGAAATAATAACGTCTTACCTTCGGGGGTTGCAATGTGTATTTCTTTTCAGCAAAGTGTTTAAGTGTATCTGTTCACACCACTACCCTGTCGTTTCCCTTAGGGACAACTGACACGAGGACAAGCACGTCTTTCCCCTGTCTTAGTAGGCCCTCGGGGGAGAGAGGGGGGCTCACCGCTGTGCAGAGGCTTCACATCCCCAGCCAGCTCTCCCCAGCCTATGCGTAACACACCGTCTCCCTTGCTCTCGCTGTAATTCTAGGGTAGCTCCACCTCTTCCACTGGTATCTGGCACTCAACCTGAGAACGCGGTCAGTGGCGGTCAATAAAGAGATATAGGAAACACGCAATTGGCTTCGGGGGTTTCATTTGTTCCTCTCTAAGGCTTTTGAAGTTGAAAGGTTAGCGTGGTGCCTAACACTGCTTGGAGGACGTGCTTTCCACCGCTGGAAGTACATTTTGTGATGATAACTTGCCCTTTCTTTCATGTTCCTGTTATCCTTCATGCAAGCAAAACAAAAGGATCAAAAAAAAGAACAAAATTCAACAGCTCAACAACCACGCCATTGCTTAAGTTCATTGTGTCAGTAAAGACAGCAATGCAGACCTCATTTGCGTGACACGATATGAAGGATTTCATCTGAAATGAATGATTAAAGCTGTTTGATGGCAGGGCGGGTGGGGCGTAGGTACTCGCTCTCCCTGCAGTTGCCACGCATGAAATCGATGGCTCCCAAGCCTGCATAGATGTGAGTGCTCCAGACTGAAGGTTTCAGCACTCATGCTTGACTCAAATGGCTTTCCATATGGGTGGAAATCCAGGGTGTTTAGGAAAGGCATAGCGTCACTGGTAACTCCACATTCCTATAGTTAACCCCATAGGTAAAACCAGTTTGGACACCAAGTGCTTCTCCTCTTGGTAGAGATCTTCACATCCAAGACTTGCAATGTGAGGTGGAACTTCTGAGGTCCACCTTGGCTCCTAAGTATAGCAGGTCACTTCTTCCCCAGGAGCAGACACAAGTTTGTCTCAATAGGCATGCCTCTGGGCTCTCCTGGATCATGCCTGCAATACAAGGAAGGGCGACAACAAAACAAGCACATCCTTCCCAGGAAAGAGCAGAGGTCCGTGCCCTCGCCGGGAGCTGAGGACAGCTGGAGAAAGAGTGTTCGCTCTGCCAAACAGACGAGCCCACCAACCTCCTCCCCTTGGCTGCGGATTAGCTGTGAAAAAGAGAGAAAATACATGCAGGGTGTTTTTTTCTCATGGTGCGGGTTTAAATGTTAATATGAGCCATAAACACAGAAGCTCTGGGCCTATTTAAAATTAAAGAGCACTTTCTTCTGCCACATCTAGGCCAAAACCCAGGGAGGGCTGGGAGTCAGGAGCAAGGACATTGCCCCTTATCCGGAGAAAGTGTCTGTGCCCCAGGGCTCAGCCCTGTCCCCCGCCTGAACCCCCTGAGACCAGGGGTGCTGGGAGCATTACTGGGATCAACATCACAGCATCTGTGGCAGAGCCTGGCGGGAATAGGGCTGCCGGGGGAGAGCCAGGGAGAGGGGCAAGGCTGCAGGAGGGGGGAAGTGCCGCAGAAGCAGGGGCAAGAGGGAAAGGAGGGAGATTACCGTCTGGTAATTAGGAAGCAAGGAATCCCCTCGGCGTCTGACACTATTTTAAACCTATTTTTTACTGAGATTAATTATTGGGCAATCCCAAAGCTTTCTACCAAAAAATGTGCAGCCTGTTGCATTTTCATCTCCAGGGGAAAGGCATGAATGAGCGTGTTCGGGGAAAGGGCAATTTCATACCAGGAGGGAGCCATTACTACTGGCAGGGAAAGGGCATTTCAACAGAAGCTGCCTCTCGCTGCTTTGCCCGGCACTAACAGGCCCCTGGCCTCTGCTCCTTTCCCCTCGGAGGCATCTCCCCGCCAGAGCCTCGGTGCCTCCCTGCCATGTGCTGATGTCTCTCTCCTTCCTGACACAAACTCAGCAAAGCCAGGAGGAAAAAAACCCCAAACCCAGTCCCAAACATGTAGCCCCCATTCAAACCTCTCGGAGACTTAAAAATAGGGAAACATATTTTGAGCGTGATCTGTGTGCAGACATTACCTGCAGGTGTTTGAGCAGCATGTATGTCTGTCTGTCCCATGAAATGACATTTGAACCATTTTTGGGCCCCTTTTTCTGTCTGGATAGCAGAAAGTGAAAGTTTTGATGATAGAAAATCAGGGCAGGTTCCGGGCAAGCCGGGAGCCGTGTAGAGGAGGCAGTGGCTCGTGCAGTGGCTCTGGTGCTGCGATGCAGCGGGTGCCGAAGCACCCGTTCAGCCCCTCGCTTTCGGGGTAAATCCTGGGGACACCAGACCTTGACTGTCTCGCTGCTCTGAGAAGGGCTGATTTTAAAGCCCTTTGCAATCCATCAGCTAATTAAAAACATGAGCGGCTGCTAAAAGCCTCTGTGCGAGGACACGCTGGGTGGCTGGTGGTGTTTTGTGTAGGAGGGGGGATGTGTCACCAAAAGCTCCCCTGCCTGTCCCCAGGCCCGGAGCCCCCCTGGCCCCAAGGGGTTCGTCCGCCCACAGAAGAGCTTGAGGATGGGCCATAAAGCCTCCCTGCTCACTAGTGTCTGTGTGTCACTCAAAATGTTTCACATTTTTCTCCCCGAAGTCTTCCTAGTCACATCGCTCCGGGATACTCCTCCTCCTCCTCTTCTATCCACTTGGCTCTGCAAAAATTATTGTTTCCCCTTGCTGAGATTAATTTTCATTTAAAGAAAGTCTTGTCATTCATAGCCTATGATCACAGTTTCAAGAGGGAGCTCTTCACCACAGCTTTCTACACAAATTCACCTGTTAATAAGGTGTTGCTAACACTCTTCAAGGATTAACAAAATTTCTTGGAAGTTTTTTGGTTAGAAACTCAGTTGATGATTTTATCATGGAGAGAAAGACAGCGGAAGACCCTGCCCACAGGGCACTGATGGCACCTTCCAGCGTCCAGGCAGTTTGGTGTTGGGTGGCCTGTAACCAGGGGTTTCTGCTCAGGGTGACTATTCATCCTTATTGCACTGTGTTTTTATTACCTGTTGTCCATTTCCACTCAGAGTGCTAACCTTGCTTGCCTACAGCAAAGCAGAAATGACTTCAGCTTCCCCTCCGGAGAAATTGTTAAAGGTTCCTGAAGTCTGAGGCATCAGACAGTGGTCCAGGGGCATGCATCCTACTCCAAGCAATTCCCCCTCCTCCCACAGGTCCCAGTGACCCAATGGTGGTGGCAGTGGCGTGGGGGACAGCAGCAGCTCCTGGTGCTGTACCTGCCCCCTCCCCTTCTCAGCATTGCATTGCTTGGGCAGGGTACGTCACCTCTGCCGGGACCCACTTTCCTCCAAGAAAAAGCTGGGAGCAGGATCCGACCTGCCGGCCTCCAGCTGGGAAGCTGTCCCTGGAGCATCTCAGGCCAGGACTCTCCCCATGTCACCCCTCTTGGCAGGGGGATAAGGAGGACCCTCCTCATCCTTCTCAGGAGAAGGCGCACAGAGTTCACACAGCCCTCTCCGCGAGGGCTCAGGCAATCAGCAGATGCCTCTTCCCCCACTCTCACCCCCGGTTTATCCATTAGTTTTGGACTTTTGTCCCCTGGCTTCTGGCAGAAGGACAGCCCGGGAGAGAGGGAGGGGTTTCCCGGCAAAGCCGCGTCCCCACGGGTGGCAGCCTTTCCTGCGCTCTGGCACACCAAAGGGGTCCCTTTGCAAACCCCCCCCCCAAGCCCCGAGAGACTGAAACCCCGGGCACAAGGCAAGCAGGCACATGGACCCAGCGAGGGTTGCACAACTCTGGCATTTCTCGGTTTCTGATTGATTTGCAAGTTAGGCAGCATTACATAAAGATCGGGAGTAGTCTGAAAGTTTACCAGCATTTTCCCCCTTTTTTTTCCTTTAAAGCAAATTCTGTTACATGCAACTACCATAATCCCTCATCTCCTTGGCATGACCATCAAGATTTGGGCTCTGCCACACAGGTCTCTATGATCTGACGTTAAAAAAAAGCAGTAACTGCCTCCATTGGCAACAAAAAGGGCTGTAAACGCATCAAAAAAACCCCAGTATTCTCTCAAAAGTGCGTAACACTGACACACTGGGCACACCTCTGCTGTGTCGCGCACGTAGATTTGGGAGAGACAGCCAGAGGAGACTGCAGTGATGTGGGCTCTGCCCCCCCCAACCCGGACTTTGCCCCTCCGGTGTGACTTCTTATCAGGACTGGCTTGGAAAACCACCAGCTCGCGTGAGAAGAGCAGGTAACTGCTGAGTCCCTCGTTTCCCAGCTCCTGATCCAGCCGCGAGGCTTTTCCCAGGGGAAGTGCCATCGGGTCGGTACACAGCCCACGCAGCAGGGCTGGAGCCGAGGGCAGTCCTCTCCTAGCTCGGGTTATGCGGCTGGCGCTTAGCTTGCAATTAACTGGCACTTCAGTGGAAAAATGTGAGGTTGGGACATGGTGCAGATGTTTGTGACATATCTTAGAGTGCAGCACAAGCGGGGTAAAACTGAAATCTCAGTTGGAGAGGCTGAGGCAAGACGTTGGAGTGATGTAACTCAATCAAAACTCAGGAGACTTCTCTCCACCTCAAAGGCCATCCTCCAGCTGTCTTGCAGAGACCTACCACAAACCATGAAGGCCCTGAACTCTTCAGCAAATAGTCCTTCTGCTTGGGAAGGGTGGGCTCAGCTCAGCCTGGAGGAGCTGCCCTGCCTCAGCAGAGGTGCTGACAGCTGGACAGGGGCTCGGCAAAACCCGGCGCTGCTGTGGAAATCCTTGCCTGCCATTGCACATCGCCCCGTGGCTCTGCCTGATGTCCTGCCTAGCTTGCCCTTTCACAGCCCACATTTGCCCAGACTGCTGTGGCGATGGGGTGCCAGTGAGCGCTGCCACCACCACGGCCATGCTGGGGGAGCTGTAAGTCGGGGGGGTGCCACCGAGCGAGGGGGCCGGGTGGGGGACACACACCACCCACCAGCTCAGGGCCTCTGGAAGAGCCGTCAGCCACCACCTACAGGTGTCTGTCACGCCTGGCAGGGTGGCTGCCACCTCCAGCGTGCTGCGGAGCACACAGCTATAGATGTATCGCCTTGGCCAGGCAAGGAAATGACAGGGGCTTTAGCATCGGAGCTCTTTGAGATCCTGACGCAAAGGAGCGGTGCTTCCTGCTGTGCCCGTTCCCCGCTCTCAAACCGCAATGTGCAAAGAGGTGATCTACCTAAACCGCAGTGGCAGTAGTCGGGAGATCCAAGGGCCACCGGCCCCAGTCAATAGGCTGCTTTGGGGTTGGGGGAGACACAGCTCCTCCTGGGGTATAGGCAGATGCTGATCTTCAAGTCCCTGGGGACCAGTGCAGGGACTCTGCTCCTTAAAGCACTCATTGCTTCCAGAGTGCATTGCTATATCTTGCCGGAGCTATTTTGGGATGGTTACTCGGTCTGTGTAAGGATCCAGAGGTAGGGAGGCCCTGCGTGGGGTAGGTTCAGCACGCAGTCTCTCGAGGGGCTCACGGACAGCGTGGCATTGCGTGGGATGGACTGGTATGTCCCAGGGGAACCAACGACCCAGCTGGCAGTCGGGTCCCTGTTGGGAAAAAGGGAATTTCCATGCTTTGCTTGCAGTGCTTTCTGCGAAGTTTTCATAGTTGGTCGATCATTTCGTTAGCCTCTGATCAGGGGAAAAGGCATGCGGCTTCAGTCTCTGCTCTGCCTTTAAGGACATCAGTGTAGTAAAGATCTGGACACGTACGCGTTTCAGCGTACACAAAACTTTACATATCGAACATAATATTTGCACACAGACAGTTTTATTTCCTTGATGCCTTCAATGCTGCGCTCAGAGATGCCGTACCAAAGGCTTTTACATATCCATCCAACCATTCCTGCTTTCTTTCAAAAAACCAGCGCCGGCCTTGCCTCTGGCTCCCTTCTCGGCGGGCTGACGCTTTCCTTCCCTGGCCGCCTGGCACCGGCGGAGCCGCTCCCCGGCCCGTCCCGGCGGGGAGGCCGGTACCGGGCTCGGCTCCGCTCCCCGGCGGCGGCGGCGGGAGCCCCGGCGGCCGGGGGCGCCGAGAGGTGGCAGCAGCCCCTCGTCTTTGGGACTGCGCGGCCTCCCCTGCTCGGAAGGAAACACCCAACTGAAAGGTCACGCTCGGTATTTTTCTGAGCATCTCCTCTGTGTTCCTCCAGAGATCTGCCCCCCCCCCCCCTTCCCCCCAGCAGTAATTATTTCAGTTTTCTTTTTTCTTTGACAATGTGCTCAAAAGGAAGCAGAGCAGCACCATTGTCCGCGCTGTCTTGGTTTTCCACCCACTCAGGCTGATGTCAGCCCCTCACCGCAGGACTTAATGCACTGTTGTCTGCCCTCCAAATTGCTAATTGCAACGCCGTATTATCATTTTTTTTTCCACTGCAGAGGTGGCTTAGAGCCCTAGCCTCGCTGCCACCTTTGACAGCCCTTTTCCTCCCCTTGAGCCCTCCCTGTGCTGAGCCATGCCGAGCCATGCCAAGCTGTGCCTGGAGGATGGGCATACACGGTCGTCCTGCCACCGAGCCGCTGGTGTGGAAACAAGGGGAAGCTGAGGGGGGAAATGCCCCCCAAACTGTTTTGCTCTGCCCACATGCAGGCCACTGCCATGCAGGAGGCTCTGGTCAAAGGGGTCCCTTTTCGTCCACCCTTGTCCCTTGCATGATCCCAGGACGCCTGGCTGAGGTCTCACACCGGAGCGGCATTTGGCTCCAACGGTGTTTATATTGAGATAACTCACCAGGCGCCTGTCGCCAGAGCTCAGAGGTAAGCTATAAAGACCTTCAAAAGAAGCCTGCTTCATAGTTTTCAGTGCTGACTAAGGAAGGTCTGGGGTTTAATTTCCTGCTTTTTTTGTTGTTTGTTTTTACTTAAGGAGAAGTATTTGGGATGTCTAGCCTTGTCTCTGCTGGTTTTGCTGGAAGGCTCCTTGGGCGTTTCAGAGGATTTGTACATTGCACTCTCTCGCACTGTAAACAAAGCATGTCAAATCCTTCCCAAAGATGCTGATTTTCCAAAGCATTCATTAAAATGAATTAAAATGCGTTAAAAGCCTGACCTTTCTTCTCCGATAATTTACAAACTACTTCCAAACGGTCCAAAAACCAGTAATGCCTGACTTATTTCTGTGCTTCAGTGGGCCATAGGGGTAAGAAAAGCTATACATAGCTTTGTTTCAATCTCTGGATATGTTATTATTTCCCTTGTGAGGTTGACGACTCCAGAATATATGACCCTGTCCGTGGGACAGAAACCAGGAAGCCCAACAGGCTCATTCAGCTTTCCAGCGTTTTGGCTTCCCCTGACGATTTCTGCTTCTCATTGATTTTCAACGTGTCAGCTCAAAGTCTCACCTGAATTTAATGCAAAACAAATACCCTGTCACATCAACACAGAGAAAATGGAATACAATGAACTTAATTAGCAATGGCAGGGTGATTCAGCGGAGTCTGGGAAAGGATTTTGTAAAGAAAAGCGATCGTTCACAATTTTTTGCTAGGCAGTAGTTTCTCTAGCAGTATACACCAGAGGTGACTTGTAAGCCTGCCAGGCTGGCTTTTCTCTTCCAGGCACTACTAATGCCCTATCATTGTAACTTATTAAGAAAGGGAGCATAGAGTAAAAGACATATAGACTGGGATTCATGGAAGACCCAAACAAGAAATGGTACCGATGGGTGAACTGGTGAAGTTGGCTATAACAAAGATTTCCATCTTCCTTGGAAAAAGCAGCCGAACCACACTCCACCTTCTCCCCTGGGGAGAAGACAGATAACTCGGAGGCAAAGTCTTTGGCTTAAAGTAGTAAGTATAGATCAACTCGTTTATGGTTCAGTAACGCAAACTTAAAAAAAAACCACAACAGAGGCTATATGCATTTTTCATCTCGTTCCTCCTTTGGTAAGATAAAGCGCAGGAGCCGCCCTAGCATCTGAAATACTTGTAAATGCTCTCCAGCAGAGTATAGCAGAAATCAGCATGCGATCGTTGTGCAGCTGGACTGTACTGCTCTCCCTCTCTGCAGCTGACGCTCGGAGTCTGCCGCTGATGGGGGCTTCGCTGTCATTTCAGCTTCTCATGCAAATTGGTGCCTGGCAAATTGCAGAAGGTAGCCTCACCGTGTGACTTGCACATTTAGATGGTTAACAAAGCAGCTGAAAATGCATTCATTTAACCAAGAGATTAAAAAAAAAAACAAACCAAAAAACCAAGACAGCAGAGTCTAACAGCATTTTACCTGTAAATTTTGGAGTAAGACAGCATGAATGGAAGGAAAAATGCATATCCACAGCATAGTGGTTTCATTTGCATGGGCCTTTCATCGCCAGCTGTTGCAGGAGGGGTTTGTATGCAGAGATGCTTTGGCAAGAGGGAGTCAGTCTGAGGTGAGCAGTTACTGTGGTGAAAACCCCTCTCCCTGTCACTTCCACAGCGCTCAGGGCACAGAGGAGTTACTCGCTGCGTGTTTGCACCACAGAATAAAGTCCCCCAATAAATCTGACGTGAACTCACGTTTCTCAAGCACCTGAGGTGAAATGCTCTCTTTACCTTGGAAAAGAACCAGGCACCGAGGTCTCCTGCACATTTTGCTGTAGCTGCAATGTCTCGGGGCACAGCCAGGTCAAAGGTCTCTAGTCAGATGGAATACTTTTCATTATATCTGCTGGCAGAGCTGGAAAAATTCGAGCAGGTCTTGGGCACCAAAGCCAATCTACAAGTCAGTGAGGGCTTTGACAGGTGAGCCTTGACAGTGGTTGTTATGGTGGGTTAGACATTACCCTCTTCCACTGCTGTAACCTCCCCTCTGCAGCGCTCACCTCTGCAGAGGGCAGGGCGGCACATGGGGGGCCAGCAGCAGCATCGAGATTTGCCAGACTATCTGCCAAAATTTTCCTGTGCAATGCCTACGCTGCAGCCCTTCCAGGGGTTCACAGGCACTGTCAGCACTTGGGTAACACAAGGCGTCGGCCAGTAAGTGGGGGCAGAATTAGAAGACCATGCAACAGCAGCAAAAATCTGGTTTAATCTCTAGCTCACTTCTCTGATAGATCTTAAGGAAAGAGAGGATGAAAGTCTGGAGAATACAGAGGGGAAAAAAGACTAGTATGACTTTTGCATTACTTCTTATTATAAGATAAGTGTGAAAATTAGGCATAAGTTTTTATATTAAAAAGTGCTCTGCAGATGTACAATATACAGGTGCTGGAGGGAAAACTCTTCTTGTACATGAGGTTGCTTTAAGCCTGGAAGCGCTGGGTACAGAAACTGCATGAAGCGCTTCTGCTCGGATGGCTCTGTGCAGAGATTAGAGGAGCTCAGGTGGCTGCATGAGCCCTGCGTGGGCAGAGCCGAGCCGGAGAGAGGGAATTATAGAGCCCCTTGACAGTAGGGACCAAAGCTTAAGCGTGACAAGATTTAAGAAGCCAGTGGAGAGGCAGAAGAGGAGTTGCGTGAGCAAGTGCATGGGCAGGAAGGGGACTCCTGGCAGCTGCATTTTCTTTTACAGTGCCAGTCTGTGAGTTAGTTCTTGCCAAGGGCACCCAGGGAGGTACCAGAGATGGGGAACAGCTGTTTGGTTACCAGCACCCAGGAGGATATTAAGGAAAAAGATCAACTGAGCTGAAGTTCCTCCATTAGCTTCACAAGCACCCATGGGGCACTGGCACCAACGCGGGGGTTTGTTGTGCCCACATGAACCAGGCACATTTGTGCCTGGAGGATGGCTTTCGTCGTATTTTGGACCTGGCGGGTGGGTGCCCCAGGAAAAAGTGTGGGTGTTGTTACTGTTGTTGTAGTCAGCTTTTTGGCAGCATCTACTCACATGGGGTGAACAAAACTTCAGACATGTCCTGGTGGGGAGAAAAAGCTTCCGGGGAAAGTCCCTGCACCTAGCAATTCAGAGACTCCCTGGGAAACCCCCAAACTATCCCCAGCACGAGATGGTGGAGAAGAGGCCTCAAGGGAGAAGACAAAGTTGTGCATAGGTGGAAACCCCCTTACTCACCCCAGGGGAAGGGCCAGGGCCTGACTTTGGGCTGGATTTGTAGGTGAGGGTACAGTGATGCTACCTGGGGCATCTCCGGGGCACCTCCAGGGCATCAGCTGGGTTCTTGCTGAGACAGCACGAAGAGAGGGAACAAGAGCCACTTTCTTTTGTTACTACGTGCTACGTGCTCCATAGCAAAGCACCAAATTTCCCTGTTCCAGAGAAGCTCGGGCGTTTTTTTACTGGGTTCCCTTTGAACCTTCCTTCTGGCCAGCGTCTTGCCCCTAAAGGCCACTGCCTTTTGATCCTCCCACCAGTCCCTGGTACTGCCCCACACCCAAACTGGCGCAGCCTTTCTGACTCCAGCTCTCACTCTGCCTCCACATCACCTCCCTTCTGCAGCCGGCTCCCAGCTGCCCTCCAGCAGCTTGCTCCTGCTCACCTGGTGGTATTGATTCCTGATGTTGCACTCCTGGGGCAACTGGTCCGCGGGATGAATTTGGCAACAGTGCTTTCCAAAGACTAGAGCCTTTCCTTCGGAGCTGGGAAGGAAAGATGGCAAGCAATGAACGGACATATCTGGTGTGCATAACGGAAGGCACTGATCTGTATGTTGTACACATACAGTGGGAACGCCAAAGAAGTAATAGAGATAGCATGGATGTACATACACGTATATGCAATGCATTTCCACTCTGCACTGGTGGCAACCAGGGTTGCATCCCCAGGGGAAACCCACAGTCTTGCTGCCCTCTTGCCCACAAAGGACTCAGATTCTCCCCAACCATGATGATCGCATTATGCCTATGCAGCAGGTCACTCATAAAACTCTGCCAGGACTCTGTCAGGTCCGGGAGGCAAGGCTAACTTTAGACCTGCATCTGCCCTCGTGCAGAGCCCTGCCCAGCCCCAGTTTCTCTGGGCATTCCTTGCAATGCCTCTGCAGGTCCCCAGAGCACCCGTGTCAGACCAAAGCTCACACAAAAAGCCTGCCTGCAAATGCACCCAGGGCTCCAGCTGCCTGTGCGTGCCCCGAGGGTTAACGCTGTACCCACGGTGGGACCATACCTGCCAGGACAGATGCACGGCAATGCAGACCAGACTGTAGGACACCATCTGGAAAGCAGAAAGGCTTCCCTCCAGAAACGTATGGGGTGGAGGTGTACAAGACCCATGGAAAATAGGAGGATGGTGAATAAGCAACTGGCTGCATGTTAATCCCAACTGAACCAAGACAAGAAAATAGCCCTGCAGACAGTGTGGTTTATTAAAGCCTCTAATATAGAAGAAATATGTTCAGGTTGCAACTGGAAACCAAGAAACACGTCCCCTCTAGGAGGAAGAGACTGACCCGGTGATCTTTTAGAGGGCCATTTTGATATGCCTGTCAGATTGAAATTGTACTTGCTGTTGGCCGTTAACCATACAAAGGCATCTGGCTCTTCCTTTTCCTTGCATCTTAGAGACAGCATGTCTCTGTCAAAACAATAAGCAGTTCTTTCCCCTCCTTTCTTTCCCTTCACCAAGTCGCTGTGCTCAGCCGGTTCTCAGGATGCGTCCCTGTCGACTGCTGAAGAGTGACAAAGCCGTATTGTTTTTCAGCTGAGGAAAGAGCAAAGACTGCACCTTCACCAGTGCCAGACTGCTGACATTAATCAAACTATCACTTCACCCTGGTTCGTGTGGATACAGTGACACCACCACGCCGGGAGGACTGTGGGAACCAGCAGGCACGAACAATTCAGTTAAGCCTTGCAAAATGCCAGGGCCCCTATTCAGACCTTCCCCTTTTCAGCTAAAATCCACCGCTGAAAATAACCTTCCCTTCCAAAGGATGGTCCTGTTTGAGCACTTGGTGTGCCCACGGTACATGACAAGGGGGTTATTTATTGCCAGCATGCCGAGAATAGGATTTTATGGGGAGAGGGAGGGCAGCGAAGCCTATTCCTGAGCAAGCTGGGACTTTTTAACACCTGTTACTGAGGTAACCATTGCGTACACATGCACCAGAGATGTCTGGAGTCATCAAGGTCTTCTGTAACACTTCCAACCAATGTCCTTCCTGAGCCTGCAAACTTACTGGCTGCCACCGACACGCTGGCTGGCATTCAGCGCTCCCCTTGGACCCTGGTTGTACATTTACTCTGCATGCAGTTTGTTCTTGCTTGGCAGCAAAACTCACATGTGCTTAGAGGAGCCAGCAGTAACGTGAGATTTCCCTCGCTTGTCCTTTAAGAATCAAAGCCACGGGCAAAAATCAGAAGGTAGTTGCATGTCAATAGGGCAGGTAAACTGGATGCTGCCGAGCTGCTGACCTGTCCTACCGGTGCACTTAGGGACATCGGTGGGGAAGTGACCCATCCAGTCCCGTGCTGTTATGAGCAACCACATACAAGCCTGTCCTGCCCAGCAGCGTTTGCAGAACATTTTCTTCCTATGCCTCAATGCATCCTAGACCACAAAGCATGTCCTGACCATCCTTGAGCCAACTTAGATTGATAGGGTAAGAGATCAAAAGCCACAAACTCCACTGCACTAGGGGTGGACAGCAGGCGAGCTGAAGGGCCTTGCCCGCATCCCAGCAGCTTGGCAGGAGAAGGATGCTTATGAGATGAAAATGTAGGGAGAAGTCTGCAGAGGAAGAATCCTGGGAAACCTGCTCTCGGGTTGCTCGCGCTTTTAGGAAGTTTGTAGGAAGTGTGGGGAAGCTCAAATTGCATGTGCAATGCGCAGCTGAGAAAGGGCTTGGGGTCAGGTTGTGAATGCCAACTCCCACCATCCACGCATTTCCCACCCCCACTGCTTGCTCTTCTCTGGGCTGTACGGATAGGATTCAGTTCACCTAACTTCAGAGGTCTACAGAGTAGACATCTCAGTCTGAGCTTGCTGACCTTGTCTCCCTGGGTAGACAATGGGGAGAAATAGCCACTCCGTGGGCACACTCCATCTAACCCGTCTTAGCCATCTCCATCAGAAAGAGAGGTGTTGCTCCCAGAATGTGCTATGTCCATTGGCTAGGGAGCAAGCTCAGAAGGGGGCAAGTGTCTACATCTGAGCAGATGAATCTTATCCAAAGCATCCACCATGTGCTCAGGAAAAACCGAGTTCAGAAGACCTACTGGAGGACTGGGCTGGAGCATACCTTGCCTCTCGTCTGAGCCCCTTGAACCCTTCCTGTGGATTGAGTGACAGCTGGGCTCTCCTTCTTCATAGCATCCTGGAGCTCAGCTGAAAGGTGTGCCGAAGCACAGCCTCATGTGGAACCCCTGTGGCCGTGGAGAAAGTTGTGATAGAAATGTGAAGATTGGTGTGAAAGGAGAATGAATAGGAAGAAGGAATATGGGATGTGAACTCCAAAAGGAGCAACTGGCAGGAGGGGACAGGAGGGATGGCAGTTGTTGGTGGCAGCCGGGCTAGCAGGTGTTTGAGAAGCACGTCTAGGCACAGCCTCTCAGGACACCCATATCAGGAGACAAAGGACTCAGAAGACAAAATCCTGATGACTCACAGAGATGTGTGGCAGGATGGAGAGACTCATCAGTCAGCTCTGAACGGGTAAAAAATAGCATATCTGAACCTGGACAGTGTCACTCAAGAGACTTGGTGAGGACTGGGTAGCCAGTGTTCCTGGTCCTCTGTGCCAGGACAAGGAATCCTGGCCAGATCAGGAGGATGCACGCTTCTCGGTGCTTAGGGCTATGTGGGTATGACAGTATGAGGGAGTGAAATTAATTTTGTTTTAAAATAAATCACTCTTTCCCTCTTATCAGGCCTGGCACTGAACTTTGTTGCATTTTTATTCATGTTGCAGCACTATTTCCTACAGGTGAGAATCAAGTCTGGACTTGGAAATGGAGTTGGACACGTTGTTCTGGGCTTGAAAGGGTCTCAGAACAACCTGGTGGATTTGGACTTATAACCCCACTGTGCTGATAGCTCTACCAGAGTCTAAGGTTACTCTGCAGTTTCCAAGTGAAAGGCATTGGCTCAGGTTTGCCTGAGACTTGGCCTCGGCTTGACTGAAAAATCTGTGAACCTCCACAAACCTTGAGTTTTGGCTCACTCCTTTTACAGGCTTATGATGAAGTACAGGAAATTCACTGCTGCATTTTGATGTGCATAGTCATGTACGCCAGCGCAACATTTGCAAGCGTGGGTCTCGAACGTTCGTGCTGTTGTGGAAGCATTGTGCAGCCCCTTTGTCTGTAGTTCCCATCCCTACGGAGAGCCTGGCTCTGGGTTTCCACTTTTCACTTGAATCTCCTTTTCCTTGAAGGTTTAAAGCACAGATTTCCATAGGAAAGACACCTTCCTTCTTTGGTCTGAGGCTGGCTCAACATTTTCTGAGTGACACAAACCCACAGTTTCCCAAGGTAGAGAAAAGGGGAGAACTGTGGGAAACTGGATTAGACCGATGACAGTCGTCTTCAAGGAGGCAAACAGCAGACTGGAAGTTGAGGGTGATGCGGCCAAACACACGACTGCGACCCCATGTCCATGGAGAATTTTGGCTGGGGGAGGGTGGGAACTGTTTGTGCTCTTGGAGGGAGCTCTGGATCCTGCCACCACAGGTCAGCTCAAAGTACCTCCTGGGTCTGCAGTCACTGCCAGGGCACGGGAATTAATTGCTCCCTGGGGGTACACTTAACCAGCATGTCCTTGACCAGGAGTGCTCGTTTTCGAAGTCCTGCTGAAGGGCATCCTGCAAAGGTTTCAGATGCTCTTGGCTTCTTGATAGACTGCTGGGGTCTTTGCAGGCTGGGATAAACAAGCCAGTGTAACGTATGCTCAGTATGTACTCCATGGCTGAAGTTTCTGTTTTAGTGGTCTGTTAAAATCCTGCCCTATTCAGCTGCACACCTTTACCATTAATAGTGTTGCCACATTTTAAACAGCATTCTCTATACGGGGGTATGTAGGACCTCCAAGTTCCTGAGTAACACCCAGCATTTCTTAATTTTTTAACACGCATACACTTTAGAAATGGAGAAAAGTGGCCCAGAGTGATCAAACCTAGACCAGCTGAACCAATTAGGCATTCGGTTCACCCCAATCTTCTTGTGCAAAGGCCAGGCACAAAGATGGTGTTGCAAAAATCTTACCAAACACGAACTCAAAGCAGTGGGATTAGTTTGCAGACTTTGTTCTTGCTTGTTCACCTCACCTTCCACATGGTACAAGGATCAAAGACTTTTGACACATCTCAGTCACACCTGGCAACAGGCTTAAAAGGAGATGAATCTTGGTTCTGTAAAGCCTGAAAACCAGAGGGCTGTTTGATCAGGGCTTTATTCACCCAACGGCTGCCAAGATCCAGAAGGAGGCAGGTGGACTCTTTGGCCCACTTGTAGATGTGGTGAGGAACGACGTGGTGAGGAACATTGTGGCTTTGTGCCTCCCACGGATGCCAGGGAGACCTCCTGAGACATTGCCTTAATTCCCTCAAATGGCTTTGGCAGACATGGGCCAAATGACTTAAAATGAGGCACCTCCAAAGAAGTGAGGCAGGATGCCATCCCTACGGGGCTGCATTTTAAATGGTGGGCAGCCCAAATGTGGCAGAGAATCAACAGATAAGTGGGGAAGAGAAATGTGAGTTAGACCGTTTGGTTTAGAGGAGACTAGAGGCACAATCTGGGCTTAGATGTGTTTGTACACACATGGGGAGAATCTATATCCCTTTTAAAATAGGAATTGCTGCTCTGTCAAGACATTATCACATTGGCTCTGGAGAAGTGAGGCTGCATACTGTAATAGGCTTGGGAGGTTTATTCCATGGCTTGCAGATGAGGGACTATTGACACAAACCTAGAATTGGTACCTCTTTTAGAAAATTGCCATTATGAGAAGACTCATTAGAGATAATACTCTCATTTCCTTTCTGGCAGCAAGTCTGCCAACTAAAATAAACAGTAGGAAAAGACATATTCCTGTGTCATAATCTAAAGGGATAAAATGTATTCTAGTTTTAAAGCAGCACAGGTCATTCGTCTGCATTGTGGCCTTAACATAGGCAAGATTTTATTTAGTGTGTTTCCACAGTGCAGCCTTAGGTCTTGATGGGAGTCTTCCAGTGGACCTGCTGAAGCTTTCGTTTCGGTTTTGAGCCATACTCTGCAAGAGTCCCCAAGTTTCAGGTCAAGTTACAAACCCCCGAGTCCCTTAGCCTTACCAAAGGGTTGGCTCAAAGGTTAAGTAAGCCTGAGGTGAGAATCACGTGAGTGTGGCCAAGTTTAAGAAAACTCGTTGGATCTTAGGAAAGCAATATTACCTTGGGTCAAGCCAGGCAAAAGGTCCATAACTGTTTCTGATTGAGACAAAGTCAAATACGAGGGACGCATGCCAAGTCCCAGTGCCCATTGCCTGTGTTTTGTACAGCTTTGGTCGCTGCAGTTCATCTTGAAATGAGGATGTTTACTTCTCAGCGGTGTAACTCAGCTTTGCCAATGGGATTTTGGAGAGACTTTAGAGGACTAAAGCTTCTCCCTTGGCCAGCAATCCCTTCTGCCTGGCTTTGGCCCAGGACAACTCTTTTCTTGTCCCAGTTAGAAAATCGCCTTGCCCTAAGGGAAGAGATGTTTTCATTGCTTTCCTCACGCTGCGGTGCCCTGAGAGCACACGTAATGAGATAACATTGTGTTCACATTAAAAAAATGCCCCTAATTCCTGGTACTGCAAATCTGTGACAACTCACCAGCGAGTGCGTGCTCTTTGGAAAAGAAAAACAGCGCTGACCCTGGCTTGGGAGCACGAGCCCAGCTCATGACACCAGCCATTGAAAGCTGGGAGCAGCTAGTGCTTCTTGAGCCGCCCGTGAAGGGAGGACCCGGGTCCCCTGGTGAGGACCCCACACTGGCTGTTTCTGCCCCTGGTCATCCAGGCTGGGCACTGCTGAGGCTGCCTGTGTGGCCACGGGTGGTCGCCTGTTGAACACCACCTCCTTCTTGCTTGGGAAGGGCTGCAGTACGTGGCCACGGGTGAGTGCTGAGCAAAGTGCATTGCTGTCGTTTCATGTTTGGCACGGATCACTTAATCCAGGTGTTTACGGGGACAAATATCATGTGGGACAGCCCAGAGATTCCTCTGGCTCAAGGTCACAGGCATGGTCAGCTCAGTTAAGGTCGGTGAGTTTAACCACACTAAAAGCAGGGCTTGTCTTTTCTCTGAAGAAGGGCAGAAGTTATGGCGAGACGATTTTCAGAGCAGTGAGGCAGCCCCTGGTCGCCATGCTCTCTCGCTCCCATTGAGCTGTGTGACAGTACGTCTGGCTGAAGCAACCAGGAAAAAGTATTTCCAGTTTAAAAGCACCTGTGCTCAGATATATTCAGGCTCATTATTCCCCACCGAAATCAAAGCCGGCAAAATATATGCATCTGGGGCTTCCCAAGTGAAATGTTGGGAACCTCACCCCACCCTAAGCACGTGTACAATTGCAAGTGGAGGCTGGTGGCTCCCAGTCAAAACCCAGCTCCCAGTATAAAGCCAAGGATGGGCCACTCTCCACTGCGGGCATCTGCCACGTGGCTCTGGAGTCGCTGTGCAGGCTGGGTGCTGGCATGCTGCTGGAGCCGGGCCAGAGCCCCAAGCCCCAGGACTCTGCCAGGTCTTCTGCATACCCTTTGCTAAGGCAAACCTTTCAAGGTAACGTAGGGAAGAAGTTTTGCCCGGATAGAAGTAAAAGTCCTCAGGATTCGGCTTCCTTGAGAGAGAGAGATTCCTTTTAATTGTGTTCCTACCCAGGATCCTCTTGCTTGTTTAAAGAAGGTATTTGAAACAAACGAGGGTTCCTGCTTTGCTTCAACTAGCTGACACATCTCATCCTTTCTCATCCTCCCCAGGGAACCATGCTGGCCCTCCTGCAGTGAGCTGGGCTGTGGCCTCCTTCCCAGTCGTGCTTTTAACTGGGGCCGCAACTCGCTGGAAGCCTTTATAAGGATTCCCATGAAGAATAAATCAAAACAACAGAATCAGACTGAAAATTAATTGCTTTTCCATCTGTTGAAAGTTAAAAAAAACCCCCAGCACCCCATTTCATTAATGAGTCTGTTTTCTCTCTGCTTTTGACCCTCAACTGGTTTATTTAAAAATAAAATACAAGCAAGTGTTTTGATTATCTATTGTTGAGAAACTATTAATTCAAGGAAATGTTTGCAGTGGAAGGAAATTTAAGCCAGGTAAGATTTAATCGTGGAGTAGTGCTGGGAGCAGTGGGAGCATCTGCAGGGCTGGCAGTGCAGGACACGATGGCTGTGACACCCTCCCCTGCCTTTGGGGTGAGCTTCACCCTGGTCCAACACAGCCTGAGAGATGGCAGGAAGGGAAGGAGTTGTCCATGAAACACCCAGTTATCCCTGCTTGCCATCAAGCCAGAAATCCCATGGAAAAACATCCCTTTCTAGCTGATTTGGGGTCATTGCTCTGGTCCAAAAGGGAACAGGGAGGCAAGAGTGAGAGTGCCCCGCTGCTCCACACCTTTATACAGGATGGGTTTTGACATGAGCTCTGTTTCCCCAGTGGGTGTCTGAAAGCAACCGATTCCTCAGATTTTCTTTGCTAATGTCTGATATATGGTGCTAGTAGATCCAGATGGCAAACACTGCAGTGCAAGGTAGGATCGGAGTCTGGGGTTTTGATCCACCTCATCAGTATTATAATGACAGAAGTCGTTTGGGTGACTCAGGCCTGAGTCAGATGCCACCACCATCGTCAACAGTTAGGGATATTCAGATCCGCACAATAGGACCATCTTCAAAACTCGTTTCCACGTCCTGAGATAGAGTGCTCCATCACAAACCCCAGAATTCTAGCTCTGTAGTGCCTGGGATAACAAAAAGCAGGTAGGAGTTATCCTCAAATGCTTTCTCAACTCATAGCCCGGCATAGATGGGATAAAATAATAGTAACAGCAGTAATAGTAATAGTTATAGTAATGATATAAATGGCAACAACAAAAATAATAATAATAAAGTTGAAGGGGAAAATCAATCTCTTTAACCTAAGAAATGCAGTTTCTGCCTAGAGCAATCTGAAATCTTGCTTATGGAAAACTGCAAGGTATCTGTTAATTTAAGTGCTCCAATGCCAACTGGAACCGAGTGAGAAAAGCAAGCGGGCGAGCAAGGCAGAGCAGGAGCTGATGTGACAGCAAAGATTGAACGGATTTTAATTTACCTAGACAGCTCTGACATTCCTGCCTGCCCAAAGGATGCTGTTACTAACGGATTGGGTGGCATGCTGCAGCAGGTCCTGACCCTGGCCTCTCAGCCCGGCGAAGCAGCACACGTCTCTCCCCTGGGAGAAACACCACGTCCACCCCAGAGCACGGGTCACGTGCCGGCAGGGGAGGAAGGGGGGGGTGGGGAAGAAGGGACCGGGTGCTCCCAGGCTGGAGGAAGCTGAGGAACAGCACTATGCTGAGGTGATGCATGAGGGCTGAGCCTGGTTCAACCTCATCACACCGACCGCCAGAGCAGAGCAGGACCAGCTGCTGGCCTCCCCGCCTTCACGTGCCAGAAACTCCTGCAAGACCAATGTGGTGCAGGTTAGGGTTTTAACGAGGTAAATAGCAATGTCTGTGAGGGCCAGGAGAAACATGGGCCTGCAGGACTGCAGGTGCCAAAACTCCCAGCGGTAGCTTTCCCAGCTTTTCCATCACCAGCCCTATTTATCTGCGTGCTCTGCTCGGCACCAAACCAGGAGGCAGCAAGGACCCATGCACCCTCCATTCCCCCTGGAAACACCTCCGCTCCTGAGCACGGCCCTGGAGGAGACGTGCAGGCCAAGTTGAGGTGCAGGTACCCTCTAAGCAAAGGCGCTCAGAAAAACCAAATGCCGTGGTCTTCCACTAGCCCACTTTACTCAGTCAGCTTCCCTCCTTCCCCCCTCTCCCAACTATAATTATCACTGAGCACAGACATGGAAAGACACTCCAAAGAAATTATTGTGCAATCCACAAATCTCTACCTGGGCTGATTGCTCAGGTTGCCTTATTAGCATTGCACTGTCTTTAAGCGCTGACACTGCCAAATTAGATGGAAAAACATGCAAATGCCGTGTAGCTTTCTGGCAAATTAGCATGCTTCCTGCACAAAGGTGAAGATTACTTGGAGGGGGAGAAGTACTGACATCGTTTGGCTAATTATCGAAGGAAGCAAACAAGGAGAAAGGATGACTAAAAAAAAGGCCCAAGTATCAATCCAATCATGTAGACTAACTGCCGTAAGGCTGGCACAAAGAGCAGCCCTTCTGTACGGCCGCTGGTACCAGTGAGGAGGCTGCTGGCCTCCAGCTGGCTAACGAGACCATTTTAGTTTTCTGCTTTAATAAACAAAAGGGAGGCTTTGGCTGTTCCTGGTGGAAAGGGAGGCGTGAGACTCCAGTGATATGCACAAAAACGATGTTAAGAGAAAGGTGGTAGCATCAGGAATGCTAATAGCGGGACATGCCAGATCTACTCTTGCCTGAGTGACCACAAACTTTAGCCCTTTGAGTGTGTATCCTAAACATTTAAAGATGTCGAGTGCTGTGGGAAAAAATCGTAGGTACTCATAGTAATAAGTCTGTTTCATAAAGTGTACGTAGAAGGAGGCCGTACAGGCAGCCTTCACCCTGCCTACCTTCAGAGTCTTTGGCTTTGCAATATAAACGATGGTTCTTTCATTGTTATTTGATTGAAAATTCCCAAGGTTTCTGTTGCTCTTTTTTTCCTTAAGGTAAAGTTACAGTTTGTGAGAAGGAGCACAAGGGAGAGAAAAGAAACAGCAACTTTTGAGCAGTTGCCATCTCAGCAAAACCCAGCAGACGTCTCAGCCACTTGCTGCAGCGCCTGGGATCTCCAGCTCCTCTTTCCCAAATGAATGGCACACCCGGCCTTGTTGACTTTTTGGGTGCCTCATCCCTCTGGGACCAGCAGCCTTCATCTCTCCCGTCTCCGGGGGGGGTCTCTGCTGTCCCCAGTGGCGTCATGTGCCCCCTAAACACGTGGGGCCATGTTCTCCCCACATGCCGCATCTTCAAAGGAGGCTCTCATCTGAAAGCATTGACACCCTTCTTCTCAGAAAGCCACAGCTGGTTACCTTCAAACCATCTGATTTCTTTCTGTAAATAAATGCAGACATTTAGTTCTGCTAGAAACTGAGCATTGGAGAGTCCTAGCAGTTTCCTCTGCGATCTTTCGGGGCATCCCAGTGGGCTCCTGCCTGGGGATCGGCTACGCTGCTGTCCCCTGTGCCCTCCCCGTAGCTCCTGCTGCACGCCTCCTGCCGAGACCACCAGAAACGGGAGAGCGAGCGTGCAAGAAGCAACCGGCGTTGTTCCTTGAGGAAGTGCTCCCTGAGATTATGCGGGCGGTGAGAAATACATGTGCCTAACGCCTGGGGCCAAACATACGGATCTCCTTCTCCCTTCAGGCAGAATTTTGTCCTATCTGGAAGTGGAGAGCACGGGCCAAAAGAGCTGCCTGATATACTTATTTAGAAATGACTACCGCTCTGCTCCCTTTGTTCAGGATGAAACGGTCTGACTTTTATCACTGAGTAATATTGCAGCCAGCTGTCTGAAAAGGCTTCCCTTTCCTTAGGATGGGCTCAATTTTCATGCCTGCTTGCTGGAGCCTTAAAAGCTTGTTTTCAGTTGTTTTTGCTTGCAAAGTGCAATTAGCACTTTGCGCACATTTGATCAGGTGCTAATTTAACTCAGGGGACAATTTACCTTCCTAAATATGTGCTGATAGTTGTCTTGAAGAAAAAAGGGAAAAAAAAGGAGAGGAGGGCAAGATAGAGAGAAAGCACTAGACAGAATATTTTTAACTGGATCAAAATGATGACATTCATTTTCCTACCATCCCTGGCTGAGTCACGCAAATCATCCCGAATAGGAGGATGCGCAGCAAGGACAGCAACAAGCAGGTCGGAGAAGGCAGGGCTGCCGGAGCACCCAGGGCTCACGTATCTGCACCTCCCAAACCCTTCCTGCCCTGCCGCTGAGCACCCCGTGGCTTGGCCACAGCAGGTGCTCCTGGGGCAGGTGTCAGACTGTGTCACCTAAGCCCAAAATATTAAATTCTCCACAAGACATTTATATACATTCCTTTTAACCCATGACATTCAATGGGCATGCAAACTGTTGCACTCGGGCAGCTGAGAGGTCAGTAATATGTCCTTGGTCTGGACAAGTGGGGCATCTTTCACCAGCCTTGCCAGGGAGGTGTTGTAACCAGCACCGCAGCCTCATCCTTTCCTCAAATGGCTTTTGAAAAAAAAAATTTGATTTTTTTTTTTTTTAAACAAAAGCTCTGGTCAAGGCTCGGCAATTAGTTGTTGAGCCCTTGGTTCAATCAACATCTAGCGCACGGAGAGGGTTGTTTCTCACAGGTGCTGCTCAGTGTTGTTTGGGAAAATAAAATCAGGTTTAAAAAAAAAAAAGGGCTCTTGGAAGGAAGCTGCCCAAAATCTGAGGAGTGTGAACATCACTGGTCACTTTCGAACGCTTTTGCGGCTATTGTAACTTACATTGCCTGGTACAGCGGAGTCCCTGGTGAGCTCTGGATTTGTAGAAACTCTATAAAAATAGAGTCAAGGTCTTCTTCTCCACCCTCATTTTGTATGACTTAGGCTGTAGCAATTCCATCACTGCCTCAGACAGTTATTCAACAACTGAAAAATTTCCCTGCCAGAGATATTGCCCAATCCAATAACATATTTCACATCACCTGTTGTTTTATGCAGTATTTTTTTTTTTAAAAAAAAAAAGCTGTGTGAGTGTGGAGACCAAGCCTAGCGGATCCCCTGCCATTTTTCCCTCTGTGATGCCACCCTTCAGAAACTCTGCTTTACCCTGAGAGTAATTAACCAATTTACTCGGGGAGGGCATGGTAATAAAACCCGCCAGATTATCACTGTTACACAGGGCAAAAAGGCAACAGGATTTCTGTAACTCTCCTCAGTTTCAGCAAAAAAGCTTTCATTCCTGTGGTCCAGGGCCCATGTGGGATGCCAGCAATTACGTGCTCCTGCGCTTAATGTCAGCAACCCAAACAGAGAGCGTCACGGCACCGGGACGCTCTCTGTTTGGGTCGCTAACATTAAAGTTACTTTAGCCAAGGTTGCCAGCGGGTCCAAATTTCCACTGGGCTGTGGGCTGGGAAGACAGGCTCAAGACTAGTAGTTTTCATGGTTTTTTTCCTTCTTCTAATTCTAATTTGGTATAGCTCAAGCATTGGTGGCTTCATAATTTCCTTGAAAACATGGAGTCTCCTGGCCAAGGCAAGGCTATCTGGGGGTAACATGACAGGGACCATATCCAACACCATGGAGATCCAAAATGCAGAGTGATGCCCGCAGGTGAGACATCCCAAGACACCACAGGCAGGGAGATGCTGTGGCGGTGTAGGGAGCATCCTGGGATCCGTGGGGAACAGTGAGTCCTGCTGGAGAGCGGGAAGTGTGGTGGGGCCAGGTCATCTCTTGCTGGGTGATGGCACCCTTTGGAGGCTCTGGGACTCTGCTCAGGTTCGAGTACCTCTGCAGTTGCCATTTCAGAGGGCAGCAGTGGAAAAGTGAGTGTATTTTCTTTTTGCAGAACTTCTACCCATCCCACAAATTTGTTCATTTACATATTTTATCTAGCTTTCCTGCCCAAAACTATTTCCCCATATTTTCCTTACTCCGTTCAAATTGCTTTTACACCGTGTCTAATACCCCACAAGTCCCTTCATTTCACAACTGCTGTTATTTAGTGAAATGTTTTCCCTGGGTCAACAGACTTTCATTTCAGGGTAGATAATCCTCGATATATCCCCTGCGGGAGGTAGGGCTCTACTCTGCAACTGAGAGACTCTTTGTCAGGGTAATAAACTGAAAGCAGGATTTAGAAGAAATTACCTAGAAATTGAGTCCTTTGCTATAGTTTTTTATTCCTCCTTCAAGTCATGTTTTCCTAAGGGCTCTTCAAAAATAGGGATCAAGAATATGTATTATCTTTGCAGAATGAAACAAAGGCAGCAGACGGATGAGTCTGCCGAGCGTGAAGGAGGGTTGGTAGAGAAGAGCATACAGGCAAAGGCCACTGCAAAGACAAAAAAGGCTCTACCTTTAAGTAAAGGTGAAAGAGCCATGTTTGGAGTTTGTTGTCTTTCACATCAAAATGTGCACTTGAAAGCATTGTTTATTTGTCTGGTTTTTATTTCCTACATGGCTTTCCTAGAAAAATAAAATTCTCTAATATAGAGTCTCCTTACCAAAATATGATTCATTACCTTGCTTAGCTTATGACAGCAATGGATTTGAGTTTGAGTGTCTTTCCTAAGAGGCCATTCTTGGCTTCGTAGTACTGACCTCTAGTTTGCTTGTTGCTCTCTTGTTTCAAAGGCAGGCATTTTAAGCAATGACAAGGTGTCTGATTTCCATCTTCCCCATTTACATGCTCTCTTTAAAAAGTAATGTAGTTTTCCTCCTCTCTCTTTCCCCTCTACACCTTTACGGCACTTGCTAGTGTCTGGTTATCTCTTACAAAGAGAGCAAACCCAGTTCTCAGGCAAAATATGACCACTGAGCAGGGTCATTTCGGTTTGTAAAAATATCTATGAATCAAGGAAGCTTTTCCCTGACAGTCAATCTAGAAATGCTGAGGCCCTGCAAAAATGAATGACCTTTGACCCTTACAGGTTTCACTGCCTTCTGTTGACTGAGCCCAGAGCACAACATCCTTCTGAAAACCGCAGCAGTGCAGAGCTTTTAAGACCCCGCATTGTGGGCACTAAGCAGAAATTATTAATGGATTAACAGAAATATTTTTACAAGCTCCGAGGGCCATCACGATTTTGCGTGTCAGAGGCACACATAAAGCACAGAGCTGAAAGAAGCTCCTGGGTCGCTGAATTCAGGTCCCTGCTGCGGCAGACAGTCAAGTCACATAAGCCTGTACATAAATTTACCAAATTGCAGCCTACGAATGCTGAGGGGCGGCGGGGGGGGGTGTGTCTTGCTGCCTCTCTTGCACTTTGGAAAATGTTCTAGGACCTCCCCAGTCTTCAATACTAACTTCTAGCCTACATGCTTTTCTGATTATCTTAACTCATTCACTTTAGAAAATAAGGCAGACACAGGGAGAAGATCTCTTGTATTCAGTGTGAAGATGTAGGTAAAGGCATGAGCTCAGGTCTTTCAGTCTCCTCCCGTAAGCAGGTCGCTGTAAAAGTCTGTTGTGTGCCAGTGCCAGAGTCAAGTCACTTCACTGGAAGACCGGCAGCGTGCCCTGTACGTTCCTGTTGAACTCTCAGAAGTGACTGCTAAAACAACATTGACTGTTTTGCCTTCCTCTAATGGAAATGCCATTTTAGGATAGACCTAAAAGCATTTTAAGATCAGTTAATTCTGTGAAAGATAGAGGTTAGCTTAATCGTGTGGATGACTTTCAGCTGACGCATGTAGCTTCCTCCTTTACTACCACACTTGTAATTATTTTTTCCTGAAACAATTACTCTGAGCCCGCATGTGACTGAGATCAGTTTAATGTACCTGTAATTTCCCCATCCTTATCCCTGTCTTTACTATACAAGCTATTCTCCAACCATATGATGCTGGTCTTTGGTGAAGAGCACCCCTTGCCTGGTGGGTTTCAGTTCTCCTCTGCCAGGGTGCCTATGTGTTACTTTGGTATAGAGAGGCAAACACGACACTGTGCTCTTGACATGCCATCATTAACACATACACTCACCGGCAGCTGTGTTTTTTTAACGTTATATATAATTTCCCAGAAGTCAGGCAACACAAGCTGAAGTAAGTATTTAACGATATTTATGGTTCATGCCCACCGTCTGATTTGTCTTCCTGTCAGCCTTGCCTCTGCCAACATCGTCTGAAGATAATTTTCCATTTCGGTGAGAAGCTAATCTGTGAAAAGGGAGGGAGGAGGAGACCAGGAGAACTGGGGTCTATTGACAGAAGAGCTGCCTCAGTGAAAACGCAGGCAGTGATTTCTTACCTGTTATTATAACGAGAAAATGAAAGTCAATACAAAGCGGGGGAAAGTCAAATGTTGCGAGATTGCCTGTGTGTTTTTCAGTCAATAGCCAAACCTTTCACCTTTGATATTTCACCCGATGCAGTAACCGTTTGGATGCTGCCTGCCTGCCTGCCTGCTCCATGCCCGGGCATGAGTCAGAACTGATGGGTGCCAAGACATGGGTTTGGCAAGGGGGCGGGAGGGGAGCGAGGAGGCAGGGGAGGGAGCCACCTTGCACTCTACTGAGCCCACTGCTCCCATGAATTATTATATAAAAGGAGCATTGTCATCTACAAAATAAAGAGATTACGCAAGAAAGAGACTGCTACTGAAACAAGATTAATCAAAACCAGATCAAAATTCTTCCTCATCCTGACCAAGAAAAAAGTTGAAGAAAATTCATGGGGAGGTCAAGAATATCGTGGCTAACTAGCCTGCGCACAGACCTCTGGCTTCTGGTAGCCATCTTGCTACCCTTGGCTGGTTAAAGTGGGGAGGGGAACAGCAAAGGGGCTAGAGCCCCCTCAGACTTCGTGGTATGTGGCGCAGCCCTCTCCACCCTTGTGCCAGTGGTGTCAGGAGCCCCGCAAGCAGTACCTGGAGCTGCATTCAGCTTTCATGGAGGTGGCCAGGTGACCATCTCCCTTGTGCAGAGATGTTGCCAAGGACCACCCTGTGGCCTCCTCCCCAGCTCCCAAAGAGTTTCCGTGAGCAAAGAGCCTCTTGTGAAAGCCCAGAAGGACCTTGGCCTCATCTGGATCAACCCTTCAGGAGTTTCCCTGCTCTATTGGGGAAGCTGAACCAGGACTGAGGGTGGCAGCAGCTTTCACCACCAGGCCTGGGGTACATTTAGATAGGGGTTGTTCCCCTTGATCACTGTCTTCTGCACAAATCCCGTGTTCCACTGGCAGTTTTTTTATCAAAACACGGGTGTTTCCATTCACCTTTTTGCACAAGCAAGTCTCAGACGGGAGACCCGTTCCTTCCTTCACAGATTCAGTGATCTTCCTAGCTGGCAAGGGAACAAGAGGAATGAACAAGACTGTGGTAGTGTCGCTGGCAAGTGGGGACAGCCCACGTGGGATGTCATGTCAGAGGCATAAACCCTGAGAGGTCTCAGCTGCACCTGATCCATTAAACTTCTTATTCTGGTGGTGCTGATGTTCATTTTTCTCTGGGAACTGCCTTCGCTCTTGAGTCATCTTTCTGCAGGTTGCTGTCAAAATACCAATTTTTAGAGGAAATTTTGTGTGCTCAAGACCTCCACTGGTCAGAGGTGTCTACAAATAAAATCAATGTAGTTCAAGGCATGGTATGTGGCCACACTGACAGAAACAAACGGTACGTGGGGGAGCAGGGGGAGAAGTGCTTTGATCCCTGCTCTCCCCCGGGACCTGGTGCTCAGCTTGCTGGGGTCCCTGACAGCAGCCCTCCAGGGGCAAGACACTGCTCTGGAGAGAAAGGCTAGAGCCGGTCGTGTGGGGAGATTGGATTTCCTCAGCGTGGCATTTTGACCTTCCTGCCATGCTGCCACCAAGGCCCTAACATTGGGCTATGGGGTCCAGCTCTGCCAGGCTACTGCAAACCTGTATGTCGGGGCACCTTGAGGATGCAGGTGCCCCCCACCCCGCTTGCCCAGGTCATCTGGCTTGCGTGCGGCGTTGTGCAGCTCCTCTCTGCCCTGCTCATGAGGAGTGTGAGTGCTCTTTGCTCCTGCTTTTGAGAAAGCAGCCCCCCGTGCTTCTCTGGAGGCCACCTCCGGTGCAGCGAAAACTATCTGCAGGGAAGTTTTACCGTCTTAATTTTTTTTTAATGGAACAATTTTTCCAATCCCGCTGCCTGCAAAGCCAGCTGACTTAGTCATCCTGGGCTCCAAATGTGCAGGGCTCACTGGGAGACAGCAGCCGTTGTAGAAGTGCTATAAAATGAATTATACTCTACAGCAGCCTCTGACATCTTTGGTCCTCCCGAGGCCAGAAGTGAGTGCCAGGTCCTTATGCTGAGATTTTTCCCTTTCCAGCACTACAAAGTTCCCAGGTCACAACTGCTGCTACAACATGGGGTAAAGCCATGCTGAAACCAGTGATAAAATTCCCACAGATCGTGGTGCGGACCTAGATTATACCCAGGAGATTCATTTATCCCTGCTGATTATCTTACGGGTCTTGTCCTTTTGCATATGCATATGCACACATCCAGGTATGGATGCACACATCCAGATATGGACACACACAGCATAAAATAGAGTTGTTTTAATGCCTGTTTATTTTATAACAAAAGAGGCTGACTCCAGGTCAGGAATCCTATCTTTTCATTTTCACCAGAAATGCTGACACAGGAGCTACCGCTAATATTTCAGATAATAGATTACAGGTGGAAATGTTTCCTTTACTCTCAGTCTGATAAATAAGGAGGGAGAAACTGCGTGCCCATGACCAGAAGATGAACAGCTGGGCATTTTTTCTTCACTGGGGCATGCAGAAAGTTCATATCTTCACTTTGTTCGCCTTAGATGTGGCTCTCAAAAAAATGGAGGTGCGCACACGGTGAGCAGGGTGCTGTGACTGGAGGTGCACGTGCCCTGCCAGCGGCCACGGCTCACCCGCGTTTCTGGGCTGTTGCCCCTGAGACCCCAGCACCGCAGACGGGCACAAGGTGTCCAGTCCCCTGCCTGAATACTCACAAGTATGGAAAGTTTCACCACAAAGCTCCTCCCGACCCTCAGCCGCATTGCACAGAGCGTACCAAGAGCACGCAAACAGCTCTCAAACATCTGCTTGCAGCCAGCGGTAATGATCCACTGATACCAACAGCCAAGCATCAATCACGTGTGGCTGTCCTCGCGGTGACACAGGACTGGGGGTATTAACGCTACAGCCAAGGCATTTCAACAGATAGTTTTATACGGCCTTTATACCTCCCCTTTGGCTTATCATCAAAGAAGAAGTGCTTGTTTTGTGCCCAACTGCTGCAAGTCCTGATTTTTCCCCAGAGGATAAGGCTGTCCCAGCCAGCCAGGGAAAAGCCTTGCCACGTGCCCAGCCCTTGGAGAAAAGCCTGGGTAGGCAGCAAGCAAGTGGCTGTCAAGTGAGACCTCCACTAAAACGTTCCCCTTCAAGCCCAGGCGCTGGAGTAGCGTCTCTCGCTCCTCTGGCCGGCTGTCCGAGGAGACGTCAAGAAGGGACTGCCAGCTCAAGTGGAAGAGGTGGGATGCAAAGCTTGGAAATACTTCTTTTAAATGACTTTTCTTATGGGTAATGATATCATGAAATAAATCAGGATGGAGCGTCTCATCCTTGAATCACTGTGGAGCCCACCTGTGACATGACTCACAGTCTTGGTGACTTATTTAGGATGACTAAATAAGCCACCAGCACTCGTGAAGTGCCCTGACTTGTCAGGGCCCCAAATATAGAAGGTTTTGGTGAGACCGGGGGAAAGTTTTGATGAATGAAGATTTCCATGGGAGCCCACAATTGCCAACAGCAGGAAGAACAGTGATTTTTTAAAGTGATGCTCCAAGCCCAAACTGGGCCCTAATTTAGCTAAGAAGGAAGATAATCTAAGCACTTCCAGAATGAGTGCTAATGTAAACACCCTCGCCATCTGTTTTATTTGCACACACACACACACACACACACACACACTTTATAAAATGCCAATTCTCCCCTCTTGCTTTTGCAAGCAGCACATCCTGCTACAATAGGAGAAGCAGAGCAACTGGAGCCGGGGCTATCCCAAACACGGGTCCTGACCACAGGTGTGCCGTGCCCATGCACAGCTGCCCTGCCCCGTGCAGCCCCGCAGTGGCATGCAGCACCCACTGCTCTCTGCTCTGGCTGGCAAACCACGATTTCATGAGTCGGGGTGCGAGGCGCTGCTGACTGAGCACCCCCATCCCTGCCTTGCCCTCTGAGGGGGTTCACAGCCCTGCTCTCTGCCCCAGCCATCGGGGTTGACCCGGGGGGAGCCAGCGCAGGCAGGCAACGCTCCTGAGTGGCTCTAGCTGTTCTTGCAGTGCTGGATCCCGGCACAGCCAGGAGCCACACTGGGATGCCCCAGCCCCAAGCCCTGCTCCAGCGGAGGGAAGGGCTGGGGCTGCCTCCACAAGCCCACATGCTGGAGGGATTAAGATGCACTTCACACATATTTCAGCGTGACTGCAGAAAGTGGTGTCCTTTAGCAAATGGTAAATAATTGACACTTTACTCTGCTGGCAGCCAGCACCCCCACCAGCAGCTGGGTTTGTCATTTTGCGTCCCCTCGGTGGCTCTAATTTCAAATTTACAGTAACATATGCCCAGAGAGCCGCCGGCCTTCTCCCAGCATCACAAATGCTTATTCCCTGCTGCCCTGCACCGTGATGGGTGAGGAAAGAGTGACATCTCTGCTTCTGCCACAGGTCTTCTCTTGACCTCCTGCGGCGGGAGAACAGAACCTTTTTGTTCCTTCCCCTCTGGTTTTTCTTCTTTTTTATTATTATTATTTAGACTGGGCAGCTGGGGACCAGGGTATTTCCAGTACGCTTATTTAGCTGCGTGACTCCCATTAATGTAAATGACAGTTGCACAGCTAAAACTGTGCAGATCCTGTTGAAGATTTACCCTCAGGGTTATCATTTTACAGAGATTTCCCCCTCCCCCTCACAGAGCCTTTGCTGCAATCATTGCGTGGAGAGAAAATTGGAAGTCTCTGCACAAGAGGAATGAGCGGCTCACTTAGGAAATGGAAATTTGCATCAGGCGAGTGTTACGGAGGGACAGGTGGCGTGGGGAGGGAGGAGCCTGAATTTCCCCCTCCAGTCTCATCGACTTTTGCTGAGATGCCGCAGATCCTTGTGTTGCGAAGGTATTAAAAGAGGATTGGCAGAATAAATTTTTTATCTTTTATTTTTAAACCTCGTTTGCAAAACAAAATCTGCCTAAAAGATAAGCAGAACGTTTATCATCCCTTTCCTTCTGACAACTCACACTCCTGGTTTCAGCGAGGGCTTTCAGTTGCGTAGGACTCTCCCCCTCCATGGTAAGCCCGGAGGAGGATGCGAGCTGTGTCCCCACACTGCTACCCGGCACAGCATTGGTGGCCACCGTGCCTCTGCCATGCAGCTGCGCAGGACAGATGGGGCCACCTGGGCAGCGTTTCTGCCACCCTCTCCTTGAAGATGGCCATGCCCTGTGAGCTCTCTCTCCTCCAGCAGGCACTGCTGGAGGAGTTATTTGTCCCTCTGACACCAGCCATAAATTCCAAGACCAGAAGGAGCCATTACGGTCGGCTAGCATGACCCCTGATATAACACAGAGCATGATTTGTGCGTCAAGCCCGGGACTTTCTCTGGAGATCTAATAAATCTTTGGGAAAGGCAGTCAGTCCTGATTTAAAGGCTGCAAGCCACTGCGCCGTGTCCCTGGGTAAGATGTTGAAGTGGTTAATTGTCCTCGTGGTGTGAATGCATGCCTTTATTCCTGACCTGAGCTGGTCTGCCTGGGTGCCTGGGCACACACGCGGCTGTGGCATCGTGTCGTGCCTCTTCTCGCTGGAGCAGCAGATCTGCTGGGCACATGGCTCTTCCCAGGGGGTTGTCAGCCGTGATCAAGTCACCTCCCGACTTTCCCTCTGACAAGCCGAACAGATTGAATTTCGTTAGACTGCTTGATCAGCTCACTTCTGAGAGGCATAATGCAGCTCCATGGATTTTTTCCCAGGCAGCACGTCTCTTGCATCAGGACGTCGTGTGGGTCTGAGTCAAATATAAAGTGGAAGAGGGATCGGGAGCTTTGCCAGCCACCCCGCGCCAGAGCCCGTGCTCTCAGGTGGGTGCCCAAGCCCACCTGCAACTACCTGTGGGTCGAAGGCACTCCCCACGGGTGGAAGAGAAACATCCCCTCTGGTTAACTTTCTGGCCCAAGCAGGAAGAGCAGAGAGCAGTGTTTCTGGAAATCACAGCTGGAAGGGCAGGGAGTGAACACGCAAAGGATAAGAGACCCTCCGGCAGGTCACTCTTTCCCAAATAAAAGACATGAAAGAGGTTAAAGCCTCTCTGATGGCTGCATGAGCTAAGTGACCTCCACCCTGGCTGAAGGGATGGGGCTCCTGGCCCAGAGAGGGTCTGACCCCTGCTTTCTGCAGATTAACAGTGAAAACCAAGGCTTCCTCCAGGCAACGCAGGCTGGGGCACAGGGCGCACCGCACACTCCCCTGTCCCTGGCAAGTCTAGATGGACTCAGGTGCATCATCCCGTCTTGGGGAACTGTTTCACGTGCTGACGCCTGACGGCTTTGCAGGAGCATCTGTGTAGTCTGTGTTTTGGCTGGTGCGGGGGCTGGATCTCCCACACATCTTGCCTCCCACTTTCCCCCGTGCAGCTCCTCTGAGGCAAAATGCACTGCCTGAGTTTTTGGTCTGCCCCGTTACTGCCACCCAGGTCCTCCCCACCTCACCAGCCAGACCTTGGGATGAACAAAATGGGGTGTGCCGGGCTGGGAAGAGCCAGGCCCCAGGTCAGCCTCTCCCCCTTGGCAGCTTTCCCTTGCTCAGGATGTGGGGGAACAAAGTTTGTGTCCCTGCTCAGATGCAGGCCCAGATCTCAGTGACCCACACACCAGGCAGAGGCTCTCAGCAGGGTACCATCAGCCTTTCTGAGAGATGGCCAAAGCCTATCTATCTGGACTAAAAAATCCAGCATAGTCAGGATCAGTAAATACCCTTCACCATAAAGCTGCAGATCTGGCTAGCTGGCATTTGCTGCATGCCGTCTTACAATTTCCAGCTTTCCCTGGTGTGAGCAAGAGGCCGGCTCCGAGATCTGCAACCCAGCCGCCTCTGGGAAAGCAGAGTACGTTGCTTTATCCCTCTCCAGCTCAGCCAGGGGTGACCATGACCCATTGCCCACCCCATGCTGTACAAGTTCTTCTGCCACGGGAAGAGAGGAGCCGGCTGTCGTGGAAGTTATTGCTTCCTCCAGCTGGGTTTAGCAGGGCCAGAGCCTGTTAACACGTAGAGTTTATGCAGAACCGCTCTCATTTCCTGAGTGAGGATCAAGGGCTTTGATTTTCTTTTGTTTGGCAGAAGATAACCGCTGAAGGGAGTGTTACTTTGGGCTGCCAGGTTGATCTGCAAGGAGCCGGAGGAGTCCGCCTTGCACTGGGGAGGGCAGGAGGTGAACTTAAGTGGGGGATTCTCACAGGACCGGTGCTTTAAAAGCAACCTAGAGGCCAGAGTGAATTGGCTGCTACATTTTAAATCAATCCTTCCACTCTTGAGGGAAAAAACCAAATTCCTCTAAAAGGGTCAAAGATAGTGGAATTAGTCTGCATCTCTTCACTGGAGGTCATTGCATCTTCCCAGTTGCTGCAGGATGGAGTGCTGTGGGTACTTCGATGTTTAGCAGCTGATCCTTCTTCACCTGCATTTCAGGTTTAACGCTAGACAGAGGGTCTAAGATGTTCTCCTGCTTCTTGTTCCTGTACTCCAGCCTGCTCTGCCCCCTGCAGTGAGTCAAGGAGGCAAAATGATTTCCAGGGTGGGTACATCTTACGGTGGTGGGCTGTCATGTCAGCAAGCACCCCTCAAGGCATGAGACATGGTAGGAAAGGGAAAGGATCAGTGAGAAATTTAACCAGATGCCTGGTGTCGCTCCCCTCGAGAAGAAAGGCTTGGGAGAGCTGGAGGTCTGCTCAGAGAAGTCCCCCAGTGCCACTTGGTCCCTGAAAAGAGGGACTGGCGGCTTTGTCAGCCTGCACAATGATGATGTACCTGGGGCTGGCAGGTCACTGCAGAAGAGGTGTCAGTGCAGCCTGGGTCTCCAGTGCAGGGGTGGTAGAGAGTCTGCGCACACACCTTTGCTGTCAGGTCATCGTGACAGGGTACAGAGAATAACTACAGCAGGGCTGGGTGATCTGGGATGTGACAGCATGGAGGATGGGAATGAGGTGGGGGGATTATTTGGCATTACTTTTGGTCTTGTGCCAAACTCAGCACTCTACAGCTGAAGTACTCAGAGCAAAGCTGGTACGTGCATACAGGGGGCTTGGAGGGGCACCCCAACACTCTGTCGAGACCAGATTTCCACTCCTCTGCAGACAAAACAAAGTGCAGCTCTTGGTGTGGCTGGAAAGTAATTTTCTGTAGGGGCCTTCGTGTCCAAGAGCATTGAGATCCAAGGCATCCATGAACCCATGATGTAGTCTCATTCCACAAGCTCTATCTGCTCTTAACTCCAGAGAGTACCTGAGAGATGGGAGAAAAATAGTCCCCAGGCAAAAGGTGATCAGCTCTTGCATGTTATATGCTGCAATTACTCTCCATTTACTCCTCCTTCTGATGGTCCTGTTGTCACTGTCAGAATAAAAAACTAAATCACATATTTGTGAAAGGACAAATAAAGCTTTCTGAAAGCCAATCTGCAGCACAGGAGAAGTCAACTGCTATTTTTAGTGCAATCACGAGTCCCAGAATTTCTCCTCTGCAGGTCCCCAACATCCCCTCATGTTTGTCCTCCTGTTCTACTGTACAGGTCAGCTTGACCATCAGGACACCCTGCGAGAAGGTGAGGTGCAGGAACTGAGGGAAGAAGATCCCCTCTCAAACTACACTTAGACAGCAGATATGCTAACGAAAACCTCTCACAAGAGACAATAGTGCCATGGACGAAGTAGACAACAGGGGCAGGAGGAGCCTTTTGAAATTAAACAAAATGAATGGAAGAGGTAGCTTGTCCCAGCCCTAACAGTGAAGGTGAAAGGCAGTGTCCTTCTTGGCCTAAGCCACCCTTTAAACATACTGTCATACAAGAGCCTGAAGGATGCTGTGTCCCCTCTCGGTGAATACACCTGCTCCATGACTAGAGGTATCACCAACATCCTCTAGGGATGTCAGTCCCTACATGGTGGGCTGGAGACCTTCTACCTTTACACAAACCTTCTTCTGATACTCTTGGTGTACCAACCCTTTTTTCAGGTGCCTCTTTCCCTTCTCTGTACACATGCCAGTTAGATGGGTCTGTCGTGCTGGAGATGCTGATGGCATCCCACACAGCCTCAGGAATGGCTCTTATTGCTCTCTGGCTTACCTCGAGCCCAGCGTGCCCCAAAACCCCAACCCTGGGGATAGCAGAGATGCACCATAGCCCTTGAGATGCTCCCCTTGCTATGGACCTGCTTGGACCCTCCAGCCACCACTGATCCTGACAGGTGACCACCCTGCTTGCCTTGACACACGTTGGCCCTCCCAACCCATTCACAGGGCATGCAGTGATGAGTAAAGCTGGTCACTGTCCTTTTGGTCATGACTTTTGGTCGTTTTGATTAAAAAGGGTGTGATAGGAACATTTATGGTTTTCAGTTAACTCCAGGTGAGCACCATAAAAGTTCTCTTTGAGTTGAGGCCAGACCACAGAAGAAGGTAGCAATCAGGTAGATTCTTGTTATGGTTTCATTTGTTGCCCCCTCATACAACTAATGAGTTGGATTAAGAGGACCGGCTGGTTTTGGGCTTTCTAGTCTGGGCAGGCCTGGCAGGAATAGAGGTCCCTTCAAGCCAGTGGGACAGCTGGCACAGGTAAGAGCTGTGTCTGTCCTGTTACTGCCTTTTTAGGAGCACAGCAGAGATCTGCACCACCCTTCAAAGGAGGCATTTTGATGCAGCGACTTTGTCTGTCTTGGCTTCCTTTTCTTGCCTTGCCCTGCAGACTCTAAATTCTCAGGTGGTGAGTGGGGCTTTCCAAAGACAAGTCTGAAATAAACCATACATTGTTTATTTGCCCCAAAGTACTGGCCATGATTCATCTGCAGATTTAATACCAGTGCCTAGCTGGATGCCCCTGTTCTATTGATTTCTGTAGCTCTGCTTACAGATAATGGGTTTAAAATCATGGGACTGGACAGGATCTCTCGGGTTGTTGTGTTGCGTCTTCTTCTGTCACACATAGTCATGTTATGCAATCCCCATCATAGGCTTGCAAAGCTCCAGCTTAAAACTAGGCAGCGTCTTGCTCCTAGGGTTCCTGCAGGAAAGCCTTTGCAGAATTTCGTTCCTCCAGCAGTCATTAATTCTGTCATTTCTCTTCTAAACATAGTCAGGAATAGTTTAGAGGCATTTGCTCAATGGCCAGCATTATCCTCAAGCTTAAATAACTCATCTCCCTTCTTAGTGGACATGTTGGAAAAAGAAGTGGTTATGGAGAGTGGCCACATCCCCATGCAGTCCCCAAGCTGCAGGGAGCTGCCAGGGTCCATCAGAGCGCAGAGCTGGCACAAGGAGATGTCCCCAGCAGCTCGGGCACGGTCCCGAGCACTGCCAAGGTCTCAGCGGGTCCTCGTCCCCTGGCACCGCTCTCTCCAGACCCTTCTGGAAATATTCTAGCTGACGCTGCCTCCGTTTGCATTTGCCTTTTCTTAGCCATGAAACGCTCGTGGCTCAGAGCCATCTCATGCCTGAGTGATCTATCTCTGTTGCTTTGTGGATAAGCTGCCAGCATATAGCAGAAATTCTTGTTTCTAGTGTCCAAGTACATGGCGGTGCATTTTTTACTGCTAAATTACATCCCATTTGTCTCAATCTCATCCTTAAGGGCACCCAGCTCCTCCTACATAATATTCCAACCCTTATCAGTACCAGCAGCGACTCCCAACTTCACGTCATTCCTGCTCTCTCTGCTAGGGTTGTTTAAAGAAAATACGGATTAAGATAGCGTCCAAGACAGCTACTCGATGAACTCTACCAGGAGCTTGCTGCCAAATTTTAATTCCCCTTTCAGCACAGCTTGTTTTCTACCCATTGGCTCGTTCTTGACCCGGACTAAATCTTTTTCACTACACCTCATCTTAATGAGCACATTCCTGCTTGGCAACAAGGAATCAGGCAGACCTGGTCTCCCCCATGTCCCGACTCAAGCGACTCAGGCACAGACTATGTCTGGGAAACCTATCCCCTCCTTTGTTCGATTTATCATGCGCCGTCTTGTATTTCTCCATCCTTCCTGCAGAGTTTGTCCCAACACCTTTTGCCTGCGGAGGCTAGATGAACCTGTGCGTGGCTACCCCCACGGCCCTCCCCAGTCCTTTCTGCTTCCCTGCCTCCAGCTACGACGTCGGCTCTTCTCCCGTCCCCTTCCACAGTCCCCAGCTTGGTGGCTTCATGAAAAGCCGTAGCTGTCAGCCTTGCAATTGCAAATGGTGGTCCTTTCTGCGCAGCGGGTTGGAAATATCCTTGTCCACTTGACCTGACGTGCTCGCTCTTGATCTCTGTTTCTCTCTCGGCTCATAAATCCCAGGCCTTTGCACCCGTTTCCCTTTGCCCCATGCTGTCCCCAATAGCTGCTGCTGATAAAAGAGACAAAACATTTAGTTCACATCGGGTGACAGAATATTTTGTTCATGTTGGGCCGATGCCTAGTGTACCTGAGCTAAGCCACATATTTTTGTGCATTTCCTCTTGCCAAGTTCTTCTTTTCTTTACCGCTCTCCCTTTTGCTCTCTGTTGGTCCTCTCTGCATTTTTAATACTACCACTGTTAAAGTTTTATAAGCTCAGGCTGGCTTTTTTATGGGTGTAATATTCTTACAGTTGAGAATGTTTTTGCAATATTATCTTTGTTTTTTCCCACGCTCAAAGCTCCTCCAGTTGGCTCCTTCAGATGGAGGTGGCTTTAAAACTTTCAGTGAGGGAAAAAAACCTGTCTTCCTCCTCCTCCCCATTTTGGAGCTCTGAAACTTTTTAATGTCAGAGTGTGCTTGCGTATCTGAGTGCAAAGAAAGTGGGGAAACAGAGGAAAAGCAACGGATGACTAATAGTGCTGGGAAACGAACTCTGTGACATTCATTTGGTCTGTTCTGGCCCTCCTGAACTTGTTTGGGAGTTACTTAGAGCCAGTTGCTCTCTCTTGTTACGCTGTGGGAAGCTGAGAGACGCCAGCTTTTTCAAGCTCCGAGCTGGATACCTCCTGCAGTCACTAAGGTGACCGCCACTTGGGAAAAATCAACCGTGCCAAGTATGGTGCACAAACTCTCCAGCAGAAGAGGTGGCTGCTGGCAGGGGTGGGTGGATGGGGGTCCTAAAGGTTGTGATTCAAGCTCCATCTGCCCCCATAAAACATGCCCCAGAGATGCAGCTAGGTGGGGAAACAGATCTGCTGTGGTGGGACAGGCGCCCAGGCCACTTGCTTGAGAGAAGGATGGAGTATCATCTCTTTAAAAAATCTCGTCTTTTTGGTTCTCATCACATTGCCCCCAAGATGAGTCTGATTTAAAAAAAAAAGAAAAGAAAAAGAAACACAGTGGTGACATTTTTTTGCTGTTGTGGAGTATATCTCCTAATATATATTCCCTTTGCAGAGTAGATCATACATCAGCTGGACGCACAAGACCACGAGAATGGATGAGAATTTGCAGGCTGCATGGAAACACCCCCAAGGTGCACAAGGAGTGGCATTAGATACAGTAAATATACGGCAGTGTCTTTCTACTTGTTTTGTAGGAAGTAATCACAGAGCTTTTCCAGTGCAGGGGAAAGTACACCTGTGCTCACTCACCAAACAAATCTTTTCTTCACTGTTAAGCCAGCTCAAATCCTGTGCCCTAAAGGAACACCACATCACAAAAGTCCATTTTTCTTGTCCTGAACCATTTCCAGCCACCCTGAGGTGCTGAGCTTTGAAATAATTTCAATAAGTGGTTTCTTTCTAGAATGCTAGCACAGCTTCCTAAACCACCTTACTAGTAATTACCAAGTAAGCTGGCAGCAGATCTGGGTGATGGGTGGTGCTATTCCAGAAAATGAGACACAGTGAGTTACATGACCGCCACAAGGTCATGCAGAAGGACTGTAGCAGAGCAGCACTTCCCCACGCACTAATTCTGAGCCTTCGCCTAGTCAATATAACAAAATGCAATCAGCCACTGCCTAAACATTTACCTCTGGGCAGATTTTGGTACCCTTAGGATTGGCTGACACTCATGCAAAGCACCAGTTCTCCGCTTCTCTGCAGTTCTGCGCGCTCCTGGCAGCAGGTGTGTTAAAAATGGGTAGAAAAGATCATTCAGTTATAAAGAGGGGGAAGACAGTTTCTCTGACTTCCAGTTTTCAGTCGTGTCTACTTCAGTTTCACTTGAGGGAGTTATCTCAGCAATTAAACCTTAACTCAGTCACTGCATGGCACCACGACATGTACTTCCCACACCGCCTTCACATGAATACACCTTTCAAAGACTCTTATGACGCACAGCACAAGCTGGTGGTAGTTGCTACCATGAAACACCAGCAAAGCTACTTTTTAATCACCGTTTTTCTGTGATATGATATGCATCTACCTTAGAGATGTTTGCTGCATGATGTTAACAGGGGCAAGCTACTGTGTATGGGCAGAGAGCAAAAGGCCTCGTGTTGGCCTCAAACGGGATGCCAGCCAGCCTGGCGGTTTGGCACATGTCTGTGTGCTCTCTGAATAGGCAAAACATTTCTCTGGACAGGCACAGATGTGGTGGGATCAAGGGCAGGGCCATGACCCCATGACCACATGTCTTTCCGTAGCCTCACCTGCTTGTGGTCGAGGGATGGTGATGCATTCAGGGGATGCTCCAAGTTCCCCTGTGGAGATGAGATTTACATGAATGCAAGGCAGAGATGCATAGAAGAAGTCCTTGTTTCTCTGCTGTCACAGATCTGGGGGGGACAGCTTGCTTTTGATCTGGTTCACCTGGAGAGCTCCATGTCTCTTCTTGGTGCTTTGACAGCTAGTACCGCTCAGGACACGGAGGGGTCAGGGCTTCCCATGGGCTGTGCAGCCCTTGGGCTTGTGATGGGCACCTCTGGGCTCCCCAGGGCTCCCCGCATTCTCACGGCTGTGGCTTAAGCTATCCTCGCTTCCCAGGCCTTTTCCCTCCCTCCCAGGGCACCTCTTGATCTGCCCGAGGGAAAAAAGCACATTTCATTGGGAGAAACATTTGATGAGCAGCTTCATTCATTTTCAGCCAATTAGCACTGGTTAAACCAACCATCAGAAAACTAGGCATGGGTTAACAACCTCATTTAAAGCCTACGTGGGTACATTCACAACAGCCAATATTCTATAAATACAGCTACAGCTTCCATACACATGGTGGTAGTAACGTAGTTTGTGCACAGGATTTGGTAGAAAGTGGTTGTTCGTTACACTGGCCGTTACTGCAGATAATGTTTGTGCAAAAGCTTTGTGCCTCCTAAATAGCTGGAGGAAGATCATGAAGCCTTGGAAATGTTTTCAGGCTTCCTGTCCTCACCAGTGACAGCAAGAGCTGTCAGTGCTACCTCTCGCAGCTGGGACAAGCCAGCATCCTTCTCCCCACGGTGACCAGCCCTGGTGGCACAGATTTGCTGCTTTCCTTATGTGCAGCCCCCTGTGCCTTTCCAGAGGAAGCTGGGGCAGGAGGCTTCTGCTCTGTGTCTGTAACTAGCTTCCACCTTGGCAGAGGATGAGACATGGTCTGATTTCCTATTTATCTGAGCCCAGATGGGTTTTCTCAGTTGCACGGCATTGGTCAAGAAAGTGTCTTGGCACATCTGTAGCTCAGGAGTCACACAGTGAAAGGGTCAGGTGTGGGGCTGGGAGTCACGGCACAGATGCGGACCTTGCTGGCATGGCCCCCTGCGAGGGCCAGGGGACGAGGTGTGCCTTACCTCTGGCTATCGGGATGGCACGGAGTGGGGACACCCTGCTTTGGAGCTTGGGGCTGGAGGAGCTCACGGCCAAGGACTCTCCCTCTCCATGGCTCCCTCCACCTGCCCCGTGGGAAGCATTGGAGGGTCCTCCTGGCCCACCACCAAGCACGAAGGCCATGGGGCAAGGCCAGAAAACTACCCTTTCCCTCCTCCAGCCCTGAGCAGGTGCAGCCCACCCCATATAACGTGAGTGGGATCGTTCTGGAATTAGATCAAGGGTCGAACCCTGAACCCCTGGCCCTGGGCGTGCTCCTGAGGCTTTCACCAGGGCTTTGCTCCAGCTCTCCCCACCCTTGAGACCTCATGGCTTCCAGCCAGGCGCTGCTGCACAGCCTCAGGCATCACTCAGCATCCCCAGCAGCACGCAGCCGGCTGGAGGTGAGTGACCTGCAGCTGACAGCTCTGGCTCCTTACGCAATACTTTGCTCCTTTTAAGAGCAGGGTGATGCTCTGGAGGACAGCTCTGCTTATCTAAGGCAGGACCGGAGCGGGACAGCCTGCGATCTGGCAGGGTCTCAGCTGCCCTTGGGAACCTCATGGGGATCCTGCTGGCGGCTGATAAATGCCAACAAAAGGATGTCAAGCATGAGCAGTTGCTTCCAGGTTTGTTTATTCCTCTGATTTCTAGAGAGGCACACAAAGAGTCCACACGCAATCTGCACAGAGCGCTCTTTATAAAAATAAATAAAAAGGCCCTTGCTGTTCAAAATCAGCTTCCCTCTGGGTCTATTTTAGCCCATCGCCTTAGCAGCAGCTCCTTCAGACGCCGGGACTCTGCTGATGAGAGTTAGTCACTTCTGTCCCTCAGCAGGCATCTCGGTAATTTTCCCCAGCCAGTTACGTCAGTGAAGCCCTGCACCAGCAGCGCTCCCCGATTATGCAAGCTACATTCGCAGATAAGCTCGGGGTTGGTCTTTTTAACCTTTATTCACCAGCTCATCGCAGGGAGAGCTGCAATAAAAGCTTTGCTGATAAAGCCCAGTAATATATTGACAAAAGAAAAGCATGGCATTGGTAATAGATTATATTTGTGGGAAACAGAAAGAAGAAACAAAGACACCAATTGCAGCCTATAAGGCGCAGCTGAATCTGTAGCAGTACCATCTCTTGAAAAGAAAGACGTACTTTTCTAGTTCATCCAGGCAAAAACAGGGACAAAGATTTTATCTGGGGTTTCAGTTTATTAGCCAAATGCTTTGCAGTCAGGGGTCTTGCAAGACCAAGCTACCTCTCTGCTCCCTGTGAGGCACCCTAGAGCTTGCTCACAGATAGTGCAGGAACTCCTGAATTACAAGGTAGGAGCCTCCTACTTTCTTTTATTTTTTTTTAATTTCCATCACCCCCACCCCCCCCCCCTTTTTTTTTTTTGGATGGCTGTGTTCATTTAATCTTTGTAAAAGGGCATTGGAAGGGGGAAGATGTCAGCAATTTTCTTCACCAGAAGCATCTGGAAATGCTTTTATTCACCCAGCTCCAACATCTCCTCAGTAGTCCAAGCCTGTTCTTCATCCCCACTGGACCCAGGTGATAGAAAAGGAGAGGACTGGGATAGAGTCACTTGCCTGGGTCTCCAGTCAAAAAATTCCCCCTTTGACCTTCCTGCCTTGCTGGCTGTCAAGTCCTCCCTCCTGGTCCCTGGCAAGCGCTGGGGAAAGGCTTGTGCCTGACAGTCCCACTGCAGGGATCCTCCTACAAGACCCCTGCTTGTGGTGGGATCTGCATCGCTCCTCATCCCAATCCTAATGTCTGAGATCTCTCCTACGTCTGCAGCGCTGAAGTGCAGAAGGGATCATAATGCTCTCTCCTCTTTCCTCCTTGCCCCAACAAGCCAAAGGGTGGACATGAAGCAGGGGGCCGATACATTAAAAACTTGTGCGGAGGGAGGTGTTTTGCCATGTAGCTCCATGCCAAGTCCAGTTCAAAATGAATAGGCTCGTACAGTGTGATTCTGCTGACCATTTGGTTCTGGATCGGGCACTAAATCTGGCTGTAAAAAGAAGTAATTGACTGACTGGTTGGGCTTTCTTAGGACAGTAAGTAACTATAGAAACTCTCTGCCTGTCAGGCAAAGGTGTAGCAGAGCTGCATTTAGCTGATTGGAGCCAGATCATGTCAGTTGATGCAGCAAAGTTTGCAATAGGTGCTCAGTGCAAAATGCCATGTGCTAGTGTTTCCCCACGGATACCAGGATAGCTAAGGTAATGCTGGAAATAGAAAAAAAAATCGCTTATCATCTCTAGCTGTGAGCGTCACAGCAGAGTAAATGTTAATATCCATATAACTGAGCTCAAATGGTTCCTGTTAGCTACGGCGTTCTCGTTGGAGTGACGGGGAGCTGAGCCCAACAAACAAAACTGGTCCACATTTTTCAAACAAATATTTTATAGGTCCTGAAACCCTGCAGTCTTGGCTTGAAAGAAACTGGCAGTAGATTTGTGCTCCGTTGGGCAAATATTTCTGCCCAAAGAAAAATCCAAGCACTTTCTTTTTGGCATTTTAAAGAAAACTGCTTGCTGTTGGGACATTTCAAAACTTTCCCAACATCACTGGAAAGGATAAAGATGAGAAAGAGAAAGATAGAGGCAAAGCATTGCAACGCATTTGTTGCAGATTGAATTGAATACTTTAAGTGACTCCAAGTCATCAGGGTTTCTCATTTGCCAAAGAAGAAAAGCAGTCCTTTGCATCCATTCGCAATGACACTGTCTTCCCCTTCTTTGGCTCGGCCAGCAAAGTCCAGCAGCGACACAGCCTGGAGCTATGTCCCCTGAGGGGAGAATTTGGAAATAGCAGCACTCTGCCAGTATATGCCGGGAAATCTTGAAACTGCAAGAATTCGAATATGTTATCTGAACCAGTGCTCAGTGCACAGGAAAAAAAAACTATGCAGGGAAAGGGTAAGGCGTGCTAGAAAGTTTGAGAATTACATGCGCATGGTCGAAGTGAGGTAAATGCTGGCTGCTGGTCAGGGGGCTGGAGGCTGCCTTGTGCCCCTGAGGAGCCCTGAGAAGCCGTGTAGGTCAAATCCCTCTCCTTCTCCCCACATGCACCTGCCTGTGGTCCCATCCCTGTCCCCCCACCAGCCTGCAGCATCCCTGCCAAACAGGAGGGTGGTAGATAAAGCTGGAAGCTTAAACTGTTCATGCCAAGCCAGCGATTAGCAAGCAGCATGCTGATGTTTACAAGGGGGATGAGGACGGCTTACTCCGCAAGCCAACAAGAAGCCACCAAGCCTTGCAGGAGGGATTGGGCCGGGGCTAACGTGCTGCAGGTTCTGCAGCATGCTTAGCTTTCGTGCCAATGAGCTGGTCGGTATTGCGCCAGCTCCATCAAATGTCAGTCCACCCCATACGGGTCTCAATAGGAGAGGAGGCTCCAGGAGAGCTCACTCCCACCTAAGATCCTGCCAGCACCACTGCAAGACCCAAATGCAGGAGTAATGTGAGACCAGGGGAGTGTGTCTGGGGCTCCAGTCTGCTTCTGAGATGCTCCCCTCACGTGCACAGCGCCTGTCCCAGGGAGCAGCACCCTCAGGAAGGCTGACCTCGACCAGGTCCCACGCTGGCCCCAAGCAGTTTTCTGTTTCTGCCACATGATCCCATGTTTTGAGCCCTCTCAGCTATTCAGCATCAAAAGCATCAAGCACTAAATTGCTTTTGAGGTAGCGTGTTCCCACGTGGCACTGTGAAATATTTAATATTGGGATGCTGTATTTGGGACAGGCAGCATTTTTAACAAATGGGACGTGGTGAAGCAGCGCTCTTTTGGCTCACCAAGCAAACTGCCTGCAAGGAGGATGAGCAGGTACAAAGCAATGAAAGAGATCTTTGTGTCCTTTGAAGGAAGAAGAAACTCCTTGAATTAATAACTAGCACTTATATCCAGGAGCAGACCCAGTGTTATTAGGAGGATTAACAGTAGCCAGACATTTTTCATTAAGTGTGGAGCTGCAAACCACTCCCGTGGCACAGGCCTCGTTACAGAGGATGTGTCAATCCGTCTGGGGCCAAAGGAAACAGAAATAAAACCTGACAGTATAAGGCAAGCCCACGCAGCCCCTGCATGGGCCTTCCTTACCTCTGGCACCCGACGCCCGCGACATGGTAGCATGGCTTGGCTGCACACAAAAACGTGGTTTTGGGGACTTGCTACATCATAGTGATGTCTCCCACGATGACTGCTTCGATCCATGTAAAGATCAATCCTGCTCACCCCAGGGTCTGCAACATGCCACAGCTGGAGCATTAAATACGAACATTGATGTAAATTTTCCCCAAGTACAGGCTTGACACTAACTTGGTACTCCCATTTGGTCTCCTTTCTAATGAGGGCTTTGCCCATGCTTAGTAATGCAATTAGCACACACACTCGGTGGTTAATCAACCTGCTTACAGAGCCGTGAGCAACTGCTCTCAAGTGGGGGAGGCAGGGGGCACACGCATGGCCACCACCTCTGTGACACCAAGGTCCCCTCCGCTTGGGATATTTCAGCTCGCTAATGCCATCGCCTCCCTTGCCTCTCCTACACGGAGCGTTTCCGATGCAGACGCCACCGCCTTGGCCCTGACGTGTGTCCTTTGCAGAGCAGGAGGAGGAGGAGGGCTGGATCCCGCTCTCATGCCACGGCTGGGTTTGAGCATCCCATGGGAGGCGTAGGGGCACTTCCCAGCTGTCCCACGTGTGCTGCAGCCACTCGTGTGCGACACGCCAGACCCAGGACTTCACACGTGGCCGGTCTGCAGCATTGCCAGCTGCCCTTCTAATAAGCACTAATTCAATTTTCGGCTTTGCTCCTTGATCCTTTCATGCCGCCTCCTGAGCCGCTTTGTGCCGACGTCTGCTGATGTCAGCGGCCGCGGGATGGGAAGGAGAGGGACCGGCTGCCGAGGGGGGGGGCCGGGGGGGTCACCTCCACCCCCAGGCTGGGGTGCGCAGTCTCCCCAGGAGCCTCCTGAATGACGAGAGGGGCGTTACGAGCGGGCACCGCGCTGCCGGATCTGGGCGTGGGATTAAAATTTTGTGTCAGCGGTATGAGAAGTCGTCTGTCATGCTCTGAAGGGAAGATTAGTGAGCTCAAACTCGGCATGAAATTCAGGAAGAAAATCTTATCACACGCCAAAAATTTTTTGCCACGTGCTCTAATCCTCCTGGAGGGGGCTGAATAACAAACAAAATATAAAAACAGCACAGCCTGAAGGGGCCCTGCTTGGCTATCTCAGCCCAGAGCCTGGATAGCACACCTCTACGAACCCGGCTAATCACCCCCGTTTCAGCCATCACCAGTGAGCTGGCCACGGTAATGATCCAGCGCTTGCTGATGTCAGTGAAAACCTGATTTCAGTGGCTGTGGTGCTGGTGACGTGCAGGTGGGCATCCTTTCGCCTCGCTCCCTGCCCTCCTCCTGCTTTGTCTGAGCTCTCACAGGGAGAAGCAGGTGGGGGGAAAGCTAGACAGACATGTAGGGGAACAATAAACCCTTGGCAGCCTGGTTTTGAGTGTACTCAAGAGCAAATAGAGCATCAGGAAGCCCAAGGACACAGCCGAGTACTGCCAAACCTCAGCATTCGCCTTGCCCCGGCTCACACTGCTGCCAGGGCTCAGCGTGCAGCCGGCGCTGCCTGAGGCCGGCTGAGCGCTGCTCCAGCTCTGCTGCTGGCCGTCCTCCTCCTCCTCCTCTCACCCTGCTCAGTGCTGCCTGGCCAAGGGGATCCACAAGTCCTGGAGTAGGACAAGAGCATTAGCCTAGCCATATTAATTAATTAATAATTTTGTTAATTAATTAGTTCGTTCACTCAGACACAAAATGCCAAAGGCATGCACCTGGAAGCAAGCAACCTTCCTGCTCTTACATGTGGCACATGAATCCAGAGCCAATGCTGCACATCTTTAGGGCCCAGAGGTCTGGGGTTTCACGTGGCAGTTGGCAGAGGAGTTTTCAATGGCTACTGCAGTGCTCTTGGACTCATCATCCCAGCTTTGGTGGCAAAGCCCAAACCTAATGCCCCCCCATACTCATCTCCTCTTTCTCTCTCTTAGGGTTCACATTACTTGCAGCTGAATCAAGCCATACCACTGGCTTGTCTTTGCATGCGATGCCATCATCACCCCTGTTGAGACTTGTCTTCTACAAACTGCTTTTTCTGTCACCAGTCAGAAGCGGCCAAGTGACAGGGCAATGCAATATGACAGGAGCCAGGAGCCTTCCACTGTGTACCACGTGCATACACAAATGCAGACTCTCAAGCGTCCCTTGCTGGGCTGTGCTTCAGGACAACAGCAGGCTACCGATCAGCCTGGAGAAGAGATGAGTCATTACTTAATGACATGGACAGGCTAAGATCTTCACAAAGCTTCATCGTCCTTGTGACAGACAGAGCAAAGGCAACTGGGATTATAAATAATTTTTACAATCTAGAAAACATAAGAAACCAGTTGGGCTGGAGCAATTAATAAAGCAAAGAGGTTGTGGGTAACCTCAAAGCTGGGAAAGGGGGACACACGTTGCCCTCAGCCACGAGTTCACTCTTCAGCCCTACCCCAGTGCTGCCACCAGAGGCAGACATGACATGCAGAAAGGGAACGTGGTCCCAGAGATAGCCCTGCCTTTTTGTGTGGATCCCGGGGTTTGCTGGAGGGATAGAGATGCCTTCCTCCTCTCCAGTGCCTCCCCTGCACGAAGGAGAGGAGCAGACCACAGCTTTTGTACATCATATCTAAGAAGCAACTTTGCTTCTGTGTGCAATGAGGTGCAGTTAAAAACATTTTCAATCAAGAGACGGGAGGTAATACAAAGAAATATCTCTGTGAAAGAATTCACGAGGAAGACAGAGCTTACGAAAAAGCCACGAAGCTCTAGCAGGATCCTTTTGAGCCTGCCGTGCACCCAAAGGAGATGCTTAGCATTACATCAGCGTTGCCCTAATTATGCAAATTGCTCATTGGTTTGTGCACTAGGACACCAGCATTTTGTTTGCTTTGCTCCCAGCCCCCAGCCTGTGGGCCAGTGTTTTGCTCCTTTGCACTGGGTGTGTGGTGTGTCATCGGGGGACAGCAGGGAGCTTCGCAGAGGCAGGGCGTGAATTTCAGAGCTCCCCCTCCCACCACATGCACACTTGCTTTAGAAGCAAGGCTTGTTTCTAAGGCAAAAGGGACAGGGCATCTCAGGAAGGTGGTTATGGATAATATGCATGTTATAATGATTCCAGCTGTCTCCTATGTGCTGGGTACCAATGTGAGTGTCCCCCAGTGCAGCCATCCTGGTTGGGCTCACAAGGCACGAGGCATGCTCATCCTCTAGCACCATGTCCGTTCTTCAGGCTGCAAGCAGTGGAAGATGGTACAGAGACACTGACCCCATCACTCGTCCTGTGCCGCTGATAGCCTGGGAATCGCCTCACTGCTTGGTGAGAGCCATCTTTGCCACAGCTACGTGTTTTGGTAAATCTGTTGGGAAAGCAGTTTCAGTGGGCTGCTCAAGGAAATGAACTTCCCACACCCATGGATGATACAACGTAGGGAAAAAAAATCTTCATTTCTTTTCAAGATTCATTTGGGATATTAAGAAATTATACTGGGAAAGTTCAGAGCCAAGAGAAAAAAAATGTTAACAGCTTCCTTCCTGCAAATATATCAAAGGCAGCAACAGCACTAGCCAAATGTTAGCTATATATGGCACCTGAACAGAAAAGAAAAGATTGGCTTTTCTGTAACATGCTTTCAGCTTTTTGCCCTGATCCTGCTCCTGGAGACATGTGGGGAAGCTTTTAAACCAGGAAGACCCTTGAAGTCTTTCAAAACTGCTTGTAAAACCCCAGTTTATGCTACAATTCAGTGACAAACTATGCCAGTTTCAACAATTTTTCACTGCAACCTAATCTCAGTAGTCTTCTTGGACTGGACCCTGCCTTCATAAATTTGACAGTAATGCTCCAGCTGAATCCAGGGCCCACGGGCTAAGCCTCAGCAATTAATGCTCACTGATTTATTCACATACATATTCACCGCAGGGGTAGAGGAACCCTCTGCAGACACTATGCAAATAATGTATAGTAATAAATGCAAATGCCCCACTTGAATTTACAACATCAATATTAATACTCTGAAAATTAAGACCTTCTTTAGTCTATTAGCATATAGTTATTAATGGCCAGTAAAAAGGGCTGCAGCTGTATACAATCAAACATTTCCCTTCGTAAGAAACCAGCAGCAGCAATCCCACAAAAAGTGCTGTTTCCTGAGAGAAAACGGAGCTTTGAAAAACCTGCGGGGAGCATATTTTGTGTGCAAGTACAGAACTTCTGATCTTGAAATATGTAATTATCTGGGGAAACCACCTTTTTTTTTTTCTTTAGGTTTTGCATGTCTGAACTTTTTATTTTTAGATGAACCTTTTTTTTTATCATGGAAAATTTGGCCTGAAAGCCAATAGGGCTGTATCCCCTTTGAAATCCCAGCTCTCCGGCTTTCTAGAGTGTCTGAGAGCTGTGGTCTCATGTGTCCACAACTAGATGAGCACTCGTCCCTGGCAAGGTGAGATGCTGCCCTAGATTTTCTGGCGGAGTTGTTATTTCTCGTTGACAAGCTCATTGCCTGTTAAGCCTCCTGGCCAAATCAGACAGTGTCACTGCTCCCTAGATGGTGTGAAACTCAAATCTCTTGGAAATGTACATTTGTGGGACTGAGGTATGGACAGTCCTCATAAAATGGCTCACTGACTCGGCACTGCCAGACCACCCCATCTGCCCCCACCACCAAGGGGGAAGGAAAGGAGAGCAACAGTGGTTGGAAAGCATCATTTTCTCTAGTAGGGAAAAAATTTCCTAAGGGCTGAGGAGCATCAATACCAGGACGTGAAATCAGGCTGATTTCTGCCAAGTTTGTTTCCCTTCTCCTCTTTGACACCAAACAATAAAGCCAAAGAATTTGCAATGATATTTATTTGGTTACTACCGTAAAATGCAGAACACCAGAACACCTCCTGAACCTGACACTTCAACAGTTCAATGCCCCCAGGAACATGTGGCCTGCTAGCAGGGAACGAACTCTTACTAATACCCTGAATTAACTGGTATGAGCCCTGGTGTCATCTTTGTCTGCTCAGTCTCCAAGCGATGGAGGAGCTGACTCCTCTTTCACAGCTCCCTCTGGATTTTTAACCCAGTGGGCAGTCAGGTTGGTCTGGCATGGTTTACCCTTGGTCAATGCATGCTGGCTGTTCCCAGCCACCTTCTTCTCCTTCCCGTGTCCAGAAACTTGCTCCAAGAGGACTCAATCCATGATTTTCCTAGGGACTGACATGAGGCTGACTGGGCTGTGGTCTCCTGGATCATCCTTCCAGCCTTTCCTGAAGATGGGTACAATGTTTGCCTTTCTCCAGTTGCTGGGGGTCTCCCCTGATCTCCACAACCTTTCAAACATGATAGAGATCAGCCTCGCAAGGACAACAGCCATCTCCCTAGGCACACTTGGGTGCAGCCCGGTGGGTCCCATGTGCAGGACGTTCTCTCAAGCAGACCCCGACTTGATCCTCATCCACTGATGGTTGTTTTCCTTCCCCTTCAACTCTTTCTCTAAGCATCGAGGCCTGGAAGACCTTCTTGGTGTAAGACTGAGGCAAAGAAGGCGATGAGTGCCTCAGCCTTACCTGTCTCTGCTGTCACTAAATCACCCGCCCCATTCAGCAGTGAGCCCCCATTTTCCTCATTCAGCCTTTTACTACTCATGTAAGGGTAGAGACTCTTCTTGTTGCCCTTGACACCTCTTGCAAGTGTCAACTCTAGGTGAGCTTTGTCTTTCCTAGCACCGCCCTATGCGCCCAGGCAGTGTTTTGAAATCCCTTCTTCGTAGCCCACCCTTGCTTGCACCTCTTGTTACTGCCTTTTCGCATTGGAGGCCAGTGGTGAGTTCCCAGTTCATCGATTATCCATAGCCATTGCTCCACTGTGCACAGGGTGGACCCAACAGCTGCCTTCTAATGGAAGAGAGCGAGAGATGCATAACTTGCATAAATTAGCTTCTAAATTAAATTGTAGCCTCATAAAGTACCACTGCAGCTCATAGCTAACTCTGAACAGCCTGGTGAAACCTAGCCAAAAAGCAAGCCGAATGCTCTTTAGAATGGCATGTGAAAAGGGCACTGAAGGAGACTTTTGTCCCCTTTTTTTGTTTCTCTGTGCTCGGTGCTGCTCTTCCCCCACTGGCTGAAGTCAGAGATGTCTGATAGGGAGCACTGTAAGATGAGACGTAAAGGTGCACTCGCAGCTAATTTACAGTAACAGGAAAAAAGCACATTATATCTGATTCAAAATGCTGACTCTGCCTGCCCTGCAGAGCCTCTTCGGCTATATAATTACAGATCAAATATCATGTTCATTCAGATCTTACTGGATCAATAGCCTACAGCCTCCCTCTGCAACTTCACTCCTACACCTGAGCCTAAACAAGCTCATCAGTCCTTCTGCTGTGACCTGAAGCATTGAAGGTTCCTGAAGGAGGATCAAAGTAAGGGCAGAACAGCTAGGAGGCAACAGTACATGCAGCATCCAGGGACGAAAACCCATTTGTTAAAATGCCCTATTAAAAAAGAAACAAACCAAAAACACCAAGCAAAAAGCAAGCAAACAACCCTTTCCCCTCGCCCCTGATGAATGAATTTTCAGATCCTCCAGACTGTTTGGTGGGTAGTTTCTCTAGCAGGGCGCAGGACATACACAGCATAGCTCTTGTTACAGCAACAAAAAAATCCCCCAGGTGATTTTATAATGTAGAGGAGTCTGAGCTTAGGACCTTTTTCTGTTGCCTTCTCTTCTGCAAGCAGATTACTTGTGGGAATGAAGCTGGCTGAAGGAAGAGGGAGGACTACCTGCAAAAGCAACTTTGTGTAAATGGTGTTCCTGTACTCGCTGGCTGGGGGAAAATTTCTGTGCCAAAGTTTTTTGACCTCCAAGTAAAATGATACACATTTGGAAAGGAGTTGTTGAACCTGGCATGGTCTAGCAAGTGAGGTGAGCCCAAGTACTCAGGGATAGGTGCAACCGATGGGGTTGGAGTAAGGTGGCTTGCTGGGGGCAAGCCAAGGGGAAAATCACAATGCACCCTGAAGCCAGCATGTCAGGTGAACCCCAACTTTTTTAACATCCAGTTGAGTTCTTCTAAGAGAAAGTGAAGCCTTTGCATGTGGGATTCCCAAAAGCCCAAAAGTGGAGCTGCTCCAGGCCTCTAGGAGGAGGCATAGGGCTGAAGGACCTGTCTGGACCCTGTGGGAAAGGCAGTCGGGGAGGAGTTTGCTGTGAATTGAGGCACATTAAGAGACTTGCCCAGCACAAAACTAACCATGAATTTTGGCTCCAACCCTCCATGGGGGCACATCAGCAGGTTCGTGTGGGAGCTGAGTATCCAAGGGTCCCCTCTGGTTTAGCAATGAGCCCCAGGGGAGTCAGGCATTGCGGAAGGTTTGCCAAGCACCCGTAGCTTGGCTTGGCACAGAGACAAGGGAAGGTGAAGCTGAGAGACCCTGCCACTGGCACTGGTCTGACCGCCACGGTGGTTTCACCACAAGACGCATTCAACAAAAAAAGCCTGTTAATCCTCATGCAAACCCTCTCCAAGATGCATCCCCATCTCCACACTGTAACACACCACCCCCAACTCATGCCAGGACCACACTCTATAGAGCCATGTTATGGAGCTTCAGGAAGTCAACCCAACTAAAAAAAAAACCCAAACCAAAACTTGCAAATGAAAGTGCTATTGGTTCTCTGATCCAGCTCACAGCACAGCCCGACAGGCACTGGTGGGGTGGCCCCTTGCAGAGCAGGAGGGAGCACTGCAGCTCGGGGTGGGAGTGGTGAACGTGCTCCTGGCACGTATCGCTGCTAACACATTGCCTTGCAAAACCGCAGCCAGAGGGTCTAATTTGGCCAGCTGCTCCTCCATTATAGGTGATAATGCAAGAGATGGAATGATCCCAGATTGCCTGTCGGAGCCCAGGGCAGGTTTGCCAAGCTGGCAGCGAGAGCCAAGCCTCCCTTCCTGCACACTGCCTTCTCCTCGGTACAAGCTGAGCAGGTCTGGGAGCCAGGGAAACACCACGGCTTTGGGGGCCCTGTCCTGCCACGGCCCCCTCACTGGCAGCACCATTTTTGCCACAGAAAACTGCATGTTCTCTGGTCATCTTTTACAGCAAGCTAGTGCTTTAGAAATACTTTTCTTTTCACATACGGCTTGCAGAGTAGCTTTCCAGCTTGGAGGACGATGGACTGTATTAACGGGACCCCAGCATCCCTTTGGTGTCTGGTTCTTGCTTTCCCTGCAACAGCGTCACCCAGTCCTGCTCGAAACATGGCTCAGGAGAGATTATATGACGACAGACGTCATCACTGCTCACAATTGCGCACTCTGCTTTGTGCTTCTTCCCCTCCTTTTTTTTTTTCTGCCAAGTTATCCTAAGAGAGGCAGTTTCTGACTGGCGATGTGAAATGTTACCTTTATCACTTCTCCACAGCACCAGCAGTATTATAGGTTGTCAGTCTAAAAAAAGCAGCATTGTTTGACTGTGCAGAGCAGGCATTGCAACAGCAGCGCAGGCTCACCACATAAGGATCCAGAGGTGGAAAGGGCCCCATTAGGTGTTGACAAGAACACGGCGTGGTTTGCTCCAGACAACTCTTGCAAGGCTGAGCCCACTCAGACGTTAAATGTATAAATATAGAACCATGCAAAGGCAGTACCGTTGAGCCAAGACCCACATGCACCGGCCCCCCTTCCTAGGATGTGAGCAGAAAAGTGGAGGGAGATTGCTCAGTGCTGAAACATCACCAGTGACGCAGATCTCTAAGTGGGTCAGATGGAAAAGTGATGCTAATGAGTTTACGTGAGAAGTTTGGAAAAAAACCCCGTCCGATGGTGAAGGTGAAGTGAAGACAAAGCCAGGTGTTTTTAGTATGCTTAGGCTAGTGAGTGAGCAAGAGGGTACGAGCCTTCCTCTCCTCACTCCAACGTGGGCTTTTTTATTTCTTTGCTACAGATATGAAACAGATGGGGAGAAAAGGAGGACAGGCCCAGTTGGGGATTATTTAAAAGCAGCAACAACTAAAAAGTTTCCATAATGAAATTTGATTCTTGCGGAGAGCATGTGTGCGCTGGCTCTTGACTATCTCAGGGCAATCAGCTGAATGCATGGCACTTTTGTTATCTCCATGCAAGCCTTCCCTTTGCTGAGGTGCCATTGCAGAGAGGCTCACAATTCAAGGAGCATCACAGAAGACAGTGTGTGGATTTATGGCTGCCATATTTCAGGGCTGTGTGAGAGGTGCTAGCAGTTTCAAATGACTTCTCTGCAAAATGAAGCAAACTGAAGGCACTGATGTTAGTATCCCCATCTGTCATCTTAAAAAGACAGAGCTACTGCCCACCTGTCTTCTTTGCAGCAATAGGCCACACTGAATATTGTCAAAAGCAATCATTTCTCCAGCTGAATCTTTCCTTAGGGCTACAACATTTCTGTCTGTGAAGAATACAGGAGAGGCTAAAATAAACCGTATAACAATAAAGAGTCACAGAATGGGAACCATGGAGCTCATCTAGTCCACCCCTGCCCCGCTCCGAAAGCAGGGCTATAGCTAACATGAGGTCAGCTCAGCCATGGTTACTGGAGTCTTTAAACCTTTAAGGAGACTTTACCTCTTCTGGGCAACTTGTTTGACCAAGTCACCAAATACAAAAATGGGCCAACCTGTTTGGTTGACCAGAAGGGTGTTTGTTATTCTTTCTTGGTCGAGGCAGAGATGATGCCATGGCCAGTGAAGTGCGGTGGGAAGTGTTGGGCTCATCAGGTCTTGTGAGACCTGTGCCACTTGGTTATCCCCAAGGTACAGGGAGGCCTGATGCCTTCAGGGTCTGGTCAAAGTGCAGTGGCCCTGCAAGCAGCCTGGTCTCCATTGCAACACCGTGCTCTGGCTGTTCCCCAGCTCCACACCCTGAGCAGCCAGACTCAGTTCTGCAGAGGTATCAAGGGTGATGTTTGGGGTCGGAAGGTACGAGACAGGCCATGCACTGAGCTGCAAATAAAGCAGCCCTGGCTTTGACGGAGCAAGAGGCAGGCCAGATGTACAAGTCTTGAGGTTACTGAGTGAGAATTCACAGCTCTGCAGAGGGAGGAACGGGCAGCATCATTTGCAACGGACACCCCTGATGTTAATGGGAAAGAGACGAAGAGGAGGAGGGCTGGAGGCAATGCTGACTGCGGCCTGACATCAACCCAAAGACCAAGTCTCGCTCCCAGGGAGGAAGCATATCCCCTCGAGAAGATAATTTCATCAGAGGAAGCCCACACCAGAACCTGCACCACCATGCCCCCTGTCCTCCCCACACAGGACGCAGCGTGCAAAACGCTGCAAAGTCACAGCTATGTCTTTGCAGACATCGGTGTGTGATTGCAGAGTCCCCCTAGGCTGTCCCAGGCAACTCCAAAGGCGTTGCTGCTGGACCTTCCCACCTAGACATCCCTCCTGGATTTAGCTTAGCCCCAGCTCATGTATACCCACTAGTTGCTGGGGTCGATATAGATGTAATCCATGTGTAACAGTGCTGCCTAGTGACTTTTGCCTTGCTGTGCATATACACAAGCATTTCCTGGAGCTGGGGAAGAGCTGCTCAGGGAGCCTGGAAGATGCCTGCAGTTTCATGTAAGCCCTGAAATGCCATCTGAAAAGCAAATGAAATCGGCGCCTTTCCAAAGGGGAGACTGCTGCCTCACCCGGTGTTTGCTTCCCTGCACTCTACCCCTGCAGACTACCTAACAGCAGTTTCTCTCTGCTCTTCCTAAGTGCTCTGGGTCTCCTTCACCTCCTTTGCCCGTCTCCAGCTGCATGGGCACATCCTTCCCCTTTTCGCAGCACTCACACACAAGCCCTGTGCCCTCATCAGCGACGGCGTAGCCCACTGCCCGGGCCCAGAGCTGGTCCACTTAACTGGATTCTCTGCACCTGGCTTGATGACACACAGCAGGGCTCTGATGCCCACTTCCAGTGCCATCATTGCAGGGGAGCTAAGGGGGACAAGCACCCTTTGTGCTAAGCCTGGACCATTCGAGTCTCGTAGACACACAGTCGAAGGTCACTGCCTGCCATGGACCAAAACACCACGTGGGACTCAGAGAGAGAACCATTTCCAGTGATGTCTCTGAGGGATAAAGTCATCAGCGGACTAGGGAAAAAAAAAAAAAATCACAGTTAAATTTCAAGAGATGTTTGGAAGCAGATACTCTTATGTAGTGCTGGTGGCAGGTGCCCCAGTAAGAGTCTCATTATGTCCAATAAGTTACTCCCTGAAAAGCTCCCAGAGCTCTTATTATCTCTGGAGTGATATGCAGAAGTGGTCTGATCTGTCATAGAGCTTACAGGAGGATTCAGCTCTTTGTTTCGGATTAATTACCTTTCTGAAAAGAAAACTCGTATCGGAAGCCTGGAAAAAAATAGAAGGTAAATACTGAATGAAAGTGGTGTAAAATTAGGGTAAAATCCTGTCACACCACTGTTTGCAGTAGGAGGGCTCTAGCCTTATGCTGGCTGAAATCAGAGGAAAATTCTCTATCTCACCTTGCAGGGAAAGACCCCCCTCCAACAGACACCTCGGCTGGATTAAAATTTTAACTAAGAACGTTTTCTAAGGAAGGAGGATAATAGCTTCATAAATGTATGTACCTTACATCTGAAGTCTCACTGGCTTTGAATTAGCCATGCATTCGCAGGCCCTTTTGGTCTGACACTCTTTTGTGTGAGATTATTTATTTTATTTCTATTTCTAAGAAGCTTTGTGTAATAAGGTGTTAAGCTCAAGATAGTTTAAACTAATATTTGATTGTGGAAAAGGGTAATATCACTGAATAAGGTTAAAAGTGGGTGCTTATAAAATTAAAAATTGTTCCTGCTCTGCTTTGGCAGATTAGGCCTGTGAAACTATAATAGGATTTCTCTCTCTGTCTCTCTTTCTCTCAGGCTTTAGCTTTTCCCTTGGAGGAGCAGAAGACAGACGACAGACCGCGTACTCAGCCTAATGTCCAAACACTGGAGAAGTGCACATGAGACTTCGGATCAAAAATCCCTCACGGCGGGTTACCGCTTCGGCTGTAAAGAGCAGACAAGGAGGAGACCCTTGCAAGCCCACTGACAGGCTTGCAAATTAAAGTGCTAAGGCCTGAGCATTAAGGTAAAGAGCAGGAGGCTGTTTTGAGCACTGCAGCCTGCCCAAACGTGCCTAGTGAAGTGAATAACCATTTCCAAATGCTCTGGTTGAGCGCGAGCTGCGAGTAAGCGAAAACTTGGATGGGTTATTCAGAGACTGCATTTTTGAGAGCCAAAGCCCCGGCTGGGAACACAAAAGTGATTTGTTCTCCCAAGCATGATTACCTGCTTGCCTCTCCTCTCCTTCTCGTGACTAGAAGCTGCCCAGCAAGTGCTGCTGCAGAAGAGAGCCACTCCTCCCAATTTCTCCCGTGACTACTGTGGAAGGGAAACAGACCCTGGCCCCTTACCAAGCAGAGGCTGGTCCCCTGCAGCACGCACAGCTGGATGCAGATACCCAGCGCCCCATTCCTGGCCATGGCGGGGGAGCGCAGGGGTGGGGGGCAGCAGGGCAGCCCGAGAGCTTGAAGCCCGCTTTGCACAACAGAGCTGGCACAGGAGGTTGGATGAGTGACATTACTGCGTGGGACCACCTCGGGACTGCATTTTAGTCAGCTCCACCTGTTAAATTTATTTCATAATGAAAAGATAAAGAGTTGCTCTAAACCAAAATCAGCCTGACTTCAGTGCCAAGGTGGGAGCGATGGCTCTGGGTGCAAGCAGAGCCACCCTATTGCCCACCCCTCCAGTCTGCACCCCACAGCAGCATTTTGTCCTACAAAAGGAAACCACGTTTGTCTTTTTGGAAACCTGAATGCCCCAAACCTCTGCCTATTGCAGCCATCCCGTAGAGCCACTTTCTGCACTAGAGGGTGAGGCTAAAGATCAGTGAGACCCGACGTGGTGGAAAGCACACCAGCAGCCTGCCTTCATGGCTCACCTTATGCCATCTGAAGCTCCCCCTGGAAGGTGAGTCTTCTCACCATTACGCACAAATGCTGTGAGGACTGCTTTCCACATGCAGATGTGTGTGCGAGGAGCAGTTAAGTGAAACCGATCTTTTCTTACCAGAAGATGACCTCATCACCCTGAGGCACAATGGCAGAAAAAAAGGGGCATCTTCTGGTTTGCCACAAAAAAGTAAAAAGGAGCCCCCCCCCTTCCTCTGCAACGGGAGAGGCGTGGGCAGCTCGGGGAGTCTGAGCTCTGCCCTCAATGGCCAGAGCAGAGGAGCAAGAACAACCCAGGGGCAGGACTGGTGATGGTGCCGCCACTCGGGCAGCAAGTGGGATGGCCATGGCCTGAGCAAACTGTCACCATCCCTTAGCTTGTTAGTGGCGGGTTGCATTTTACGGTGCGGGGTAGCAATAACTTAAGGCATTCACAAAGGTGGGTGGCTGAGAATGGCTATTCCTGTGTTGTAGGCAGTGAAGGAAGGGAAGACCAAAGCGACTTGCTGACGGCCACGCAGCTAGCCTGCGGCAGAGCTAGGTTAGTGTGCAGGTCCCCGTCGGTGCGCCCAGCCCTCAGCATGTGCCTCCTGGCTTTGTGGCCTTTCCCAGAAGAAACCTGACGTGGCGAGGGGGTGAGTGGCAGGGAAAGGAGTGGAGAAACTCAGTCCTGAAGTACTGGAAAAAGACACACGCCAGTGAGATGCTCGTTGCTCCACCAGGCCACCTGCACCCCACTGCCGGCAGGACCCAGCTGTGATGGACTCAGCCTGCCTCCACCCCAAAAAGCAGCCTCCCCATGCTTCCGGTGATCCCCTCTGTAAGAGGAGGGGAACTGGCTAAGAGAAACAGGAAAAGTGACAAGATGATAATATTGTCCCTCCTTCAGCACCATATCAAAGCAAAGCAAGCCCTTTTCAGAGAAATGAGCTCAGGTGCTTATTTTGTGTGACGGCAGCATTTAGAGTTCAAACTGAATGGTGCAGAGTCTTGATAGTGTCTTTCTACAGTGTTATTTGCCTGCCCGGTACTAGTCAGTGGAAATAATCAAAGACTTTTAGTACTGCCCTCACCATGTTTTTTCCAAAGAGAATTGGTACAGCAAACGCAACTCCCTGTTTCAAAAGCACCTGCAGCAGTCAGTGAGAAGGCAGGCAGGCTCTCCGCGTTCCTGAAGCACCTTCCTCTCTAAAATACCTCCCAGTGCCTTGCAATGTTACTGTCTCCCCAGTGACAGCTCCCCGATAGGGACGGCAAGACAGGAGCAGCATGGCATGGAGACTAGCGTGAGGTCTGTGTGTCCACGGCTGACCACCCCACTTTCAGTGGATGGAGCAGGCAGCTCAGCCGGTGCTGAGGGTTCAGAGACAGCATCAGGGAGTAGTGCAGGGAAACGATTTTGCAGTGCAAGTCCTGAGTAGTGAATGCAGCTTGTTTGAATAGCAGATTTTATCATTATGCAATGTCTTTGAAGTCGTAGTAGCATAATGGGACAGGTGATGCAATCTCTCCTATTAGCAAAGTCCACGGGGAATGACCGGCGTTGAAGTCTCCAGGTAACTCTGGTTTCTGTTTCCTCCCCAGCTATCTGATTATTGAGATTGGGTAGAAATACCTGGAAGGTGTTAAAGCGACTGCTGCTCCTGGCTCCTTAGCCTGCTCTAGAGTAGCAGACCCTGTGCCAAGCAGAGCAAGGGGTCGGATACTTTGCTGGATGCTAACAGGCAGGCAGGGCTACCTGATGCACTCTAGGCACTGCCAGGCCTCGCCTCAGCTCAGCTTTCGGTACGTGCCACTCATGATAACCAACACCTCTTGAAGCCCTGGGAGGGTTAAAAGGAAGTTTGACCCCAAAAATCCTTCCTTTGGAAAGGAGTGCCCTACAGTGAAAAATGCCAATGGAGACATGTGCAGGCAACGTCAAGTGAAATGTGATATAAAAATTATGATGGCTGGGAGGGGTCCAGAACAGGCAAGTGCTGAAGATATTAAAGCAAACAAGAACATTTCAGACACACAGGAAGCATGAAGAGGGTTGCTGGACTACAGGTCTGTAAATGAGCTGACAGGGCAATTTAAAAGGCTAAGGACACTGCAAAGAAAAGGATCTCTTCAGGTTGTTACAGAGGATGTTTGGAGAGGTATTTGCATGCCAGATAGATATATGATTTTCAGGTTAAAAAAGGCTGAGGCTTCATCAGGAATTGAGGTACCAAAAGAAGGGAACTGGCCCAAACCAATATATTGAATAACAAGCTGCGAGGACCCAAACTTTTAATGTGTCCCCCCAGGAACTGGATACCGTGTTACATCTATAAATTGCACCTATGAAAAAATGATACATGGTTAAGTTTTTGCAAAGGGATAAAGAAATGTAATAGCTAAGCTGGTAACAAGATATGCAATCTCTCTTTGAAGTGCGTTATTTTATCAGAGAACCAAAAAGGAAAAAAAAATCTTGCACTTATCTGTAGAAAGGATGCTAGCGTGACTACACAGCCTAGTGAATCTTACTGCAGGCTCAGAAAAACTGGATGAAAGGGTAATTAAAATACAGTCATTAATTGCGTATACTAGTTCAACATAAACGAACTGGCAGAGCTTCAGTATGTCTGAATTCTTTCACCAGATGAAAGACTCATCTTAGCTGGTGCAGCGTCTGGAGAACAAGTCTTATAAGGAGCGGCTGAGAGAACTGGGGCTGTTTAGTTTGGAGAAGAGGAGGCTGAGGGGAGACCTTATTGCTCCCTACAGCTACCTGAAAGGAGGTTGTAGTGAAGCGGGTCTTGGACTCTTCTTCCCAAGTAACCAGCGATAGGACGAGAGGAAATGGCCTCAAGTTGCGTCAGGGGAGGTTAGACTGGACATCAGGAAAAATTTTTTTACCGAAAGAGTGGTTAAACATTGGAACAGGCTCCCCAGAGAGGTGGTGGAGTCACCATCCCTGGAGGCGTTCAAAAAATGCGTAGACGTGGCACTCCAGGGCCTAGTTTAGGAGGCATGGTGGTGTTGGGTTGATGGTTGGACTTGGTGATCTTAGAGGTCCTTTCCAACCTTAATGATTCTATGATTCTATGAGTAGCTAAAGAAAAGTACGTGACAATGCCAAGCTGAATTTTAGAAGGCCTCTGAGTGAGATCCTGAGGAGAAGACTTTGGTACACCAAGAGATTGGCGAGGTGAAAGGTGTGGCAATAACACAGACCAGAATCAAAGCAATGTGATGGGATGCATGGCAAAGGCATGAAGTTTAATGGGATCGTCAGTATGGAGGGGCACTGACATCTGAGGAGGAGGCAGAGGAAATCCATGGATTCAGCCGACCAGTAAACTCCATCCCAAACTATTAGGAAAGCAGGCACTTGATGTTACCTGCCTGGCAGCCAGGTTTTCGGACGAGTCTGTGCAAGCAAGCAGGGGCTACGAGGCTGGAGAACAGCTGAGGCTGCACATGTCAAAGATGGTGCAGGGGGAGGGAAATGAATCCAGGCAATAACTGATTTGTTAGCTTAACCTCAGGAGTATGACAGGTATTTGACTAATATTGAAGGGAGGAAAAATGAAAGATGTAGAGTTTCATAGAAAATGGTATAAAATGTAACAAAGAGGTTACCAAAAATAGCTCTGACCTGACTAACTCAATGTATTTTTTGATAAAAATAGCTGAGGTTCCAGACAAGAAAATGCTGTGGATCTCATCTGTCTGCCCCCCTCTCTAGTAATTAGTGGAGGAGTGGGTTAGTAAGAATTAAGAAGTAAGGAGCAGGCCAAGGACAACATGCCTACAGGCTGCACTGAAGACCCTCTCTGTTAGCAATAGTAGCCTTTACACTCAAAATGAAGGCCCAGACACCTCTGTGTGGTTGCTCATCTTGGGGGGAATCAGTTGTGCTGCTTTGCATCTGGCTGTGTGGCCGCCCGTCTCTCACGGACTCGTAGCGTGTCGTGTCCCTGCCTGCAGTGTTGGGGACCTCCGCAGCCACCCAGCCCGACCCGACCTCCTGCAGCCTTCGGCCCGCAGGAGGTACTGCTTTGGAGATGGCACGTTATCGCTGGGAAAGAAGATATCCATTAGCTAATTAAAATTTCCTAGCGATGACTAAATCCACAACGACCCCTCTTAAGTTGTTCCAATGGTTATTAAATAATCTTGTCGTTACCAATGCAGGGCTTCGGTCGCTGCCTTTTTGCCAGATGCCCACCAAACACAGCCTTTGCTCTGCCACCGAGGGAAAAGGTGAGCATTTACCTGCCCAGCAAGTCTGCGCCATGCTGCTGGCATTGGGGGTCTCACCCTCCGCTGCGGGGAGAAGGACTTGCCGGGGGCTGGCAGTTGGCTGGGCTTGGCGGGCGGGCATGGGGCTGAAGTGAGCACTGCCAGCATCCAGGCTGAGAAACTAGGTTGGCACCAAACGGGTCAGCATCTCTCCGTGCCTGGTGAGGCTCTTCCTCTGACGTCCTCTCCCCTTCCCTCCTGCAGGTTTCCCTGCGCACACGAGCAGCAGCCACTGCTCCGCTCTGCCTTGGGATTGATTATTTCTCTCTCTCCAGCCTCATCTATTAATGACGCACGTCGATTCAAATGCTGTTGCTTTTTACTTCTCTCCCTCTTTTTTTTTTTCCTATTTCCCCTATTTTTATGACGCATGAAGTCAGGGTTGTCATTATTCTATATTTGCATGGCTTAAGCTGCCTTCATCATCTATTAGCTTCCAAGTGATAAGAGCCCACATGCAGGCTCCCTCGTTATGTATGCTGCCTCTGCCCACCATTCCTGATTACTTCTGGCCCATATTCTAGCTCTAGGAGCCAAACGTCTGTCTCATGCAGAAATGCCTCTAAAATGATTTTTTTAAGATGTTCTTTTCAGAAAAGGAGATGTGTTTTCTTCCATGTTTGTCTGTCTTGGCAGCCTCTTTCTGCTTTACCAAACTGTTCAGGCTTCCTCTCAATTTTTCATGTTTTCCCTTTTGGCCCAGCAAAATAGTTATACATGAGGTGAAACAACCTGATCTATCTGTTGATCTCCTCCTTCTATTTGCACGTCTAACATCTCACACACCTTGGGGGGTGGTGGTTCTCAAGTCTTTTACAGTAATTAAGGACCTATCTTCCCACTTAAAAATACTTCCTGTTATTTACTCAGCTTGTTGGTTTAAAATAAGATTTAAAAAGAGAAAAAAAAAATAGACTATCCCGGAAGAGGCATTAGAGAGATGGAGAAACCCAGGAAAACAGACAGAGGTGATTCGTAGAAGAGGTCTTTCTCCACTTCCCTTAGCTCCTGGGACCTGGTGGATTTGTCTGCATTAGAGAAGCTGCTGTGTATGAACGCGGTTGTATACCCAGTAACCAGCAAACCTGGCAGTATCCCTGAAGTCTGTAATAGCCAAGGTTTGACCAACCAAAAAAAAAGCTATCTGATAACTGAAGTGAGAGGATGACCTACCAGAAACACCCTCAGCCGTGCAGCGGGTTGGTGCCCGTGTATGCCTGGGGAAGGCATGAAAGGCTGGAGCCCACCAGGGATGCCCACAGTGTACAAGTTTCCCTGCCTCCTCACCAGTCTTGAGGTGGAGCTGCCTGGTTGGGGGCGGTGTTGCCTGGCAGGGTTGCTGGCGGGTTTTCCATCAAACCCTGGTCTGCTCTCGCTTCCATTTATGGGTATTTTATGCATGCAACTAAATGATGGCTTCGAAGCTGATAATAAAACAGCTTCCCCTTTCCTTTGGTGCACGTACAAGTCAGTAAACACAATTCCACTGAATTTCATCAGCCAGTCAATGCCATACAGGCCTGGAGGAAAACAGCAAGCGCCAGGCAGCAAAAGGCCAAGACCACCAGCAAAGGGGCTGAAAATATCTCCTTTATACTCTCTGAGCCTGGCGTCTGCACACAACTGTGCCTTCCTCTTCTGCCCCGTTGTGCCCTGGGCTGTCTCAGTCCCCTGGGGCAAAATTCACCCTCAGAGAGGTCCAAGGACCACAAAACAGCCCAAAGACCCCACAAACGGGGAGTGTGGCAGCTGTTGTCCGAGGGGGGGTTTGCTATTGATGTCATGGGGGTGTAGGGCAGGAACCGTATTTATCAAGCTGGGGGTGGGAAGGAGGAGAAAAGTATGTTCGCACGCAGAATGAACTAACCATGCATCATTTTGCTAGACCTGGAGCGGAGGGGAGGGATGGCTGGGGAGAAGTTTGGGCACAGCGCCACGCTACCATGAGGACGGTGTTCTGCCTGGAAGCTGCCATGTATTTTGTTTTTGGAATGAATGGATTACTCACTGAAAGAAAGGGCGTTTTAGGTCAAACAAAACCCTTTTCAAATTTAAACCAAAGAAGTGCAGATTTTCTCTGCTAAAACAATCCAGAGGGAAAAAAAATCAGAATGAAAAAACCTCAAAGCATTGTTGGGTACTTTCAGAATTAAATGTCTGACTTCTCATTTTCCAGTCACGTTTTATTGATCAAATGTGATTAAACCATGACTTAAAGGTTACTAAGACATAGAAGAAAGTGCCCAAGAAAGTGGGAGAAGTCAGCTCAATTCCTGTCACAGCTGTACATACATACACCTGGTGACTTCAGGTGAGAGCTAAAGAGGTTACCTCTGCTTTTTGGGCTGTCAGGCAGGCACAGATAGGCTCACCCTGCCAACATCCTGAGCTTTCCTCCCTCCGTTTGGGGCTTAGGCACCGTCCTGAAGTTACCACAGCTTTCCGATGGGGGCTGGCTCATGTGTGCGCTGTCCGTACGGACATCCCCGCTGAGGCAGGAAGAATGTGCATCTTTCCCCAGTTCCCACAGCTCTGCCTCTGTCCTTCATAAAAATATCTGTACCCCATAGGAATAAAATCCCCTACGAAAGGGCAGTCTGGGGTAATGAGGTCTCTGTGTAAGGGACAGCAAGATGGAAATTACTTTGGAGGATTTCAGGATCCCTACACTGCTGACATTGCAAGACTGAGGGACCAAAAGGGCACCAGGATTGGCAGATGGTGAGGAAATAAGGATGGAGGGAAGGTATCTAAGGTTTCAGCTGCAAAAAACACTAGGCTGTGCAGGATATTTTTCACCGTGCTCCCTGAAAAACACTTGTCTTTTGAAGCAGCTCCTTGTGTGAGGAGTCCTTTGCAGCCCCCTCCCACCCCGTCCCAGGCCCCTGTGCAGCACTGTCTCTTCCTGCGGGTGGCCAGGGGAAAATCGGTGGCCGTCACTTTTAATGCCACCTGAGGAGCGGCTAATGGAAATCTGTTTTGCATGGAGTGAGCGCTACAGGACCCAGTCTCTGTGTCTGGCACGCTGCAGCAATTACATATATTGTCTTTAAGCGTTACAAATGGCTCAGAGCATTGCTAAGAGTTTTGCTCGTGCAATTCGTGACACGAAGTAGCCAAGTCCCTACATTTCTGAGGGAAGTCAGCCATGCAGGATGGAGAGAACCGCTCAGGCACCAGAGAAGCCCTGCATAGCTCTCCCTGATCCTCCCGAGAGCTGGACTCACAACACGTAGAAATACTGGAAGCCCAGCCTCCAAAATAGCAGTGGGTAGCACCAAGCATCCTCCCAGCACCAAGCATCCTCCCAGCTCCAATGTTTTCCTTGAGGGCTTGTGCAGTTCAGGCCGATGCATGGCTGCAGCGGATGAGCCCCTGCCTGCGAAGGGAAAGGGGCCGGGAGCAAGCGAGCCCCATGGTTTGTGGCACTGCTGCCTGCTCTGGACAAAGGATTTGGAAATAGCTTACAGATGCGTTGCAAAGAGGCTGGAGCCTGGACCACTAAGAAGGTGGCAAAACAACGGAGGAAGAAGAAAGGTGATACCAGTATGGGCAGCAGACTGGGAAGGTGCTGCTCTACCAGAAGGGCAAAGCAGTGACCCGATTCCAGGCATGGGCTGCCATAGCACGGCAAGCAGCAATCCTTTCCACAGGTGATCATGCAGGGACAGGAGGCAGCAGGCAGGCTCTTCTCCTGGGCTGGTGTGGTTTTGGGGCACACAGCAGGTAGGGTACAGGTGAGGCCCAGGGCTGGGACCTGCCCCAGCTGGGACCAGTACAAGGGCCAGTATAAGACCTCGTGCAGCCTGTGGGTCTTACCCAGGGCACAGGTCCCCGTCACTCTCCTGCTCCTTGCAGCAGTCATCAGGTTATGGCTAAGCTGTGCCTGGCAGCATCGCCCTTGCCGGTGGTGCTGGCTCCCATCCTGCATTGGTCTACTGCAGGCAAAGAGCCTTTTGGCAGGTGCTCACATGCATCCCTCCCTGTCTGCACCATGGTGCTTCCTGCACAGGGAAGCCATTTCCGTGTCCTCTCCTTGCTGCTGTCTGTGGAGCCCTCCTTGACAAGGTCCCTTCCCTCCTCTCCTTCCTAAAATGCAGCAACCAGGTGTCTCTGTATTTCTCCCATTCCCCATCCTTTCACTTCCCTGTCCCCACCAGCCCTAGAGAAGGATGCAAACTTGTCTCATTTTGAGCTGGCATTTTCTCCACATCTCCCTGCAAAACCTCCCTTTGGCCTGTTCAGGACGCTGGTAGAGAGAGTCCCTTGGGAGGCAGTCCTGAAGGGCAAAGGGGTCCAGGAAGGCTGGGCACTCTTCAAGAGGGAGGTCTTAGGCGCAGGCGCAGGCTGTCCCCGTGTGCCATAAGACGAACCGGCGGGGAAGACGACCGGCCTGGCTGAACAGGGAGCTCTTGCTGGGGCTCAGGAAAAAAAGGAGAGTCTACCACGCTTGGAAGAAGGGGCAGGCTACTCAAGAAGAGTACAGGGAGCTCGTTAGGTCGTGCAGAGAGGAAATCAGGAAGGCAAAAGCCCAGCTAGAGCTCAATCTGGCCACTGCTGTACAAGGTAATAAAAAATGTTTTTACAAGTACATTAACAGCAAAAAGAGAGCCAGGGAGAATCTCCCTCCTCTGGTGGATGCGGGGGGGAACATTGTCACCAAGGACGACGAAAAGGCTGAGGCACTTAATGCCTTCTTTGCCTCAGTCTTTAA
>WAAD01017102.1:74008-179510 GCA_013389945.1 Fregata magnificens
TACCTGAAAGGAGGTTGTAGTGAAGCGGGTGTTGGACTCTTCTCCCAAGAAACTAGCGATAGGACGAGAGGGAATGGCCTCAAGTTGCATCAGGGGAGGTTTAGACTGGACATCAGGAAGAATTTCTTTACTGAAAGAGTGGTTAGGCATTGGAACAGGCTGCCCAGAGAGGTGGTGGAGTTGTCAACCCTGGAGGCATTCAAAAAAGGTGTAGACGTGGCACTCCAGGGCCTAGTTTAGGAGTCATGGTGGTGTTAGTTGATGGTTGGACTTGATGATCTTAGAGGTCTTTTCCAACCTTAATGGTTCTATGATTCTATGATTCTATGATTTGTTTCTCTGCAAGGCGGGGGTGAAAGGGAACATGTCTGTGACTGGAAACACAACTTCAAATCAAAACAGTTTGCCAGATCTGCATAACAGTGCAACAGCAGAGAGCTGGCTGGACAGGCTAAAACTGGCAGGTCCTCATGACACATAAAACATATGCCCGACTTCAGCGTAAAAACTCTTTTAGAAGCTCTAGAAAAACAGCCGAAATGCATTTGGTGTTTTTTGGGAAATGCTCATTTCCGGAGAGGAGCAAATGCCTGAAAAGCATTTGCTGAATGCAGATGCTGATTTGCATTCTGGGGTCTGAAAGTTTCCTAAAAGTTAAAAAAACAGATGGCGAATAAATCCAGAATATACTAGCCAAACTCACATCACTTTCTTGAATATTGAGTTCAGTGGGACCAAGACTTTTACCCCTTACTGTAAAACTGTCTTTTGCTTTTAGGCCTAGAAATGGGTGCCCTACGCGGGCAGGAAGGTAAAACGCCAGCAGCCTGTGATGCCGCCTCAGCTCCCGCCAGCTGAGCCCGGTCCAGGTCGCGATGGCTGGCGGGAAGCAGGGACGGAGGAAGAGAGGGAGGAGAGGGGCTGTGAGGACCTCCTTGCATCCAGCACCGTGTTTTAACACCAGGGGTTAATGTGGGGCTGCGATGAGCAGGAGCGCTTTTGCGTATTGGGTATCTGCCTGGGTGAAGCACTGCATCGGCTCTGTGCTTCTCCTGGGGACGGTGGGCAATTAGATCATGGCTTATCAGAAGTAAAAGTCAGTTTCCAGATAAGCAGACTGTAACATGTGGATTAAAGTTGTCAGTTAATTAAAGAGGCCAGGGTTTAAGCCACGGATAGGGCTGCGTTTAGCGAAGTAATGCTAAAAGAGATAGCGTTGTTCTGATGAGCTGGGAGGAGGATAGCATAGCGCAGGGTGTAGAGATGCTGAGTTAATTACCAAAACTAATTACAAACACAATGTCTGAGGGTTCCAGGCCAGGCTCCAAGCCTGTGCGTTGTGGAGCAGACACTGAGGTGAGGACCTCAGATGTGGGGGCAGATCTTCCCATCCAGGTGCTGATCAGGCTTGCTGCAAGCAGTGATGGAGCAACTAACATAGACCTGAGAGCTTGGCATGGCACCTTCTCTAATCCCAGAGAAAGCGATGTCCTGTTGGATTGACAGGCCTTCCAAGAGCTCACATGTGAAGCCAGGATCTCCTGACTCATCCACACGCATTGTACCTCGGTGCACTTTGAATCTCATGACATTTCTTGCACAAAAGCAGCATCTTCCTCAGTTGCGTCCTATGCTTCCATGGGCAGGCAGTACAGTTCACTTTAAAGTGAATAAATAAAAATGGATTCCTAATTCTCACCACTCCTATATGGCAGTGGACAATGCAAAATCAGGTTAAGTTTGTTTCCAGTTTTCTCTTACTGCAGATTTCTCACAGCAGGGCAACAGCTCAGGCAAATGACCGTGCACAGCAGTACCCTCCAGGATGAGTCACACCAGCTTTGGCTCTGAAGGAGATGTAACTCTGCGCTGGGAGTCAAAGAAGAGGTTGTAAACTTCAGAGCGTGAGAGTGGAGGATTTAAATAAGGGTCAAGTCAGATAAAATTCACCTTCCTTTCTATTAGATCATGAAAGCCTCAAGCACCCTGCCAAGTCTCCCTCGACTTGCTCCCCTTATTCTTCTCCAGAAGTGAGAGCTCTTCCAAGCTGCCCTACAGCCCATGGAGCAATGCATTACTTCTGAGACTGGCTGATACGGAAAAGCCAAGGTGGAATAACTAATGTCAAAAATAGTTTATTTTGAGCTAAGTACCAAAGAACAATTTAAGTTGGAAGGGACCTCTGGAGGTCACCTGGTCCCACTCCCAGCTCAGAGCAGGGCCAGTTTCACGGTTAGATCGGGTTGCTCAGGGCCTTGTGCTCTTCATTTGTCACTATCTCCCAGCCTTTTTGGACAGCCTCTTCCAGTGCCAAACCACTCTCACGTAAATCTAACTGGAGTTTTCCCTCTTGCACCTTGTGCCTGTTGTCCCCCACTGCTGTGGACATTCAGAAAGGGCCCAACTCCATCTTCTGCACAAGTCTGCACCAGGGGGGCTTGTTGCCACCAGGCTCCCCAAATCCTCTCCTGCAAAGCTGTTTTTCTCCCCATTGGTGCCCAGCCCACCTTGCTGTGTGGGACTCATCCGTCCTGCCTGCAGGATTTTGTACTTTGCTTCAGGGAGCCTTACAATGGTCCTGACAGCCCATGTCCACAGCCTGCCCGGGTAGCTCTGAGGAGCAGCCCTGCCCTCCAGTGTCTCCGCTGCTCCCCGGTTGTGCATCGGCCCCATGCCTGTCGAGGTGCCTCCTGCCCCACTGCCCAGGTGGGCGATGAGGACAAGGACCAGTACCGGGTCCCATACTGACCCCATCCTCTAGCTTATTCCCAGGAAGACATGACACCCGGAGGACATCAAGGTGTCCAGCGCAGCCCTTCCTGCGCTCGCATGGGGCTCTGCAGAGCATCTCTCCTCCTGGGTAGCTTTCCAGCCAGGGCCGCACAGCGCACACCAAGCAGAGCTGTTAGCAGGATCCGGCTCCCGTTTCTCATGAACTTGCACTGCAAAGATCTTAGTGCCCGCTACGAGCCTTGCAGCGAAACTGATCTGAGGGTGAAAGCTTCAAGAGATTTCCCATCTAGACCTTCAGGCTGAAACACTCCCAAAGACAGAAAATTAATTCTGTGCCTCCAGAGAGATTTTAAAGGTATCACCAAGACTGAAGACTAAACCCAGAAACTCCAGTCTTATATCAAATGTATGACTGATACGTGGTACTTAGCATGATCTATCTGAAAAAAAATCCAAAAGCTTTTTGTTGGAGTTGGAAATGGATACTAAACTTTTCCAGCTCCACATCCCTGTCATTTAATGTTGTTCTTCAGTTTCCTTTACTGTACATTTCAATATATCTCTATTGCAAATTGAGACCAGTAACTGCCTATGAGGGGATTCAAAGGCTAACCTGGGGAACAGAGCAGCAGCAGTGAATTGTAATACTGTGGAGAGATTATAGATTTATGAAGACCTTTTGAAATATTAATCAATCGGGACAATCTCTCTTCCTCACTCAGGTAGACATTATAATTTTCATTTTAAAAAAAGAGGAAGCCCTAGCTTCCTAAAACATAGAACTTCTCAAAAATTATTCACCGAGACAAGGGAAGATCTGGCAAAGCTGGGAAGGGAGTTTGGTCCTCAGCTCCCAGGCATTGCCTGGACCGGTCGGGATTGCCCACCTCCTCGCAGGGCAGCATAAGTGACTGTGAACACAGAGGAAAGGTCTGAAGAAAACTTCTCCTGTGGCGGTTAGCAGACATTTTTCTGCTTTATTATTTGCTGTATGCGCTCATTCTTAAACAGACTGTGTTCATTAATGTTGTGCAACGGCAGAGTTAGAAGAACTAAGATGAAGTGGGAGAAGGAACGGCTGGTATTTACAGAGATTTCAAACTGCCAGGGAGACCATTAAACAACCTAAAGAAGAAACACAGCATGTAAAAAAAGGTAAAAGATTACCGTGAATGGCTATGAGAGGAGTACAAAATGAAGAATTATTTTTAAAGTCTGGTTATTACAATAAAGAAGAGGGAAAGGGAAAAGATTGAGGTCAAACTGTATTTGCTTTTCCAGTCACACAGGAAAAATGAAAAATTTCATTTGGAGTTGTTGCAAAATGCTTCACTGCATCCAAAGTAGGACATTTCATTTGTTGAATGATGTCACCCTTTTTAACCCTTTAAATGGTGGCCTACGTATTTTTGAGCAAAAATAAATGCACAGAAAATTCTTCAAACAGTATTTTCCAGCATGTTTATTATATTCTCCCCAAAAAGCAATTCTCAGCTCTACTTAACAAAGGCCTGGGGAGGGGAGTGAAGACATAATTTTGTGGACACTTGACACAACCAGTTTTTAACACCCTGCATGAAGTGGCCAAAACCCAAGCTGCTGAAGGAAGAGAGAATGTAGTAGGTCATGCTTCAGAGCCATGAAGTCACGGGGCTCTTTTCCAAGCATGCGCTGTGCTCTAGCAGGTCGCTGGAGCATGCACCGAGAAATTTTATATGAACTTAATAATATTGAAGTGATTTAGTCATAGACAGAGTAAGGAGAGGAAATGCCTCTGTCACTGTCCATTTTCAGTATGGATGAGCGTGCCAGAGACTCCTTCCAGTCCAAGTTTTATCTTGACAGATGTCTAAAATATGCAAGAGCTAAACTTAGTCTTCCCCGTGTGGTATGGTAATTTATGGGAGTTCAGGTTTATTGGATTAGTGTGCAGCAACAAATAATGCAGCGAAACAGCAAATACCTTGGGGCTGGCGGCCTCACGGACAACAGCGGTTAAAATGTGTAAGGCATGAGAAAATAAACTACTTTTATTCTTGTTTTCTGTTGCAAAGGGGAAAAAATAGCAGGTAAAAATTGTGAATATCATTGATATGTCAACCAGATTAACAAAGGGGAACCAGCCATGTCACTGGCTCTTGGGCAATTGAGCTGTCCCTGGGGAAAAGTAGGTGGAAGGACAGGAAAAGAGGGAGAGTGGGATTTGTGTGTGCTCATCTTCAGGCCCACCTCCTGTACCAGTGCCTCTGGAGATGCTGGTATAGGAGAGTCCCCTCTCTGCAACTTGGCAGGGTGTCTGGAAGGGATGTCTTTAATTTTGTTATAACTCTTCCCTTCCTTGCCCAGAGGATACAGGCTCTGTGTACTACTCTGTGTACTCTTTCTGAGAGTCACATTTTTTGTTATTATAGCTGGATAAACTGTTGTAGTCCCCAAAACCCAGTCAATAGCAGATGGAGGCGGAGGGAACAAAACACGGAGAGAAACTACAGTGGAATGTTGTCAAAAAACGACAGGCAGAAAGTGCAAAGGCGTCCCCAACCTGCCACGGTGGGGGAGAGACCTCCTGGCACCAAACCTGCCTCCAGCATCCTCGCCCTCCCTGTGCACCTCTCTCGCTCGGGAGCCAGCTGTGGACCCTGTCATCTTCCTCTAGCAAGAGGCTGAGCGTAAAGCCTGGGGTGACTCCCTGGCATGATGTGATTACCCATGAGGGGTCGAGGAGGAGTGTGCAAAGTGTGTGAGAGGATTATGTCACCAGCCTCTGAAGAGCAAAGGCACTGGCAATCGTATTACTGCTGTTCTAGGGTAGGAAGTATCCAGTATTCGCATCTCCATCTTGGCCGTGGCTACTGTCCAACATAACGTAATGGTCTCCTTTGTTTTAGTTTCCAGATCATAATGGACCTTAGACTAATAAATGAAGAAAAATGAAAACACATTAGCAAAAATGGATGCAGAATGCAAATCCTGAAAAACAGCTTTATTGGGATAAATCGAATCCAGGAGTCCCTTGACGTCTTTGATACCACCCTGCAGCGTGATGGGGAAGAATTGATTTTGCAGTGCCTGCAGGCATGTTTGCTTCAAATGCTTCTATGCATTAGTAGCCGCTCATTTGTGAGACAGGCGTGTTAACCACAATGCAACCGAAACACCAGGACTCGCTGCTCTTTCCCTCCAAGGAGCGGAAAAGTGACTGGATGCCTGGAGCCAGGCACAGCTACTGTAGTTTCACCAGGGCCCCCTCTTTTTTCCCAGCTCTTTGGCCGGATGAATTTGGATTAGGTCTCCTAACATCATCTCCCATGTTTTCCTGGTGTGCTTCGGCATGACCATTGGACTCAGCTGGCACCGGCCAGGCTCTCTTGTCATAGTGACAAGAGAAGGACCCGCAAAGGAAAACAAATAAGTGTTTCAATCAGAAACCACAGTTCTACCCCAAAGCGTGCTCTGGCAGGGTGCAGGCTGCCAGGCGGCCCATGCGGCCAGCCAGCTCCAGGTGCTTGCACCCTGCCCAATTCGGAGAGGGACCATCCTCCACATCAGGGGCTTGGTTTCCCTTTGCATATATATGTCCCTCTGTGCAGCCCCAGCCCCACACAAGGGCTAAGATTCACCTGGGACTTTCCTCCTCTGGCCCTCCCAAGCATGCAGGGAGAGCCTGGATCACCCCATGCCCCGTTCAGGGTTCTTGCCTGCTTCTGGCCATGCTGTTTTGTAAACCCTAACTCCAGCAGCTGCTTTTCCACTGCTGTTCAAACCAGCGTAGCCTCGGCAAGAAAGAAGACGCTGGTGGTCAATCTATCCAGAAATATCCTGGCACTCCACACTTGCTGGTATGGTTAAAACAGTGGCTCCTGCTACTTCAGAGTTACACCAGTGTAAAAATGCTTCCTGCAGACATCACTCATTTCTGCTTGGGAAAGAATAACCTACCAGCAGGTAGCAACCTTTTTTACGCCTGTGGTGTTTGGGTTCTCACTGAGACGGTGACCCCTGCAGAAAGCCCACCTCAACCTGAGGGTAGTGCAGCGGATAAAAGCAGAGGCTCCGTTGACCATTCCCTCTGAAACCATTTTAGCTCACGGGCTTCAAAGGCTAATGGTAACTCTGGCGAGCCGCACAGTGAGCTTGTTAAGGAAAGTCTGCTGGTGATTCACAGACCTTTGCTCACCCCTGGTACCCCCTGAAGTCACTTGTCCTTCTGTGGTGACGGTGGCACCGCATGCCCCCTCTCACAGAGCTGGGGGGCAAGAGGGCTGCGGGAGGCCTCTGAGCAACACCGTGGATGAGCAAAGTGGTGAAGCCTTTCATAAAACTTGGGTTGTGGGCAGATGCAGGCAAGTGGTGGGTTTGAGAAAGGTGGGGAGCAGCTCCGTGGGAAAGGGGAGGGTGGTCCCACTGCAGAGGACGGGTAGTTGTCAGGGCAGTGAGGTACCAGCTCGTGCAAACCTGTGCCACCATCTCCCCTAACTCCAGCACACAAAACCTCTGCTGTTTGTCACTACGACCTGAGAAAACACACTTGTCCCATACGGGACGATGCATAACAGTGACGGTGCCTGCAGAACTGCCACCTCTCCGTCGAGGGAGGCTGCTCTCTTGCCCGCCTGGCTCAGGGCAGCCACATCACCTCCCTGCCAGCCCAAGGATGGCACGGAGGAGGATGCACTCCCAGGATGGCAGACTTTTCCGTACAGAGTTAACCAGGATTTCTAAAGTTCCTGATAGACAAATTGCTTTAGGAAGCTGGGTGCAGTAATTGGTTGTCGGTGACTAATCACAGCCTGATTGCAGAGTAGCAGTTGCACAGGTATGAATCAGAACCTGTAATTGTCAGCCCGCCGCCTGAAACCTCCCCCAAAACAGGGGCTTTTTCTTTTCCAGTTTGATAAAGTCAAGCCATTGTGTACCAGTGACAGTTCGCTCCTTACACTCGTCGAAAGAAAATATAATTACGGTACATTCAGGGGAAGGAGAAAAGGATCAATATACAGAAAAAGAAATAATTACATACAAATGCACTACCCCTGTGAAGAGAGATGTTTAGGAAATTTTGGTGAGGAGGGGAAGAACAGGCCATTTCAGTTTCATAAATCTGTCTGATGTCAGCATCTACAAATGCTTTTCCATCATGGAGCAAAACTGTCTCCAGATGAAGCCCCTTAAAAGAAGATGCTTTTCCCCCTGATCCAGGGCTCCACAAAGCAGCACAAAACCACCGCGGGCTTCAGAGCATCTTCCTCTCCTCCTTCGCGGGGCAGTTTCATTGCCCCTTCCTTATTCTCACACTGCGCCGGCACGTCTGAAGGGTGCCAACCCAACCTTTACCTGAAAGCATTTATCCTGTTCCTGAAGCTGAGCTTACAGGCCGTGGGTTCTCGCTTCCTGCTGGGGATCCCGGGCAGGGGAAGGGCTGCCCCCTCGCAGTGACCCCGCAGAGCGGCTTGGCGACCACCCCGTACCTGTCCAGGGAAACCAAACCCACTGCCAGCTGTGGCAGGCATCGACAGGCAAAGCTCAATGCCTGCCCGCCTGGGGAGGGGGCCCAGAGGGAAGGAGGGAGCAGCCTCCCGGGGAGCAAGAGCCACCCTCCACCCTGCCAGCTCCTGCCTCCACTTTGGGAGCTGGGGAAGCTGGCATGGGAGGCAAATGGGAGAGGTCACAGCTTGGCCTTTCGGGGTGTGTTTTCCCCCAAAAAACAGGGGAGGAGTAATCATCGTCATCTAATTTCCCATGAAGACACAGAGAAAGCAATGTTTCAAAGAGGTCTAAAATGCACCCCATGAATAGGAAGAGCTGGATATTTGAGTGCTAAACTGGACTTCTTTCAGGACTTCTGCAAATGCACAGAGAAGAGGTAGCCAGTGGAGGCACTTACTGTAAAATGCATTTTTGCAACGCTTCCCCATTCAGACGTTAACTACAAATGCTAAAATGAGCATGTTAGCCCCCTGCTTTATTTCTTTAAATCACACAAACTGTTCTCCACTTGGAAGAAATAAAGCCCTTTGTGTATCCTCTGTTGCAGATCTTTGTGCTTGCCATCCTGGAATTATCATCCAGGAGCTCTGCAATAGCTAATGAAATTTTAATCCTCCAGTACTCAGCGTATATGTACGTAATGAATGTTTGCACATACGTGCAACTCCTTGTCACCTGAAAGCAGCAATACTCACCTCCTATACGCACACATACGTGTTAGTCAATGCTATGACTTATTGCTTTGGGCCATTATAGGACGTCTGTACTCCAGATCCAAGTTGCGTGACATTAATTGACAGACTTGGGGATCAGACAAGTCGGTGTTTCGTCACACAGCCTCATGTGCCGTCAGTAATTGGCGCTTCATAATGCAGAGCTAATATTCCCACCAAAATCCCTATGCAGTTCCTCTGTCTCAGAGGGACCAGCCCCATAGCTGCCATTTCAATACTTCCCCCGTGGACAAGCAAGAGGAGAATTTTATAGCTGAGTTTAAGCCAGTAATTTTTTTCTTCATGGAAGTTCTTGTTTTGTACAAGTTGGTTCCTTCTTCCTATACACAGGGCCTTGATAACATTTTTTTCATGTATGGATGCTTAAAACTTGGGCTTTAAAACTACATTTGGTATCTTAAAATAAGTAATCTGTTTTTCATAATACCTCAGTCCTGGGGAAATTCTGTTGAAGCTGTCGGATGCATCTCCAAAATTCAGGTCATTTATTAGGCAACGGAGGGAATGAAGGCTGTCTTCCTATGAATTTTGTTATATAAACTCACACCTCCTGCCAAAAAAATCACAGTTTATCCTTAGCCCTATCCCCCATCTAAATCTCTGTCCTTACTGCGGCATACCTAATGAGAGGCAGGTGTGTTGTGTCTGAGCAACGTGTGCATGGACTGATCAGTGAGATTTGGGTGCCAAACGGCACATACACCAGCATTGCCACCTTTGCTTCACATTGCCAGTGGCCCCACTTTGAGGGCCTCCCTTGTCCACACAGCTACAGACCTTCCTAAAGCACGCAGGAGCTTCATTCCTTTGAGATACCCTGCACTTCTGCCAGGTTTGATTGAACTTGGTCAATGAGTTAAAGAGGGGGTGGAGACAGCCTGGTCAGTATAACCCTTTTTTTCTTTGGAAACTACTCAAAAAAACTGGCACTTGATGTAAGCTGGGCTCAGCTGCAGCCATGCAAGAGCACAGAGAAACACTGGAGCCAGCTGTCACCCATCAGCTGGAATACGACAGGAGATGTCACCTAGTCCCCTTGGTAGCCCAAGAAGGTTACAGGCTTGTTTTTAAAAATTAACGTCCAAGCAGGCAAATGTGAATACACTGTTATCGATGGCAGAAGTTCTTCTAGCAAACTCCCTGCTGAAACAAGGCGAGCCCAGGCAAACTGCAGAAACCTCTGCTTCTTCACCGACACAGAGTTTTCTCTCCTGAAGGTCTCATGCCATTTAGTCCAATGTGCATTTCTCCTGGTCCATACCCTGTCCCTTGTAGGGCAGTTAGTGATGTGAGCAGAAATCAGAGATCAATGGATTTCACCTCATTTTTTCACCTCTGAAAACAAATCTGAAGCAAAGATTTGTGGAGCAGTTCCCTGTCCTTATCAGCCTACAGGAGCTTCAAAATATGGGACAGTGCACACAGTCACACAGGCATCATGAGTGGGCAACTTAACCCTTGCTTGTTCAGAAGATGTAGAATTGCAGCCTGAGAGAGGTGTGCAACTCCAAAACTGTCCTTAAAACAATAACTTCCAAATCAGGCAGCAATAATAGATTTTCCCACTCTGAGGCCTCTGAGGAGTTATTAAATACAATTTTCCAGACTCATTCAAATGTCAACTCATTACAGCCTGTGCGAATAGGAAGGCAGACCGTGGGATTTGTGTTTTTGTTATAACTATTTTTATATTAAATCTATAAAATGTATAAAGGAGCATTAAGCCCTGTTATTCTCTTTTTTTTTTTTTTTTGTCCCCATAGCTGCCCAACCTCTTTTTGAAAAGGATCATTCAAAAGCCACCAAATAATAAAGGTTGGATGAGGACATTCCAATCCCTCCTTATCCACTTAAAAATACAATATTTCAAAGGCAATTCCGGAGTGCTCCTTTTGGCAGCTACAAGTGGAGCCACAGTAGAAACCTTTCAGTGGGTCAGCCTGATGGATGGCCTCTTACATCAACGAGCCAGCTGTTCCCATTAGGAGTGGGAATCATCTGAGCCAGCCGAGGAAACTTTAAAGGAACATATATTGTATAAAGGAAAAAAGGTATCTTGCACTTGTATGGCTCTTTGCAGCAGTAGATCTCAAAAGGTCTGCAGAGAGGAGGTCAGTTTTATTAGGTGTGGAGAAGTGGAGACCCCCTCAGCCCAGAAGGGCTTGCTGAAAGTCCCCCTGTGGTCTGAGCAGCAGAGTTGGGACTAAGGCATTCAAATTCCAGCTTGGTGCTATCCCTGTTTCATCATCATTCTCCTCCTGCCCATTCCCTGTGGAGTCACAGTACCTAAACTAAAGACATGAACATGCTTGTGTTTGTTTCTCCTTCTTCCACAGCCACTTTTTTTCCAAGCATTTTTGAGTGGTCGTTCTGCAGGCTGGCAGCAAATGTCATTTTGATGAGCTTGTTAGACTGCCAGGGCTGTGAAGACATCTCCAGCATCCTCAGCTCTCCCTCCCTGTCCTTTCTCTTCATGCATTGGTCCTCGCTGAGACGTCTAAGTGTGCACCACCTCCACCACAGGAAGCTACTGAGGGCTTTGCTCTCCCAGATACTCTAGGGCTACCTCCACTTCTACATATACCACACACCAGACCACTGCAAGGGCTCACACAGTCTCACCGCCTTTATCAAAATTCCAGGCAGCAGCCAGGCAAAGCCCAACATCAGTCTGTTTTGGGGGCAAAAGGGTATTTTGTTTTATTTGTAAGGTTTTGCCAGTCTTCATCTCCTTGAAAACAGATGAGAGCAGATCTCATGTAGAATGGTAAAAACTGAGTTTGCTGCTGAGGGAGAGCAAGAAACCAGTCTTATTTCAGTTGAAAAGTAAACTATTGATGAAGTCCTAAGCGACCAAAAATGGCCTTGACTGGAAACAAATGTCTAAGTTCTTGCAAGTCCAAAGGACTTGCAGGAGTCCCTGGGGCTTTGAATTCCTCAATTTCTCAGAAGTCCTGGGTTTTTAAAAGAAGTACAGTAGCAGATAAACAGGATTAGGGACTTTAAGAGCAGATTTATAAACCTTTCCAGGGCTAGCCAGGCTATGCCCACTAGATGGTTCCTAGAAAATTAGTCTCCCTTAAGATTTCCTGGCTGGGTACAGACTTAAAATTTAATTTTCTTTAATAACAGTCCCACAGAGTAATTGTTTGTGCATGCACAGACATGCTGAGATGGATGTGGTTATTTGGCTCATTTAATTGTCTTTGAGCCAGGGATCTGGCAAGAGGACCTGCTGTGTCAAGTGGTGTCTAATCTCCCATAAAACCTAACACTTCTGGCACAAACGCTCAAGTTCACAAGTTTTAAGCACCCTTCCTCGCCAGTTATACAAGTGGCATGTGATCTTCCGCGTGCTTGCAAAAAAAGGCTGTGAGTTGTCTGACCAGCTCTGTCCTACCAACACCTGCCCTGCCATCCCACGTGGACCTGGAGCAATGCTGCCGACTCAACAATGCAAGCAGGGGGCTCCTTACATCTGGTGGCTTTCTCCAAACTCCACTTGCTGTTTTTTGGGGGTTTTTTTAATGTCAACTTTCACTGGTTAAAAAAAAGGGTTGGGAGAGAAGGACTTTCTGATGGCAGAGAAAAGCTTGAAAATACTGATGCTGTAACATCTGAAGGCAAAGAAAATCAACTCAGAAACATGTACTTTTAAAAGTTCATAACTTGTAAGTGACTGTCGTGATTCTGGCGGTCAGATTGGTGCTTAAAAGCCCTTCAAAAGTGTTGAAGACTATGTGCACAAGTAATGCATCCCTTGACCATGCTGCTGTCTCTTAGGGCTGTGATTGACCATGCAGATACCTGTGCCTATCTTTCTGCTATCACCTCTTCTGCTCATGGTCTTAACAAGAGCTCTGTGAAAAGGGGGAGTTTCACCATCTCTGAAACATGCAGGGAAAAAAGCTAAAAGACATAGTTTCAAGACCAGTTTGAGCTGATTTAAGTCTGAAAAGCTGCAGACAAAACGCAGCCTTGCCTTCGGGCACCTGATCTCATTGAAAACCAATGTTTTCTGGGGAGATGAGGACTGGTTTTCCAAAACAGGTTGCTGGACTGGTTTTCTGCCTAGGCTCGCCAAAGGCTGGGTGAGTGCTATTGCTGGCACGAGGGAGAGGAAAGGAGCACGTGGCTGGGAAGGTGGACAGAGCTGCTCGTTTTTTCAGCAGCAGGGACTGTGATGCTGCAGGGATTGCCAACCGGCCTCAATGGCTGGTTGCAATCACAGGCAGAGAAGCTGGCTTTGGTCTCCAGATCCCAAGAATAGCCCCTGAACAATAAACCATCACTCCCCTCTCCCCAGGAGAGAAGCATAGGTCGGGGGAAAAGGAGCCTTCGTGCCTTCTGTCCTGATTTCTCAAAGTTCCCAGCTAAGTCATTAGAAATAAATAAATGAATGAATGAATATCTGGAGGCTCTTCTGTTCCAGCTACGTAATCAACAAAATGTTATATCCTTCCCCACTGATGAGCATTTAAATGTTCTGTCCCCTAGCTGCAGCCTGCTAATAGAGATCATGAGGCCCAGCTGTGCTGCCAAGAAGAAAGCTCCAGCATTGCTTTTTCCAAATCTCCATAGGCGCCTGATCTGTGTGCAAATGCTTTCTGGATTGTTTTTTAATGCTCTGTTTTGTTAGGTTTTGCACTTCTAGATAATAATCCTATGGGCCGGCTGGCCACATGTTGGCCATTAAAGGCAGGAGGGTCATCAGCGGGAGATCTGGATGCTCTTCCGCTGCCCCCAACCAAATTGGGTTGGGAGGGAGATAAACAGCCTGCATGATCTAGCTTGGTGGGTTAGTTCTTTTCTGGTTTTCATCTGTAAGCCAGAATGAATTAGCATATTTCTCTCTTCTTTTACGTGGCTGGTGCTAATTATTTTATTAGTTGCAAGAACAAACCAAATTTCTGATTATTAATGTCGGTAGAAATCTCAGTGTGCTCACAGACATACTTGGGAGGTTTTATGCTATTTTTTAAGATAAGAAACAAATGACTACAGCAGTGATTACAACTATTATTTTAATCTTTCACACAGCTGGAGAGTTCAGCTTCCACGGCTGTGGTCTCATTCTCCTCTTTCCCTACCGAAAGTTCTTCCAGTTCAGTACATTTCAGTGGGAGTCAGGACAATGAGTTCGTGTCCCTCCAAAGGTTAAGATGTCCAGTGTTGCTTTTACGTACACAGTATTGTTACTCTGATTTCACAATCAGTCAGACACAAAAATGTTAGGTAGCTTGCCAGGGAAAGAAAGGGGATAGAGAGGAGGATAAGAAACCCAGATAATTCAAAAAATTTAAACCAGAAAATATGGGAAACAAAGGAAAATATATCACTAAGTGTATTCAAAAGAGCAGGGGATGACCAGTTATTAAATATTACCTGTAGTTCTCATATATGAGTCATATCTAAGCTCTGTCCTCATCTGTAAATGGAGGCAAAAGACAAGACCTTAAATTCATACAAATCCTTTTTACATAGTCAGGATCTGACTCATCCTGGTGAAGTTTAGCCAGTGGGCAGAGACGCCCGGTTTACAAGTCCAAAGAGTGAAGGTTTCTGGTACAGCTGAAGCCACAGCAGTGACTCACTGAAGCGGGAAGGACGGGCCAGCTCCTGTCTATGTCCCGTCCGCTGCGCTCGCCCGTCTCATCCCAGCTCATGGCAATGGCTTCAAATGAACCATGTGGAGAAAAGAAGACCCAGGTGCTCCTGGCTTTGTGAGCTGAACTGGTTCTCCAAGGGGTCAAGCCAGTGCCAGAGCCGATGCAAGAGGAGAAGTCAGGAGAGGGCAGCTGTGGGCAGGGGATATCGCTGGCAAGGGTGCTGCTGCTCTGCAGCTGCAGCTGCATCGAGCTGATGCATCAGCTGGGCTGCACCACCCACCTTGCTCTAGTGTCAGCAACGGAGGAGGACACAGACACCCCCAGAGGGCATTTCAGCCCACCTCTGTTCCCTCCAGTGAGTGCCCATTTTCTCCACCGGTGTTAGGGCAGACCGTTACCTCCAGCACTAGCTCTAGCACTTCAGTGGAGGGCTTGAAGAGAGGCTGGCCGAAGTCAGACCTCAGCCTGTTCGCAGCAAGAGTACCCTGTTGCAGCACAACTTCAACTGATACCAGGCACGCTTCAGTAATCTTAAAATCAACCACTTCTTCCACAACGAGAGATTTGCAGTGCAATTAGGCACAAACAAACCATCAGAAGCGGACGTGGGCAATTCAGTGCAACTACCCTCATACGCACTCTTGAATCAGTTACCTTGTGTCTGTATCAAAGGCATTGATATAGTGGTTCCCAAGTGGAAAAAGGTTGCAGCGACTCCACAACTTCGTGTCCTAAACTGATATACAGCCTGTGTGCCTAGATGAGACTGAAGGATCTCCCATGACTTATGCCTGTGCTGGGAGAAAGAACGTGCTGCGTGCGGGTTTGTCTTTGGCGCAATGACATGTCAAACGTGGCAATATAACCACTCTGCTTAGGAGCTGGCCCCTGTTAATACTAAATCTTAGTTCACGATCTCCGTGAAGCTGTTTCAGGTCCCTCTAACTGAAGCCTGACGCAGGCATTAAGTGCTTCACATACATTAGAGGTGCCTGTGCGAACATGTCTGTATAACACAGAAACAACTGATGCCAAGAGCCACCCGGTTTCAGATTCCCAGACTTCCCTACTCATAACTCCAGAGAAAAACAGAGGAAGGAGGAAGAAGAGGTATAGAAAGAGAAGCAGGGCTCTTCTTTAGCAGCATGAAGACTTACTTTCACAATGATTTTATCACAGGGCAGAAACCACAGCATAGTCATTGGGTGGCTGTGAGTTAAGGCAATATTGGGCTCAACCTTCAGCTAATCAAGTTCTTTGAAAACCACAACTGCAGGAAAGCAGACACTTGTTAAATAGACTGCATTTTTCTTTGCCCATGTATTTTTGATACCTGTCATCTCGATTTCCACCAGACACACTCATACCTTTTCTTTTTCATTTCTCAGCATATGGACCGTCCAGATACACAACACAGTTCTCATCAGCAAAAAGCCCACACCAAGCAGGGTACAATGGCCGTTAGGCCCTTTGTAAATAATTTAAGATTTTTGTTCAGGAATGTTATCCTGCTATTCGTATGTGGAAGGTATTTTTCAAAGACAGTGAATCTCCATTGCCACTGACCGCTCCTGCCGTGCTGAGGAAGGTACACAACACCTCGCACACAAACACCCAGCCATCACGGAGGAAAGCTGGGCTCAGTGCAGAGCAGCCCCCACAGCCCAGCATCTCTTCAGCCTCTGTGTGCTGCCTCCCAGCACACGCAGGACACGTGGGTGCTTGCCATGCCGGTACATTGAGCCCCCCTGCTTGTGAAGTGAAGCTGCTGCAAGGTCTGCCTGTGTCCAGTCAGCAAAGCTTAGCTTGCCACTACGGTCCAAGCGGTCCCTTCCCTTTTTGGCAGAGCACAGTGAAACTCTTGGCTTGTAGCCCAAAGGCCTGACCTGGCCCAACTTAGGACCGCAAGCTCAGAGCACCTTCCAAGTGGCTGTGCTCTCCTTGGGGTGCCCACACTGGGCAGGCAAAAGGAAGTACAGGTGGGGGCACTTCCAGCACCACCGAAACACATGTGCAGCTCTGCACCACCCTGAGCAGGCAGCTCCTGAAAGCAGAACTAAATACAACCACCACATGAATATTTAAGTGAGCAGGCACTTGCTACCTGAGCTGGGGTAGCGCTTGGGTGGAAAGCCACGTGCGTTTAACCCCGCAACTCTTGCGGCGTGTCTTTTGAAGCCTTTGTTCATCATGTACAATTTGAGGAGCTCTGCGTTTCAGCAGCAGCAGCGGCTTTTGCCTTTTCAAGGGGCTTTTGCCTCACAAGGTCTATTAACGTACTGCAAAACCTTTTTGCTGCAGCTGGTGTGGTTGAGATGTATCTAACATCTGATGCCAGTAGCTGTTCAGCGGAGTTTCAGATGCATTTCCTCTCCCTAACAGGAAAAAGAAAAGGGTTTCTCTTAGATGTGCCGAGAAAAGCATTCCCCGGCCAGCTGCACCCTGCAGAGCTCTGTTTGGTACACATAATTATCTGCTTTGTAATGCATATTTACTGCAAATGCGATGGTGTGCTCTGTTTATAAAATACCTGCGGAAGGCCGCACCCAAGCACACCTGCATGGGGCCATGCCGGGCGCGTACTAGGAGGTGACTGCCGTGCAGGCTGCCCCGCAGCTCCTCCGGGCCCCTGACCTATTTTGGTGGTGATAAGCTGTCCCTCCATTATCGCTGCTGTTTCATAGGCACCAAAAGATAACAGCGGATGCTCCCGCACTGGCGAGGAGCTGCAGCAGAGCAGCTTTGCATAATGACGGCAGAAGGCAGACATACAGAAAGGATAACTGGTGATGGTGAGCGGAGTCAACACAACCAAAGCACACAACATCCCCAAAGCTTCCCACGAATGTGGTAGGGACAGACATGATGGGTATCTGGCTCCGTGGCGTCTTAGCTTTTGCCAGGTGCTGCTTACATCCAGCACAAGATGTAACACCTATTCATCTGTATGCAAAACTGAGGCTGGGTTTAGGAGAAACAAAGGAGGCAGCTGTGGAGCGCAGCAGGCTATGAAAGTGGTAAAACCCCAGATGGTGAGGGGAGAGCAGTCTCATGCGTGCACTGGGCAGCAGCAAGCGGTGCTGGCAGGGAGGGAGAGCTAGGTGGATTTTGCCCCTCCAAGAAGCAGTAGGTGCCCTGCACAACATACTCCCTACTCAGCACAGGGGCGGGACATCAAGGGCACATGTGTGGTTTTTTTAACCTGGGTTGGAACTCTTCCTGTGCAAACCATGTTGCTGTCACGGCTTCAGTAACAGCAGTTTGCCAAGCGAAAGCCTCCTCTATAACTCTGTTCACCTGCACCCTTTCCTGCATAACCGGCTGAGGCAACGAAAGGGTTAAATTATCAGGAGGGTTCTGACATGGAAAACATCTATCTCTTTACAAGTGGAGTGCGAGGGGGTTTTCCAGGGTGAGAGGATCTGCAAGGGGCCCTGAGGAGCAGGACTCCGGGTTCGGTGGGGGCTCAGAGCACAAGCCGCAGGGTGCCTGGGCCCGTCCCCCACAGCTGATCCTGTTGCTCACATCCAGACCAAGTTTGGGGATCTTTAGATGTAGGATTTGGGTTCAGTCCCATCGCCGGTTCAGCCACATGTGCCCTGTTGCACAGACATGGCGGCGAGCCGAAGGTCTGGAGCACGCGCCGCTCCGGGAGCATGTGGCCTTGATTTCCTGACGCAGGGCTTGCTTGTGGGGGCTTTTGTACAGTGGTCCTGCGTCTGGGACTAAGACAAATGATGCTGTGTGCTTTACCGACCCCTATAGACAAACCAGATGGATTTAAGTGTTTCTGAGGTAAAAGTTGGGTAACCATTGACCTCTAGAAAATGCCTTTCTGATACATAACTACCTCACTGCTCGGCTCTTTGCAATCCAGGTGCAGTCCTTAGGCACGCTCTGTGACTCCGGATACTCCCCAGCCTAGCAGGGGCAGCGACGGCTCAAAACGTTTGCCAAGCCTCTGTGACATGCTCTGCTTTATCTGCTCCGTACGGTACTTTCTTTATGAAAAGGTACATGAGGCCAAGATGTTTTTCATGCTCCGCGTGGCAGATAGCACTGATCAGGCCAGATGAGTGAAATTATTTGCATGCAGTTGAGGTAGACGAGATAAGGCTTGTGCAAATAAAGGGTCACCAGGCTCGGCTGGATGGGGATAAAGCTGCCAGCCTCTTCGCAAGGCTCTGTCAGCGTAGCCAGTTCAAACCTGATGCGATAGATGCTGTGGACTCATGGTATATTCACAGAGTGTTGTATGAGCTTGATACATGTGATTTGTATCTTTACAAGTTTGTTAGCAATTGTATTCCTGCCTAGATGGGCGAGATACAGGAGCGCTTCATGCCGAACCTCCGGGTGGCGAAGGGTAATTAACGCACATCTTCAGCGCCTAAACACCACTGGCAGCAGTCATTGGGAAACTGTGGGCCCCCGTCCCAAAAAATGGGCAGAGTCCCATCTCACTCTGCTAAAGTCCCTGTCAGACAGGAGACCTGAAGCTGTATAGCACTGGGGCTGAGCAAGACCTGTCACCCTGGGAGCGACAGGCACCGGGCTGCGGCCGGCAGACAGGCTCCGAGAGGGGCTGCATATGAGCCCTGAGCTGCCTGGTCCCCGGGGACGTGACAGCCTCGGGATGGGCTCTGGGAAGAAGGTCATCTTTTAAACACAAGCAGAAGAGGTACAGCACAGTCCCTGGGGGTACAGGATGCCAGGCTCCCCAAACACCCAGTACTTCTTAACAATATAGACCCAAAGGGAGGTAGCACATGCAGAATATTTGGAAAATATTTGTACTACCTTGAAGGGTACAATATAACAAATAATTTTTTAAATTGTCACTTAAAAATTTGATTTCATTTTAGGTCATTTTAAAATCGTATTTCTTCTACAGCGAGTAAGCAGGCATGGCATACCAGGACAAGTGAGTCTAAACTCCTGTCATTAATATCTTACAGAAACGGTCAAAGTTTAAAAAAAGTGACTGAAGTCAAGTATATGCATTCATTACTAGCAAGTCCCCTAAAATATCGCGCATTTTTCTTTTTCTTAAAGGAGAATCACTTGTTTAATCAACTCAACTCTATTTTTCCTTTGAATGCTTTCTCTTTCCAGCAGTAAGCCATCTAGTTTGGTGACTTACTAGTATTTTTTTCTGAGTGAAAACAATTTCCTAGGGCATCCTTGTATTTGTTACAAAGGGGGTGTATGTAAGGTAGAAAAGCTCTGGTAGTGTAAAATGGTAGAAAAGCATGCTCTTAAAAGTAGGTTCTTTACATGATTATTTTAATCAGGGGTATTATTTTTAAACGGTGGAAGACTGTCCATAGGCCTTGGCTTATGCCCAACTATGTAGTCATAAATCTCAAAAAGAAAACACCAACCACTACCTTTCTTGATTTTTTCCTCACTTTTTAAAATAATCTGGTTTAAAATATTTGACAGTAGCTGATTCTGGAGGAAATAATGAATGCATTTAGCATGATAAACAGTATACAGTCACAGCTGTAAGCAAGAAACAGCTATTTACAGATCTTTGCACACATCCGTAATCCATTCCACTACATTTCATGCACACAAAAGCCAAGTTAAACAGCAAAAACCTCAAAAAAAAACCCAAACAAAAAAAACCCCCAACAAACCCATTCATCCAGAGTAGGATTGCAAAGTCGTTAACTAGACCAGGAAAGGACTAATAGTTTATCCAGTTGAGCTGTTTAAGCCACAATTGCAACTGCCTTTTCTGAACTTCAGGGTTCAGAAAAGAGATCTAGACCGAGGAGAGAAAACCAGGTTAATGTGAGCAGGGTTTTCTCAGATTTGACCCCGTTCTCTCCAGCTCAGCTGTCCCTTAGCATGAATTACAGGTGCTAAGAGGAGCCAGAGCTGCCGGAGGGACGAGGGTGCTTGGCATCCCCCAGCTGTCTGCAGCCGCAGCCCCAGCCCCAGCACTGGCATCTCCTGCTTCCCAGCCCCGTTTCACCCCGCTGGACCGTGCTGCTCCCCTAATAAGGTGGGAGCTGTAATCTTCACTTCGGCAGGACACTGACCCCCAGAAAGAATCGGTGTGTCTGGCTATGTAGATGCCATGCTAACCTAGCTCTTCGCAGCTGATCTAGGGATGCAGAGCCATCAGCCAGGGCATGCCAGCACCTCTTCTGATAGACATCGCAGCACCAGGAGTGGGAGCTGCAGGAAGAAGCGAGCTATCCTTGCCACACCAGAGATAACGAATAAGATGAATGTGCAGGGATCTGCAGAGGCAGGTGCTACATTCCCAGGGATGAAAAAGAAGGTATGAGGCAAGGCAGGAGCAGAAGGAGACGTGGACTGCCAGCAAGAGGGAGGCTGGAGGATGGAGACCTCCAGCAGTAGACGGTTCCTCCTTTGTGGATGCCAGAAGTGATTGTGGTGACCCAGCTGATCCCAGGAGACATGAGTGTGCAGAACTGCTAACCAAAGCACAGCCCTGCCAGCGGGTCTGAAAGCACAAGAGCGTTCTTGCAAAACACAGCAGGCACTTCATACATCAGGAGACGTTGTTTGGTTGCAGTCTGGGGGAACTTCACGGTGCTAAATAAGCTACATCACAGCACTCCCTCTTCTCCCCATCTCTGCTCCTTCCAAAACACCTCAAGCAGAGAATATAAAGACACCCAGGACTCTGGACTGCTCTTTCTGCCTGTGTCAGCCCTCCCAGGCACCATTTGGTTTTTAATCAGCTCAGATCCTGACCTGAAGTGGTAAGTTTTGAAATCTTTATCCTGCTGCTGCTTCCCTTTGGGAGGCATGCAGAGCACAACTCATTAAACTAGCATTGGTTTCTGTGGACAAGCCATCTGCTGGGGAGTCATCATGCCTGTGTCCCGTTCCTTCTGCTCAGAGGGAGACAGGCTTCCCTCTGCCTTCATCATTTCACTCAGCTTCAGTCAACGGGAGTGCCTGCTTTAGACGGGGGTTGATGAGAACAGCCGTGATGGCTGGGCCATGCCGGACCAGATGGCAGACACCTCCTAACTCAGTTTCCATTTCCAAGTTACTTTTGAGCGTTCTCAGAAATGCAGCAGAGAAGAACAAGCCCCACTGTGGGGCTGTGTGGCAGTCTCCTTTCCACTCTCTGTCAGTTGGGTAGAAAAGGCATTTATAGCTGATGCTCTTTAGGTACCACCAAAAAGTTGTTCTTAGAATTGAGAAATTCATCTGAGTGTCCTTGTTTCCTGAGAAGGAGGAATTTGTGTCTTCTTCCTGAGTTAGGCATGGGGGGGACTGGGATTTATCTCTGACCTGTGAACACCAGCAGTTCACACCCCGCCGTCTACGCTAGTCATTCCTTGCAAGAAAGAGGAGTGAAATGTACATTTTTTAAGCTTCATTCACCCAAGCCACTTCAATTTTGCTTGAGGGCATGGTGAGCTGCATGAACATTTCAGCTTGGTCCACCCATCAGCTCTCCATATGTTCTGAATTCTTGATGCTGCCATCAGTGGTTTTACTTGAATGCCTGCTCCTCAAGAAAATATTTGACCAAGGGCTATTGCCCTGACTGAGAAATGCGAAGTATGCAGGGGCATCTGAGCTGGACAAGGCTGTTGTGGATATCTTGGGAAGATTTGCTCCCAGCCTGAGTGGTGCTGACCTTGGCGATAAGCAGCTGCATGTGCCTTTGCCCTGCCGAGATGCCTCAAGTGGCATGGGGGAGTGCCGGGGAGGCTGCTAACGCTGCTTACCAGTGGCAGAAAAATCCTACAGCAATTTTTCATACAGGGAAATCCATGTGTCTGGTTCCTGGCAGCTCTAATGCAAATGCAGCCGCCTTCAGCAAGGCTGGGACCTGAGCAACACCTGGGGTGCCAGGGAGCCCAGGTCTGAGCACGGCTGCCGTCTGCCTTGGGGAAGGCAGGGGTATGTTGAAGCTGAGGAAAAATGCATCTTCCTTTCCCCCGCAGTCTCACAAGTTTTCCTTGTGGCAGAGAGGGCTCGGTAAACAATCCTGACTTCCCACACTGGAGTCATTCATCTCTTGAGAAAAACAGAAGACATGCGCAGGGTACGCTCTCAGTCTCTCTATTGCCACCAGGAAAGTCAATCTTTCTTCTTCTCCTTCTGGACCATACCACCCCCTACACCACACGGGAGGAAAGCATCACTACCTACACACCCTCCGTCAGGTAAAGCACCTGGTCCAAGGAAATCTCTTGGCACTTCCATTGGCTTAATGTAGCGAGTGTCAGGGAGCTCAGAGGCAGTGCTCTGCTCCCCCCAGCACAGCTCTCCCCGCACTGAGCAAGGCTGCCAAGGCGCTCGCAGGATGAGGCAAGTCCAGCACCCAGTGATGACCATTTCTGATCTCTCCACCTTGTCCTAGCATTCGGGGCTATTCAAAATCTAAGCTACCAGACGCCGTTTCCACACATTCACTAGGGAAATGCTGCTTTCAAGCCTCCCCTCCTCCAGGAAGGAATGCAGCAGTTGACCTTAATCCAAAAATCAGGTGTTACAAAGGAGGTCTAAGAGGAAAGGAGGGGGGATATGGAAGCCTGCAATAACTAAAAGTTGGGCATTATGATAGTTTGGATAACTTTACTGTCTATTTCCAAACTTGAAAATTTAGCTGGGTTGGCTTTTCCATCTCATTTCTCTGTGGTACGTTCCCCGTCATGCATCCATGGAAAGGCTGAACTCCAAGTGCCAGGTTAAACTTGCAGTGGTTCATTGTCTCCCTGTGCTTGTAACCTGAAATTAACCACAATCACAATCCTGGAAGGAATACACAGCTTTAAACAGAACTTTTCTTTAAAGAAAAAAAAAAAAACAACACCAAAACCATTGTTATGGATAGGGTGATGATCTTGTATTAAAGGCAGAGGATTTAGGAATTTTCATTTGTTAGGGAAGTCCTTGCATGACCAGACACAAGACAGCCCCAGACACTGCAACATGGGACACGGTTTACCACAGGACATTTAAACATCCGACAGTCTTTTCTGTCTAGCAGGGGTGTTGTAGGGCAGGACACACTAATACCTTGAGTAAGATCAGAGCCCTGCTGCTGATGGATGCTAGGGAAGTGCAAAGTTTCTCACTCATGGCTCTCATTTTGTGTGGTCAGATCTTTGCAAAAGGGCTATGTTGTAACTGCAAGGTACAGAGTCTTTATCTTGGTGACCTATAGGAATGGAGATTCACATAGGGTACCCGCAGTCCGAGTCCATCTGAAGGAGATGGCCAAGCATACGTGGCGTGCGCTGAAGCTTGTGACCCCTGGCACAGCTATCTACATTAAAAACAAACAGGTGTATCTTTAGCCGTGTATCTCGGTGTAGCGCAGACACAACCCAAAGGTCCTGTACCCAATAAGAAATCCTAGTATAGGATGTACTGCATAAAGTATGGGGAATTAGCTCAGTGTGAGGAGGGAGACAAATGAATAGCAAACCCTCAATGTATATGTGCATGTGTGTGTGTATAATAAAGTGACAATATAATAAGAAGGGGTCACCATAATATTCTCTCACGCTCTTTGGGAAATAAGTGACCTTTCAGCAGGCAGCTCTATATTAGCTGATTTCTTAGGTATGCAAGTTATCTAAAAACAGTTGCTCCCTAATCTGCTCTCATCAGCTCCAGGTTATGGGAGTTCATAAATCCATGTACGTTTGACGCTAATGGAAAATCTGCATCGTGACTCCCTGGGGTGACCCAAGTGTGTGACAGTAACAAGCGAGCTATGCATTGCTTGGTTTGCCCACAAAAATACAAATTAAGAGGAAGAAAAGAGAGACAAAGGAAAGAGGTTGGTAAGATGGCAGCATTTATGTGTGTTCTGCCTGAAGCAGCCTTCACTTCCCAGAAGCAGGCTCTCCTTTCAAATTCCCCGCCGACACTAACTGCAGTTACTGGGGGACTGCTCATTTGTCGCAATGCTCTGGCTGGGCAAGAAAGTGTGATTTCAGACAGCTGGAATTGCAAAGACCTGAGGGGATGTGAAGTATTTGCCTTAATACCTCTAATTTATCACCTTCTCCCTCCCACTGCAGGAAACTGAACAGATTAGTCCAGAAGAGTAATGAAACACGGCAGATGAAGTGGGACACAACACAATTCACTGTTCCCACAGACTAGCACATATGTGGAAACAAGCTGTTTCCAAGAACTCCAGTTTGGAAACTGTCTTCAGTCTTTCCCCAAATGCTGGCTCCAAATGGTTCAAGAGAAATGGAAGGAAAGCAGGGGCAGTGAGGAAAGGAGAACACTTTTGTTGTTCTTCGATTTTGCAACTTCTATCTCAGCTTTATATCGGGAAGCACACGAACAGGGCATCCTCGTGACACCCGAGTTACCCGAAAACATGATCAATAGCAAGTTTTGTCAAGCAAGTGAGGCATCCTGAGCAGAACCTGTGTGCTGCTTGGCTGTGCTTGTGCAGAAAGCTGTCTACTATTTCTGAGAAGGAGAAGGTCAGCACAAAGTCCAAAAGTCAGCTGTGCCAGGTTAGTTTCTAAAAGGTGAGACGGGACAGCTGGAATAAGAAGCCAGTCAACAAGCAGGCCAAGGAAGAAAAAAATAAACGGCCACAAACAAAAATCTTTTCACAAAAGCGTTCATGCATCGCACAACTATAGACCCCTTCGGAAAAGCAGCTCTAAGGGCTTCGCAAACATCAATATCTTTCTGATGGGAATAATACCTCCCAGGTTACTGGATGGAAAGCTGAGGGGAGGGGGTGAGTCATCACTGGGTACGGAGGTACCCATGTCAGCTGTAATGAGAGTAATAACGTTGTTTCTGGAACTGAAGTAGCTGCTTTCACGCCATACAGTGGCTAAGCCACTGAGCCCCATCTTTCAGCCTGGCTCAGATGCTGCAGCGCAGAAAGGGTGGCTGGACAGTGACAGACCCTGGGCAGGTTACTCAAGAGGGGTGAGCCCTTCCCAGAGCAGGGTGCCATTAGGTTAGGGACCTTTGCAGCACAGCAAGCAGTCACCGTGGACCTGTCCCGTCTGTAGTCCTGGCCATCTATGCCGATTAGGTACAAAGTGAGACCAAATCAAACTGGTGCCACTTTCAGTGACTATTTCTTTGCTAAGGCCTTTCAGGCCCAAAAAGATGATGGTGTCTGCAGTCTGGCTCAAATCCCCAGCCGTTCAGTCCTGTGCAGGGGTGCTGAGGAACAATTTCTTTAACGTGTAATGGACACAGATGTCCCCCACCTGCCAGCTATGGCATAAGGAACAGGGTCCCCCAGCTGAGGCAATCTGAAATGCTTCTCGCACACCCCAGAGCCATGCCCAGCTGCACAGTGGCAACCGGCCGCTCAGACCGAGCAAGATGGTGTGATGGAAACCGTCAAGAGGTACCAAGTGTCCCTGACATCAGACAGCAGGCTGAGAGGAAGCGACAAAGGGGTCAGAAAAACAGAAGCGGTGATGCAGCAGTAGGAAAACCAGCACCTGGGTCACTCAGACTTACTTAGCAGGGTTTTGTGGGGTTTTTTTTCTTCCATTTTTTGCATGGGTGCAAATATTTAAAGCTGAAGTCTTGAACAAGTCAGAGCTACTTCACACACACACACACACATCCAGTGCAGAAATCACTCCTCTTAACACCCCAGTGTGTGTTTAGACTAGTATTTTATTAGAAAGGGGGAAATGGAGACACAGGGAGGGAAGCTAATGGCGCTCTGGATGGAAGAGATCCCATTAAGATCCCCTGCTGTATAAAGTGTTGAAACTGCACTGGGATGAGGGCTTCCTGAGCTGCTTCTATTAATACAACTGTGCTTGAGAGAAAAATAAATGGGTTTTTTGCTGGATGGTCTCAGAGCAGAGGATTTCAAGCCTGTGTTAACAGTAAGGACAGTGTATGCTATTGGACTTATTTATTATTCAGCCATCTATGGTATAAATGGCTGCACAGCCTCCTCACCCCAGTGTTGGGGTTAAGGGGAAGTTATTTCGCTTCCTAGTGTGGAAGGCACTTGCCTCTCCCACACTTCTGCTGCTGTCTTTAACACCTCTTTTTAGTCACCTACTTCTGCCTTTTCCTCTGCTCACAACTCCCCTCCATTTTCTTTTCTCCTTTATTGCGTTCCCATGCCTCCTTCCCCTCCAGTACTTTTCACCTTAACGTTGACACTGTTGCCACTGAATATCCAAATGAAGCCAGTATTCATCGAAAAAAATTAAATAAAATAAATTTTGCTCCCAGCAAAATGCTTACTGTACCAGACAGTCTCTGGGAGACAAGAAACCAGAAGAAAGATGGGGTATTTGCTTTGCAACATTTGCGATTTTGCAACAGTTCTCATGAATTGAATGCCAGTTTTCTCCTACTGGTTCGCAACCCAAGCATTGTAATAAAAACAATGGCTGTCACTGGTGCCAGTGTGTGTTCCTGGTCAATAACCTGAATGTCAAAGCAGCAGAGTTATGGGATAAAAGGCAAAACGGCACAGCTGATTGAAATTTCCTAAAGGGCAATAGGCAAAAAGTACCAGAATAAAAGGAGACTTTCTTCCACAATTCAGAGAAACTCTGATCAGAACTATCACAGTTTAGAGGCTCTTACAGAGGGACAACAGTACATATTTTCTTTTTTTTGCCCCTTCCTCCCTTTTTCCTCCCTTCCTTTCTTATCCCCTCACGTATCTTTTGTAATTAGTTTTAATTTCACAAGCATTTCAGTCAGCCATCTGCTCCCTTTGCACTTCCTTCCTCTGCTCCTCCAGGCCCTGATACATGGCAGTAGTTCTTCCCAAAGGTAGTATTTCCTTCTCAGTGACCATGATGGTATCAGTGCATGGAAAAGAGGAAATTGCAGATTTATGGATGACACCTTGAATTTTTTCTGTGTCTCATGCCATTTCTCTAAGCACATTTGCTGACAAGAGATTAAAAGGGACCTCTGGTCTCCTCTGCCCGGTCGCTCTCCTCTTCTGAGCTGGTTCGTTCCGTTGGGGCTCCAGAAGCAGAATCTATCCCAGGAAAAGCCTTCTCAGCAGTGAAACTGAGATGGGTAAAGTGAGGGGAGGAAACTGCAGGGCACAATACATTAGACAGTGTCATTGTTTTTCATTGCCAAGATATCATCTTTATTTTACTGATAAATTCCGATGCACAACCAAAATTAGTTTTGCTTCTTGACCTCGGCTCAGCCTGGCCAACTCAGCATCCCAAGAACATGAGATGAACAAGTTGAATAGACCCTGTGTTTAAAAAGGTCTCTTTTGTTCTTTAACCCCCAACCACAAAAAGCAGTGTATACAAAACTCAGAGAGATGTGAGACAAAAGGAAGATGGTCTCTTCTGAGCCTGTGGCCTGTTGGCCCACAAAACCTGGGCATGCATTTCCTCCCTGAAAGGACATCATTCCCACATGGGGTCAGGACCAATTGTTGGGTCAAGCTTAATCACACACTGACTTGCCAGCTTCTCTTTTTGCTGTTCCCTCCAACATGACAACTGGTTTTAAGCAAGTTGCCTTTCTTCTCCTTCCCCCTCATCCCTCACAGATGCCTGTCATCTTTGTAGCCTCATGCCAGAATGGAGGGATACATTTGCTGTGTGTCTGCTGTTCAGTGAAAGCCCTTTCCACATTAAACTTCAGGCCGAGTCCAGACACTGTATCACAAGCCCGGTCCATGCTCAGCTGTCTCCCAGTCCTTTCCTCCTCACAGCTCACAGCGACTTAGTGGTTCATCTCAGGGAACAAGCGATGCGAGACGGCTGCCTCTCTGTGTAACGCAGAAGGGTTCGGTGGCAATGGGGGGATAAGTGGTCGAAAAGAAACACGCTGGTGCTCCTTCAACGATGCCTGGAAATTAATGCAGCCATCGTTTTTACTTCATCACAGACCCCAGGAGAGCGCACAAAGGCGTGATCTCCAGAAGATGGACTTGGGGCAGAAGAGGGGTGAGATGGCTGGTGTGAGGAGTTAGGGAGTGGGGAGGGGGGGCTTCTTGGCTAAGATTCTCCTAAAGATATTAAAGATAATTCCTTGTCCTGCAAAATCTTTCCATAGATGCTGTAAACCAGAACGCAGTTGCTTTAGTAAGGAAGGTAAGACTGTGTCATGGCTGACAACTCAATTCATTGCCACGGGTATTTTGTAAATCACAAATGTTTAGCTTTTTCTACAACCAGTATTAATGGAAAGCATTTTTCCAGGTCTGTGGTGTACTGTAAGCCAATAGAAGTTGTACTATGGGTATGCTTTAGGATCTGTGGTTCATTTGAGTGCTTTCATAGATTTCTTTAATCTGTCCAAAATTGCAGGTTTCAAGTAACCTTTAGTATTTGAGCCAGACGCCTCCAATTAACTCTGCTGCTTTAGCTGAACGTACCAGGGAGGCCCAAGGCATTAAAATGACCTGCATGAAGAAACCTACCCAGAATAAATATAATTACAACCTCAGCTTATTGTTCACAACGGCCTGACCTCCAGATGGTAACTCATGCAATTAAAATGCTTTTATTTTTTCAAGAAAACGGACAGGGAGGAAAAAAAAAAGGAGAAGAAAAGCCACACATGCAGTGACTCCCTCAGTTTTCCTCCCGGCTCCAGCAGCCCAGCGCCGCCGCTTACTGCCGGGCTGCCCATCCTTTCCTGGATTCAGCAGCTCGTGTTCCCTGTTAGACATCCAGGCATCAGGAATGTGAGGTGGCATCACCCCAAACGCTGACCCAGAGGGGTGGCTGCTGGCTGGCGGCTGAAGCCCCTTCAGTCCCCGGAGGAGTGCTCGTGCTGCTCCCGTGGGACCTGGTATTTGAGATATTCTCGGCTGCAGGCAGCCTGGCGTGCCCAGCGCCTGCCCAGGTCAAGGGCACACTGTTCTCGCCTGCCGCCGCCACTGCTGCCGGGGAGATAAACGCTGCACCGGCCAACGGCTTATCACTTTCAGCAGCCGGGCTGCTCCCTGCCCACGCGGCAAGGGCGGCTGGCTGCGCCTGAAATCAGGACGCTGGCCTCCGGAGTCTTCGCTGCCGGGCCGAGCCCAAGGGGTCTGGAAAGACAAAGGGTTTCTGTGGGTGTGCAGCGAGGGGTGATATTGGGGGATGGCGGGGAGGGGGAGCCCTAGAAATTGCAGAGTTTTAGCACAAATGCATTTCAAAGCTCGGCTGGGTTCATCTGGCTGTGGTTCGTGGGTGCATACAACAGCTATGGACGGCTGGGCTAAGCCAGCCCTCCAGCTCTAAGGTAAAATTTAAAAGGGGAGAGTTGGGGGGAAAAAAAAAAAAACAGGCAAGAGGAATTGCAGGAATGAAATGCTTAACTAAAAACCACACATTTCATTGCTTTGTCTCTGTGCTGTTTTGTCCTCTCTCTCGGTTAAATTGGGAACTGCTTATCATAGCAATACCCAGTACTGGCATCAAAGCCTGGGATGCAAGTACAGCTTTTTGATTAGGTTGGTAAGTCAGCTGGTGGAAACGGCAAGAACAAAAAATTAGTATATACACAATTTCCCTTTTCTTCTCTCTCTCAGGTTTTGGACACTTTGGGTCAGTTGAATTACGTTTACAGAATGAGCCCCTTTTCCTTCACACTCTGTTAGGAAAAAAAATCCCATAGACACACGCTTCCGTCTTCTGCTAGTATCTGAACCAACAGCAGTGTCTCGTCTTTCTAACTTTAAGCAGAAACATAACTTCCAGTGAAAGATGCTGAAATAACAGTCCTGCAGATGAAGGTCTGTATACCCACAGAACAGTTATGCCACGAGGAAAGCTGCACCCACCAGAGAAGTATTTGTTCTTGCTCTAGACTGACCTGATTTGCAGGCGCTGCCCCCAGCAATGAGGGCCGTTTCTCTGTGCTCATTTATTTGCTGTGACAACTTTCAAGGGTACCACATGCATAATAATAGTTACTTTCTCCCTCCCATTGCAGGCAGATGTCCCATGAGATTCTTGCCAGCAATACAGACTCAGCAGAAGGAGGAGAAGCCTGAAGAAGATACCTTTTTGGCTGTACATGAATCATACCTATCCTTTACGTTGTGGAAGGGGGATTGCATACTTGCTAGTGCCTTCACTGATCAAAGCCCTGAGGTCAGCACTGCGTGCATGCGAATCCAGACTGGAACAGGCCCAGGGAGGAGAAAATACCTCAAATTCTGTACTCTGCAAGCCCAACATAATTAGCTATAGCTATGTGCCACACAGGGTTACTAGCAGAAGGAGCCACGTCCCAACTTCCCATCGTGTCTGCGGGTGGCCCCACAACACGCAGCTGCAAAGGCAGGAGGGAACAGGCTGTCATGCTGGCTGTTGAACGGCTCAGTAGCTTCTCTCCTGCCCCAGCTCTGTGCAGCACTGGTGACTTTGCCTCCAGGGCTGTGGCAGGCAAATGTCTGCTGAGGGGAGGTGGGCTGGGGCTGAAGTTTCTCTGCCTTCTCCTGCACCACCTCTCTCCACTTTTCCACACTCATGGGAGGAACTGAAGCATGATGCACAGTCAAGACTGTAACACCTACACCCGCTTCCCTGCTTCTTGCAACCCTTTCTCCCTCCATGCCCAACCTCCTCCTCCAGCCCCTCAGTTTCTCAGCCTTTCTCTTCCCAGCACGGCTGCTTGTTTCCAGTGGAAACACTGGAAATGTTTTGACTGAAACTCTGAAGGGATACCCAGCGTGAGCAATTTCAGTTCAAACTGTTCACTTCTGCTGAAGTTGAGAGGAAGCTGAAACGAGGTCTGTGATGGAAAGAGCCAAGGAAGCAGCCAGAGGCCAAACTCTGCCTGTTACGGGGAGGAGAGGTGAACTCCACTGGCTGGGACAGGCAGGGACAGACCACATACGGCATGCACCAGCTGCAGCACGGCAGACCAAACTACAAACAGCAAGCACCAGAGTGGGAGAGAGGGGAGGGAAGGGATTTCACCTTCTGAGATGCTCTCAGAGCTACTCATGGACCTTACAAACTGGCAGGCATGAGCCACTAACTTTCTGAGAGCAAAGGAGGGATCCCAGTGCTCGTGGCACCTCTTCCAGGAAAGAAGTAGATCCAGAGTGTGTGGTGGGGTTGTCTCTCTCCCTCGGTCTTTCTTCTTCCCTGCTGCTCTTTTCCCTCCAAGATTAGACACCTGCAGCTGCCAGTTGAGGTTGTGCAGGGAACAGCTTTGCTGCCTGTGACTGGAGACGGCAAATCCTGACTGCCCGGTTGTGCTGGTTTTGGCTGGGATAGAGTTAATTTTCTTCACAGTAGCTAGTATGGGGCTGTGTTTTGGATTTGTGCTGGAAACAGTGTTGATAACACAGGCATGTTTTTGTTACTGCTGAGCAGTGCTTACACAGAGCCAAGGCCTTTTCTGCTTCTCAAACCCCCCCACCAGCGAGTGGGCTGGGGGTGCACAAGGAGCTGGGAGGGGACACAGCCGGGACAGCTGACCCCAACTGACCAAAGGGATATCCCACACCATATGGCGTCATGCTCAGCATATACAGCTGGGGGAAGAAGGGGGAAGGGGGGGACATTCAGAGTGATGGTGTTTGTCTTCCTGAGTAACAGTTACGTGTGATGGAGCCCTGCTTTCCAGGAGATGGCTGAGCACCTGCCTGCCGGTGGGAAGTAGCAGATGAATTCCTGGTTTTGCTTTGCTTGCGTGCGTGGCTTTTGCTTTACTTATTAAACTGTCTTTATGTCAACCCACACCTTTTCTCACTTTTACTCTGCTGATCCTCTCCCCCATCCCACCGAGGGGGAGTGAGCGAGGGGCTGTCTGGTGCTTGGTTGTCGGCTGGGGTTAAACCATGACACTGGTACTCCTCAGCCCAGGGAGAGGGGAATAAAAGGACAACCCAGCAGAGAGCAGGGCACACACTGTCCAGCTCAGAAGATTGCTCTGGCAGGGGAATCTCAGCCCACTTGCACAGCCCTGTTAGCAGAAACATCCCCCATGGAGGTGCTTGCAGAGGAGATGGCAAGCTCACAGCTACAGCGATGCTGAAGGGGGTAGTGCTGTGATGCCTCCTGGGGAGATCCCCTGCTCCCCAGCTTTCCGGTGTAGCCACCTGCAAGAGTTTTGTGCACAGACCTGGACCTAAGCTGCAGCAACAATGAACTCATAAGCTCCTTATTAAACAACACAAGGCTTACTTCTGCTGATGTCAATAGATGTATTTCTCTTCTGACACAGGTTCAAAGCTCAAGCTCTGGCACTTACCATCTTACCAGTGCTAATCAGTGTCATTCACACTAGAAGACAAAAGATACCAATAAGCCCAAATTGCCAAAGCCCAACAATTGCCTTTTTGTGCATGAAGCAACCCAAAATTGCATTTAAAAGAAAAGCACACGCTTGCATGCAACAGAATTAAGAAATTACTTATTTCTGGTCATCTTGTGTCCTTAAGAGAGAAATCAGGATCATAGAGGCAACTGTTTCAAAACTGCAGCACAAATTTTCACCAGTCTGAACATTTTCGAAATGTCAGAGGGAAAAAGGAGACAGAGGAAATCCAAAGCCACTTAGGGAAAGTTAAAATGCTTGGTAGGAAGCTGCGGTTGTTGGCTCAGCGGTCCTGTAATGCCACATTATCTTCCCTGAGCCCACTCCTGTTTCGGGCGAGGAGCCTTGCACAGGAGCCTGTATGCAGGCGCTGCCTCCGGGAGCAGCAGTTTGCTACCAAGCAGCAACTTTCTGCTTTCCAAGCCCAAAGCTGTCAGTTTGCTTAAGGCAAAAAAAGTAATACCCCAGCTCACCAAGGAGCCTGACCATCCACAGCAGGTGAGAACAGCTGAGCTTTGGGCTTCCTCTTGCACCAGGGGAGCCAGCAACTTTGTCCTTGCAAGCGTCTGTTGCTGCATGGAGTTGGGTGAAAAGCCAGCATAAGCAACAAAAAGGGAGAGCTATCTGAGGGAATTAGCTCAGAAAAAAGTGACTAAACTCACACAGCCAAGGCTTACTGTTCACTGGATCAAATTTGGCAGGCCCGCCTTCATTTTTTAACATTTTCTAGCAATCATAAAAATAATCCTGTCATGCTCTGCAAAGGTGATCTCTGGAGGACTAGCAGATGAAGAACTTACTTGTTGACTGAAAATTTGACAAGGAGATGTGCTGAGGCACACCTTTGGGCTGAGGGAGCACTGATTCATAAAGTTGGGAAAAGAAAAAGAAAAGCATGGCTCTGCAGCTAAAGCAATGGGTGCTGAGATGGAGGTGGTGTGGCAGACTGACCCGTGTGACTGCAGGCAGGGAAGCTCCTCTCGATGGGCCCTGGCAGGCAGCCGCAGCATCCACAGAGCAGTACCGTCCTCCCACCTCAGTGCAGACTGAAATCTGGGCCTTTCTGCCTGTGCACAAGGCCTGGTATGACAAAGCCCTTGATCTCGCTTGGAGCCTGTGAGCCTTACCATATTGCAAGCACACAGCCACTCTCAAACCTGAAATGCTGAGCATCCTCTGCCCTCCCTGGCCCTTCACGACCTGGTGTTCTGACAATGGCTGGTATGTTTGCACCTGTGAGATATAGATACACATATATATATATAGGTGGTTAGGTAAGTATACATATAGATATATGCCTATGTACATGGATAAAGTAATTTTATTCAAACTCTTCAAAATGCATGCCCAGACTTAGCACGGCTTTCCCCGGACACGCCAGCAGCAGCCAGCTCCCCGCAGGGTCCCGATGAGGGGGGCAGCCCTGGCCCACCACCCTGCTCCCCCGGAGATGGGCCAGGTTATTTAGGAGGGGCTTTTCGGTGTAAAACCATGGTGGAGTGCCACCTGCTGGGCATGTGCAGGGCTCTTCTGGCACAGGAGAGGAAGAAAGCAAAGAGAAACCCCAGAGAAATAGGCTGTGCCTGCACTAGGACATTAAACTTCCCTGAGACCCCTCCCCAGCCAGCTGGCAGGGAGCAGCCCACAGCCAGGCTGGTTCACCCTGCAACTCAGGGTGGTCCCTGCAAAGTGCCCAATGGAAACGGCCACTGGCTTCCACCAACTCCCAAACTGCCTGGGAGAATTTCTGGGAAGAATCCCAGTGGATCCAGGCCAAAAGCATGCCAGAGACCATCCTGATGGTGTGGATGCACCAGGCGTAGGGATGTACCAGCAGCAGCCAGTGCCTAGGGATATCCCCTGGTACTAATCAATTTGTTAGCATAGACGTCTTTTTGTGTGATGTGCACGTGATGGACCAGGCCGGTGCCAGGGAGAAGGAGGATGAGCAGGTTTCACATCTTGCAACCTTAACTATCTTGCACAGCAGCTTTGAATCACATCTGGAGGTATCTGCTTCTGTCCATCAGCTACACAGGGAGCTTGCCCCCCTAAATGTACAGGCACCCCAGCTGACCGCCTGAAGTCGGCCGTGTGAATCCCTCATGCCTAAAATCTCTAAAGGGAAAAATCACCTCCTTTTGAGCCATTCCTCTCTGCTGCATCTTCTCTGATTCATCACAGATGGTGGCAGTTATTGAAACCTGAATCACAGTTGCATTATGTTAACCCACCTCTGATTACAGTGTGAATGAGGAAGACAAAAGGAGGAGGGATAGAAGAAGGGGAGAGCAGGAGGCAAACTGCAAATTAAAGGCAAATCAGAGGCTGGTTTAGGTTATTTTGTAAATGGGGGTGGCTCTGTTTTCCGCCATGCCAGGAAACTGCGAGACATACCATAGTGCCAAAGACCAAGGATCTTCAGGATAACAGCTATTAAGATCCCTGCTTTTTGTCCTGTTAGGGATCCAACAGCCTTGTGCATTTCTGTGCAGCTGCAGCGTGTTTCCTTCCCACCACCAAGGATCCTGGGAACCAATGGAAAAATATACGGGGACAAACTTTGTCAAGGGCTCTCAGAAAATTGTTATAAAAGGACAGAATCTAAATCCATAAATGCTTTGCCAGCGTGCAGTAACCACTAATTCTAGTTTCCTCCATGAAATACGTCAAAAGTAAGCTTCCTCTCCATCAAGCAATAGCCTCCCAAAAGTAGGAAAGAGACCTTGAGAGGAAGGAATGGTCAAACTGAACAAGCAAAAGTAACATGTCCTTCAAAGCAAGCACATACTTTCCTGACTGTAGGGTTTTATTCATGTCCTTCCAGCCCACTCCAAACACAAACTTATCACCCTCGGTTTTTTGTGCCAAATCAATAACAGCTTGCACAGGGATTGTGGAATGCTACATTTGAAAGCCTCTCACACACTTTGCTGAAGTAAAGGACTGATAATAATTAATAGCTGCCAAGGACATTCAGCCTCGTTGAGTGGTTGTTAGCATGGTTTTCCCCTGGACACAGTTTAGACTGAGCCTTTCCGATTTTCCTGGACAGTATCTGGAGACCAGGAGATTTCTCTGTGTTTTTGTGCCCAGTCCCCAGCAGAAGGTGAAGAGAACATCTCGTGAAGCCCTTGGACTGAAAACCTTGTTGATGGACTGGGTCTGCACCTCTTCTAAAATCTCTTCCCATGCAGCAGGGCTGTTCAGTTGCACTAGAAAGGCACAGCTTTCCCACCCGTAAGGATGTCCGGGCTTTGGGTAGGTGAAGTAGCTCTGGACAGGCTTTCGGTCACAGGGGAGTATCAAAACACTGCGTGCCAAAGGCTGAAGGATTTGTTCCAGATGGTTTCTGCCTCTTGCTCTCATTATTCAACCATTCTGATAGGGTTAGAAGCCTTAGGAATTATGCCTGGATTGTAAGCTGCCTTTATTTCGCAGTCATTCTGGAGCTGGTCCTAAAAGTGATACTTTTGGGAGCAACAAGTCTAATAACATCACTCAACACAGTAGCTAAAGGAAGCAAGAGAGCTGAAGGGAAATGTTCAGCTCCTGGCTCTGCAGCTGACTTTTTTCAGCTCCTCTCAGATGGGGGGGGGGCAAGTTTCTGAAATCTCCCCATTTCTTTCTTTTTTCCTTGGGCCAGCTGGAGCCAGGAGAGCTGCAGAGCCAGCAGGCACGGAGCACCTCAAAGGCAGCAGTCTTGCAGAAGAAGGACAACCTGGCAGGCAGCCAGTAAAATAAACCACCCCGGCTCCGAACGCCTTGCAGGTAAATCTGGGTGCTTTAATGTTTCTCGGCAGGCAGGTGTTTTCACTTCATCACTTCAGCTTCAGTTGCTGCTTCAATTTTTCATCAGAAATGCTTGTGACAGCATGGGACACACCTCAGCAGGATACAGTATAGAGCAGCGCTCCAGCATCTGCCATTTTCGTTGTGGTTTCTCTAATAAGACACAAGTGCTCTTTTGAAGGTGCTGGTGCTTATGCTTGGGCAGCTGGAGCAAAGACCTTCAAATAAACTGCATATCTTGATTTTCCTAGAGTTGTGTGGTCAATCCCAGGCTGTAGGATCGAGACCCGGGATCAGACCAAGTTCTGGCTAAGTGTGATCAACGAGGAAACTGGGAAATACATGCCCAGCAGCAGGCTGCAACAATTAGTTCCTGAATGAGTTACTGGGAGAGAGAGCTGCTTGTAGCAGGGCCCAATCTGGTTCTTATTCCCAGCAGTCAGGGAGGCCAAAAATCCAGACTAAACAAATGCAATTTAGTCCATTAGCAGACATCAGAGAAGCTACCTGCCTCGACAAAACCCAGCTATGTTCCTAATTAAGCAGGGGTAGCTCAGAGTCTCTGTTCTAGCCACTGTGGCTACAATCCCAAATTCCCACAACAAATTACCTACACTTCTCACTGTTAACAGAATTACCTATTTATCTAGCATCGTTGGCCAAACACTGGAGCGCATCCTCACACAGAAGTGTTTTTGTAGCCGTCACCTGAGATTTGTTTGAGCAGGGCTTGTGGGCTTTGGTCCTCCGACATAAGAGTCCACTTACAGCCTGAAGGGCAGGAGTTTCTTTTTAAGGGTAAACAAAGACAGGTCGTTGGGGGCTTAGGCTTCCCTCTCCTTGTATCTCTTTGCTGTTCATGGTACCAGCACCTAAAGAGACTTTTTTTTGCTTCTAGTCAACTGGCAGAACTGAAGGAAAGCCATACCCTCTCATGCAGGCCCTCTTGCAAATTGGCTAAGGCAGGTATTTTATCCAGGGCTGCAAATAAAAGTTGCTTTATCTTAGGTGGATCAGCCTGATTGTTTGTGCTATAACCGAAGCGCTAATACGTAACAACCAGGCTGGCGTTAAACCAGCTAGCGTGGGTATGAGCCGCAGCAGAGCTGTGGCAACAGAGAGCTCATTGCCAAGCCCACTGGAGAGCCAGGTAGTGCTCCGGTGGTTGATCCTGCTGGGCTTCCTGCTGCCCAGGTCCCACCATGCCATGGTGTGGACCTGCCCTTGGTTTTCCTCACAAGCGATGAGGACAGAAAGAACAGCCCATTTCCCTCCTGGCTGCTTTTCGAAACCCCTCCCCTGGTTCCTGTCCAGCCGCCGCAGCCACGGGTGACAGCTCCGGGAAAGAGGCGCCCAAACCTTCCCTCTCCCACAGGCAGCGGTGGAGGGCAATCGCTCTGTGAGGGGGAGCAGAGGAGTAAAAGGAGAGTAAATCTTGATCTGCTCAGCCTCAGGTGGATAATACTGTGAAACGGTACGCTGACATTCCCAGGGTCTCAAAACACAGCTTGGACCTGGGCAGCACCTCATCTGCAAGAGACATGGGGACAGTACTTTTCTGATTAGTTTTAAAAATAAACATGCTCGTCCGCTGCAGCAGTGGCCGCCGGTCAGGGTTCGCCTGCTTCCCGCTGTCTGATTTCACTCTGGCTGGCAGGCAGAGGGATAATCCCGCCATCATCTGTGCCGCTGGCACCTCACCCCCTGTCGCTGCAGAGCTCCCTGCCCGTCCCGGCGTGCCCTGTGCTGCTCCACCACGGGGAGGATGGTCCTCAGGGCTGCTGTGCCCCTTCCACCAGCACCCAGAGGGAAGAGGGGTCAAGTGTTTTGCCAGGACCACTGCCTGATTCAGGGTCCCTGGGCTCCATGCAAAAAGTGGCCTGTGAATGGGGAGGTGGCTATCTCTGCCTTTCGCCGCAGGGATGGCTGGATCAGAGTTGCCTCCACGCAGGGCTGAGCCCTGCACCCCTGCTCCACCACTCCTCGCAGGGGCCAAGGCGGGGGAATGACTGGCTGCTGCCCGCTGGGCCAAAGACAGACACACAGGCAGCGTGGGCTCATGGTTCGGGAAGAGACTTAGCATGGGTTCGAGCTTGGCTGAGGCTTGGCATGGGTGCCTCCAAGGGAAAGCCACGTGCTGCTACAGCAGGTAGTGGAGCTGGCAGCGCGGATGATGGCCATCTTCTTCCTAGCCAGTCATACTGGCAGGTGACAATCACTGCAGTGACAGGTACACCTGAGGGAATAGGGATTCTGAACTCCTGGCTAGAACACTGCGTACCAGCAGACCTGGGTTTCTGCAGCTCTGTGCAACAGGGAAAACACCCCCCATATTCACGGCAGCCTCGACCTTGGAAACCCAGAGGCACAAAGGACTGGGAGGTTCTGCAGGAGCCAGAGGGGGACTGAGGAGGAAAGGACAGTGCAGCAGGGACATGGACCAGCTGTTGGGAAACAAGGCAGAGCAGACAGGGGTAGCTCCTGACAGGGGCATGGCCTGGGGTGGGTGGAGGTGCTGGGCTGGAGGAGGCTGGGGGCACAGGAAGGAAGGATGGACGAGGACGGATGGGATGCTGGATGAAGAGACAGAGTGGAAATGGTAAACAGAGCACAGTGAGGGGCTTCAGGCAAGGGCTGGGGCCTGGAGAAGGGGGAGAGATGGGTGCAGGGAAGAACAAAGACTGGGCAGAATGTGAAAGAAGATGTGCAATGGGGACAAGGGAAAGCATTGGGGAAAATAAGCCTTACCCTCATGAAGAATGTAACATTTTTTTTTTCTGTTAAAGCTTTTTTATTTTAATTGCAGCTATTCTCTTTTTCTCCTAGCTTGCTTTGCCCATTCTTTCCCTCCTGGTATTTGACCCTCTATTGGTAATTCCCCTTCAGTGTTTGCTAATTTTCTGTCTCTTGCTCTGCCAGTACAACTGTCGTCGCAGGCACTGTACTATGTCCTCTATGAAAGGGCGTACAGATAGCAAACAGTCTGTACATACAACACAAAGGCTGCTCTTACCTCTGCTCTAGCAAACCGCTTAGTCTCCCTGCCTGCAATTATCCTTTCAGTGCTTCTCTTCGTTCTCTTCTCTTCCTCGGGTCTTGGTTTTCCCTTGTGTTTCCTGCAGTCTGGCCCCTTGCCAGCTTTGCTTCCCCGCCTTGAGCTGAGTCTATCCCTATTCTTGCCATTGGTATCACTTGCAGCGCTTCTTTCCCTTGCCCAGACCAGCCTTGCTGAGACAGCTGGAAGGGAGCAGTGTAACAGAGAGGACGTGAAGAGCATCTATTGCAGATCTCTGTGGTCATGGCTGAGGTCAAAGAGCCAAACGTTTATGGTTTGTGCGTGGGTGTTATGGGAACAACAGCAATTATTCATTGTCAAAACTTCATAACTCAGCCAAAACTCAACTGTTTTTGCTGGAATATTCACAGAGGCTGCTACTTCTAAAGACTCGCTTGCAGCCAGACTTTAGCCTTCCTCTCCCAGCTGTAGAACTTTGTTACTACTATTAAAGAAGTCACTGTCATAGTTATAGTGAACTTCCCACCTCACCCTCTCCTGCCACGAGAGATGTGATCCTGCTGGGTATGGCCCCAAAAATCAAATTCACTTATTTTCCTGAATATGTGAACGTGTGAATTTTTCGGCTTGTTACAAAGCAGCAACAGTGGTCTGAAAATGTGTGAGCACAAAAGGGCATCGCTTCTGGTCTGTTCAATGCGTTTGAAGGACTGCCACTGAAATGAATGGAAGCACCTTCCCATTAACCCAGCAGGTCTGAGAGCCTCTTGCACTGAGGTGCGTCAGCCTCTACGTACTGCTCATGCTTTTGTTTATGAAATCCTGTGTGGATGGGAAGTTGCATTCTGACTATAAAAGAGGAAGTGGCCAAACAGTTTAAATTGTTCCAGCGGAGGCAGACGCTTAGCTTACACAAAGGTGGCCTATTCTTCTTTTTGACTAGAAATTTGGAAATGGCATTGGCTCCCCAAAAGTCAGTGAAACCTGGCAATAGTTAGGTCAGCTGGGTAGGCAGCAACTACTTCAAAGGGTGACAGAAAGCCATCAGGACTTTAACATACATGAGATGGCTTCTGATGACCCCTCACTTCCCCTTTCAGAGGCCCCAAGTGTAAGGTAGAGGGTGGAGTGTCTTTGTTATACCTAGATCCCCAAGAAAATCCCTTAGTAATCCCCATCCTTACACCCCTTGCAAGAATGCTCCTCCATCCTCCTTCTGCCATCACATGCAGAGTAATCCTCCTTTTCCTGCGTCACCCGTTCAGTGATCCTTCTTACTTTGCAAAATCACATGCGTTGCATGCAGCAACCTCCCTCTCACACTCACAGGGTGAGCACTGAGCTGGGGAGAAAACACCCTCCCTTTCTCCTACATGTTGTGAAGAAAGCCTCCCTTTTTCCCCATTCCCCCCACAAGACCCTCACAGCTTAGTTCCCCTTTCTTTCACCCTGATACCACAGGACCACTCTTCCCCAAGTGGTACCAACTGCAAAGGTGGTGCTGCTTTACTTTACCAGCTAGCTTTTGCTGTCTGTCTTTGCGATCTGTTTCTCTTTGCTGCGATAACCTTTCCCACGCACCCTCCTGCTCCTCCGAGGCCGTGAGCAAGGCAACACCACGCTGACGTTTTCTCTTCTGTCATAGCAGTGGGACACGCTGAAAGAACAGACCAGGACTAGGTTACCCTGCCAGCTCCCCCGTGTACTCGTGCCCTTGCAGCACACAGAAAGCATTGTATTGCAAACCAGAGTGCTGCTTACTCACAAGGGAAGCCTGTGCTAGCTTGTAGCCTCAGGTAAAGAGCTGCATTTTTTCAGTGTGAGAAACAGCGGGTGAAATGAAGAAAAAATACCCTGTGAAATGGCTTCCCTCGGTACATGCAATCCCAAAATGTCAGGGTTCACAGACCCTCTCACTCCAGTGTCACAAACACCACTGCAGCCAGCACGACTCCTGAGCGCCCAAGGAAATAATTCAATATATTAACCATACAGCTGACCAGAGGAGAATAAGTGGGCTCAAAAGCTGCTGGTTTCTAGATTATTGTCATCTTACGACTCCAACGGAGCAGCAAAATTGGGATGGAGATCATAAGCTCCAAAAGTGATGGTGACTTGCCCTACCTTTCCCTTCCTCTCCTCGACACCCATACAAGAGCTTGGCTGTGCCTCTCCCAAGGCAGCCTCTCTCTTATTCAGTGGAGATGACTTAATCCAGAAAGGGTGATAAGAAGGGGAAAGATTTAAATCAAACCCGATTACTGGGCCTTGATAGGCTTCCCTAGCAAGCTGTTCTGGGACTGACCCAAAAGTTGTCAGCTCATTGCCTGCTCCCTTGACAATGCTGTTCGGAGGGCTCTGGAGCCTTACGAAATGCCACCATCCTCTCAAAGCTCTTCTCAGCTCCAAAAATCAGCCTCTCCTTTCCCCTGGCAAAGGACAGGTGTGTGCTGAGCGTCATCAGGAGGCTGAGCAGCATGTGGCTTTTAACTAGCCCTTCAGCTATCAGTGGGCAAACAGATGGAGGGAGAAACAGCACTGTGAGCACTTTGTCCAAGACTCTTGAAATTGCACGCTCTGGCTGTGGCTTTGGGAGTAATCCACCTAAGAGATTACTCCAGCATGGCTGCGAGATAATCCTGCCAAGCCATTGCATGTGCGCAGCCACCATCCCCCAGATGCTGGGGCTCTACCCAGGCCTCTCCCAGGCCACATGAATGGCTCGTGATGGCCATGGGGACCACAGGATGGGCATCGGGCAGGACCCAACCTGCAGCCACTCCCCATCCCAGAGAGTGGAGAGAGGCACATGCCAGCCTGAGGCTGGGAACGGGGAGAAGGTGCCATCACATCAGTGGCGGTGGCCACCGCAGGCACCAGCCTCCAAGACAGGCAGGTGCCTCCTGGCAGGGGCGGGAAGCAAATCCCTAACTTTGGAGCTCACGAAGTTCATGGAAAGAATGTTAGGAGATGGTTGTGACTGTAGCAGAGACCTGAGCTCAGTGGCTGTGGAGATCCTGTCCAGTCTCGTGCAGGGAAGGAGGGGAACGGATGACTACAGGCACAATACGAGTGGTAGAGGCACAAGCACAGGGGAGTTGCAGTGTGCTGCAGCAGGAAAGTTTGCTGTCCCAGACCAAGCTACAGCAAGGTCAGCTAATGCTGGCCAACACCTGAACCCTCCAGGGGGATGCAGGCCATTAAAAGTGATGAAGAAACATTTCAGAAACGATTCTGAAATGAGTCAAATACATCCATTTTTTTCCTCAATTCAGTCGTAAATGCAGCTATTAAAACAGATTGGGTTATAAATAAAAAAAAAAACTGGGCCAAAGCAGCATGAGTGTTTTATTTTTATTAAAAATGGAGAGTAATAAAGTAAAGCTGTAATAATAATAAGAAAATGTTGACTAATATCTGTGAAAAACTTGGAGAGCCATAGAGGGAATGAGCTATTGTGTTTTGTGGCGGGTGGGGTGCTGGTGAAGTGTTTGTGGTTAGGACAAAAACACTGAATTTTGCAAGCAGAGCCGATGAGTTTTAGGGCTTGCTTTCTGGAGACTGCCTGCACCAGTGAGGAAATTGCTCATGCTCAAGGAAGGCAGAATAGCCAGGCTTTTACTGAACTAACCAAAGTGTCTTTTGAGGGTCTTTTTTTCTTCTCTTTCTTTCTCCCCCTTCCACTACCCAGTGCCATTGATAAAACATATTTCAATATTGCAGAAAGATAAGCAGTGACAGACAAAGAGCTCCTTGTTTCAAGCCATATCAAACCTATTACTGCAAACCCAACACCACCTGCCATTTTACCTTGCTGAGCTGGCTTTGTGGATGGGAGCTGGTGGGAGCTGGCTGAGGAAAGGCTGCGTCTGTGAAAATTTCAGTGAAGTAAAAGTTCAAAGGAGGGGAAGGGAATGGGAGATAAGAAAGGTTCGAATCTTCATTTAAAAAGGAAAGAAAATCTGATTAAGATGTGCTGGCTAACTCAAAACATATGAGCCTGAACATCAAAAGGTTCATAATTCGTACACGTGCTGTAGATAATTATCAGTTTAACTCGATACTTCCTACAGCGACAGAGCTGACGTCAGACCGCTTCAGCGACCGACTTTCAAACCAGCCTTTGACATTGAGCGAGGGCCCTGCTGCTGATATGCTGTTCCTCCCCCGCCCCTTAAACCCCTGCGTACATGTGCACGCCAAAAAGTCTGCTTGGAACCCCTCTCGGCTGCCCAAAGCCTAAGACCCAAGCGAGACTAAGAGAGGAGGTGAGTGGCTCCCAGGCAGCTCTGGACGTCTCCTGCTGCAGCGGACCTCTTGTAGATCCCCTGTCCTGCAGCATGCACTGCAAAGGACAATGACAGAAAACCTAATTTAAACAGGGCTCCTGAGACTCCATCAAAACATGGCCTAGATAATAAATGTCAGACTCTGCTTCCCCCAGTCCACTGCAATCTGGGGATGGCTGCGAGCTGGCTCCTCCAGTGCTGCAAAAATTGCTCCTGTGCTGCAAACCAGTGAGGTACGCAAGGCAGCTGGTGGCCCATTCCTGCCCCGGCTCTCCTTGCCCTGCTTGGCCAAGGGCTGCTGGCACTGGGGCAGAGCTGCAGGGGCGGTGTGGAGGGGACAGGTTCGGGGCCACCGTGAGCTGTGCACACAACCTGTCTGCCTTTTGGCCAACTGCAGTTTCATGTCACAGTTTGGCCGGGGGAGCTAATCTTGAGACTCTCTGTGTATTTCTGAAGCCAGAAGGCAGGTAATGAATCCCAGACCTTCCAAGAGAGCCGTGTGTAGCATGAACTTAAGAATAATGGGACTTCGGGGAATGGCAAAGCAAAGCATTTTCCTTCCGTGTCCAAGAGATTTCTGTTCAGCACCAAGCTCTCCCCGAGAGTTGAAGTGACCTTCTGTCTGCCTGTCCACAGGAAAGACAGACAGAGACAGGATGTAGGCAGAGGAGAGGTCATGTTTTTGTTAGAGGGAAAAAAAGAATTGAAAGCCTGCTGGTGAAATAGTCCTAATCCCTATGACTCTTTCTACAGTGGACCCGCGGAATTTTCTCTCTCTCTCTCCCCATGCGTAGTCCTATGACAGTTTTCTTTCATGAAGAGCTCCTTGCACTTCATCCACAACCCCAAGACCACCTTCTCTACATTCTTTTTTAATTTAAGGATTTTATTGCTTTGAAGCGGGGGGGGAAACACTAACAATTACAACTAAATCCCCTGCTGAGCACTCTGTCATTACTGCATCCTTGTGGAATATGCTTTTTTTTCATGTACTTAATCATTCATTTAATGGATGGCCAACTGCATGTGAAGCTTCAAGGTCTATAAAGAATGAAGCCTAACCTGCAAGATGCTCTGGTAAGTCGAATGTTTACATTAAGCACAGCAATCCATCAAACGTCCTTCTGAAGCATCCTGAAGAACAGTTTGAGGCCAATAAAATAGCCCGGATTTTTTCGGGGGGTGGAGAAATATACCTATAACTAACCCTTCCTGTCTATGCCAAGTCTGAAATGCAGGTATCTAACACCACGGAGAGTAAGCCAGCTCACTTTATAGCAAAGTGGATTCACACTCTGTTGAATATTAGACACACCCCGACTGATTGACCTCCCCCAGAAGTTCAGCTCTGTCCCACTCAGCAATCAATTGCACCACTTCAGACAGCATAAAGTGTCATGTGTTTATTTTAGCAAACGGAATTCCAGATACAGAACCTAAACCTATTCCTACAATGGCACTTTAACTACCCAAAAAAGCTGACAACAAATTTACATTTTAATTAAGAGTAATGAATTATGCATGATTATGTAGCACTTTCTGTGTAGTTAGCAGATGAGCACAGAGAAAGGTATGGTATGGATTGCAGGAATTTATCGTGACAGTACAGGGAAAAGGCCATTTTGCTTGCAATTGCAGGCCATTTAGGAAAAAGGTCACTCCAGCTAGGTAGCGATGTGTGAAAATGGTCCTGCTGCACTACTGCAGTTCTGTTACAGGCTCCATCTTGTATTACAATATATGAGAACTGAGTCCAACTTCTCCCTGTCATGACAACACAACACATCACTAGAAGTTTATGCCTTCTGAATGCATTAGGACTGTATACATAGGAAGAGTGTTGGCAAAATATCTCCCGTCCTCAGCAGGGACACAGAAACATCAGTGTGACTGTTGGTGTTGCAGACTCCCATGATTTTGCCATGTTTTGTCAGCTCATCTGTCACAAGTGTCACTCATCCCCACATAAGACCACAGCATTCATCTGAGGAGAAAGAAAAGGGAGGAAGTTAGCTCTTCTGGATGTATTAAAAAATATGCAAATATGAGTACATGCAGACAGGAATCCTGAAAAGCAAAACCACCAGTGGACAAACTGGATCTCCAATGGATGCTTGAACTCTGGCTTTGGGGATTTTTTACATCAAGAGTTCTTAGCATTAGGAGTGGGCAACAGAGCATCGCTATGAAATTATTTGAGATTTCACTACCTGTTCTGCCTCTTAGAGCTTTGACCTTCAAAACAGCTTGTGTTTCCAAGCAAAAAGAGGCAAAAGGCAGGACAAAAATTAGAACCACTAAGGGGAAAAAAAAAAAAAGAATTGTGTCCTTACATCAAACGCTAATTTGACTGAGTTCCTTCACTTTCATATTTTAGCTGCTTGCTTTGGCATCATAATAGTAATTTCCTTCTTCAACCACAGTGTGATTAGTGCTCCAGCCCTTCTCTGCGTGTTGCTGGAGACACCACCCTTTCATACCCTTGTCCGAGGGTATGGAGAGCAGGGCAGTGACACTTGGGCCTCACGGTGAGGAGCCACTGTGAACTTGGCATGGGTGAAAAATCTGAGTTTTGCAGCCGCCAGCAAGGCTGGTGGGGAGCTAGCAGGAACTCAGGACTGGTCAATGGAGCTGAGCTAAAGCCCACAGTTCCGCAAAGGATGGCATGGCGTGAAGCGGACCAGGGCCCAGCTCTCCTATCTGATCGCAAGAGCTCCTGGCCAGGGCCTCATGCATCCCAACAGCCTTCAGTTAAAGCAAATTGTTAATGTTAGTGGTAGGCTTGCAGGGACTATTTCTGAGCTGAATGACAATGTCTGGGTCCAGGACTTGCTATACAAGGCACCTTGTTCCTGCTGGAGCTTTCCCCTAGCTCCAGCTGGAGATGGTCCCCGACCTTGTTTCACACAGAGATGCTGAGGAGGCGGCTGTGCTCGGTGTTCGCTTCCTTCCCAGCCTGGGAGAAGGCACTGAGCACAGAGCCAGCCAGGCATGACCTTCAGAGAGACTGTCACTGATTGGGGTTTTCTCACAGACCCTAAGCCAAATTAATTTCTTATCTCAGACAATGGCCCACACCATGGAGAAAGGGGCAAATCCCTCATATTCGATGGTCACATCATAAGTAGACCACAGAACAAGATCTTACCAAGCTGCTCACTTAAAGGTATGCTTTCAACCTGAAAGGAAAAGCTTTATATCCCCATCTCTCTTTTCCCAGAAAACTGCAATTACAGCATTATTTCAAAGAGTACTCCTTGCATTTGCATATAGATAACAAGTAACAACCCTACCTTTCTCAGTCCTTTAGTAAAATAACTACAGCTTTGAAATATGCTGCTCTCCCTCTGCCATGTTCCTATCTTCCTAATTGCTTACCCATATAATGCTTACCCTTCCCTCTCTTGTTTCCAGATGCTAATGCGCCCTGAAACTGCAAACACTTGCCTAATATTATTGTTCCATTTAAGTGATCTCTCATGTTGCCAAGGGAATATTATCCCTGCCCCAAGGAGAAGAAAGCACATTATAACGTTCTCTCTATACAGACACAGATCTCATGAGGAAAATGTCCAAGAGTCCCCAAGTTTAAATTCTGATCTACTTATACCATTCCAGGCAATAAACTAAAATAACCTACAGCATTTTTCCAAAATGCACTCAGTGAACTCTGTCTCTGCCACCTACCAGTGTGTTTTCTGCTCACTAGCAGCAGCTTTGGACTGCAGCTTCCCCAGGATTCAAAAGTGATGCCTGGTGTGTACATGGGACAAGGTGTCAGGACTGCACCTACACCAACAAAGTATAGTAGAGTTTTGCTTTATTTCCAGTGTTGCCAAAAGCAAATAATAGAAACATTTCCAAGAACAAAAAATTGACTAATCCAAGATTTAATAATAATACAGCCATTCTACAAGCCTCTCACTGGTACCCGGGAGGTACCTTTGGTACCAGATATTATCACTTCAGTTAACAATGGATTTTGAGCACCTTGTTGATGAATATATATGATCACAAACAAAACAAAGGACAACAATTTTAGTCTCTTCTTTCACCCCCCTTTACAGAAATGAAAGATTTGATAGGTCTGCTTTTGGTCTGTCTTTGCATTGTTGCTGATATTAATGGCACGTGTAACTTCCGTTATCCAAAGCTGACTGAAAACACACAAACAAAAAGTTTACTGCAATACAGAAGTCTGGGAAGTATTTTAAAATAAGTAAAAATATCCATGAAAGCCAAAACTGAATGCTGTTGATACTTGCACCTTTAATACAGTGAGCTCAGCAAAAACAGAGCTCAGCACCATAGGACTCATCCAAGTTCTGACAGATTCCTGCACCAGGAGCTCTGGCTTCTCCCCACCTAAAGGTACAGAACATAAAGCAGCTGCATCTTTCCAGACAAGGTGTTCTCAGTAAGTTGTAGTATGGAAGATGGCTAGCATTTGGATGCTGCTGCTATCTTATGGCACGTTTGAAGTTAGTCGCATGTAACGGTAGTCATGCCCTACTGGAAAAAATAAGTCTTTTATTTTGATATGTTGCAAACATACAAAAGATCCTTTGCTAACATCTCTGCCCTAAAGCTCTACAATCCAACTCCAACAAACAGGACATAAGTTCAGGAGCGAAGAGGTCTGAATACATCATCATTTAATAAATTACTACAAAAGACTTCAGTGAACTCTGTTATTCATTTCCACATGCATCAGCTCATCAACAATTTTAATAGTTTTATTTGGAGATCTATTTTACTAAGCATACAGCAGTTATCTAGTTAAATTAAATTATTACAAGAGACTATTCATTAACTTCACGTAGGCCACTGAACAGCCACCAATAAAAATTTTTAGCTGTTGCTAACCTTATCTGAAGTCAAACTTGTGACCTTGAAGCACAGCAATACAGTCCCATTACCAGTCCCTGTAAACTAGGCAGTTCCCTAGGTGGGACTCTGTGTTTGTTTCTCTTTTCCTTCCTGAATTTTCCTTTTTTTGTGTGTGTGTTCCTGGTGACATTGAAGGGTAATTTTCATTGATTGAGCCAACGGAAGGTACACCTAATGTCCCTTTTGAACGGTTGCTCTCACCGAGGCTGGCTATGAAAAAACACATGGAGAGAAACCTAGTGAAGCCTTTGATGATGGAAGTGGTGGGAGGTTTCAACAACTCCTTGTTTCTCCGTGGACCTCCAGGTGATATGTTACTTTTTGATCTCAGTCAGAATCTGCTGGGCTTTTGCCATGAAGAAAGCAAAAAAACACCCGCTTTCAGCTGCTGATGTATTTACCTTTGTTTTGCTCATTAGCTGAGCTCTCCAGCACCAGAGGGAGATGTTTGACTCACACTAGCGTGACTTTGTGTTTCACACAGCACGGTCCATTTGGTTGCTGTAGCTTTGCTTGAAGCAGCTCATGGGGAAGAATTAAGCTCCTTCCTTCAGAGACATGCAAAAGCCCTCCAGTTCAGGCAGGCTTAGCCAAAGGGAGAGGAGACTGTCTGTATCCTTCTGTGCAACTGTAAGTGTGGAGGCAGCCTGCAAGAGTCTCAACCGCAGGACACTGCTCTAATGACCCATGACCTTCACAAAACTCTTGATCCTGAAATGACTAATAAGATGCCCAGATGAACTGGGTTTTCAACCAAAAAAGGCAGCATTTCCCCTCCCCTCCACAAGCACACACTCACATGCATTTGGTCGTGGCAAATCACACGCTCTCTGGTTCAGTGGAAGGCCCAGCTGCACCAAGTGCAGAGGACTGATACAGGCAGGCCAAGATGCAGGTTTTGTACAGGACTCACAGCTTGGTTGTATGCACTGTCAGGTGGATACAGAGCCAAATGGCAGCTTTTCCCCCAGGTTGGACAGGGCATGCTAGCTAGGGCACAGCGCTGCCTGCAGCGTCACACCGCTTCTAGGCTGGACGTGTCTTGCACCTGAATGACAGGGTGTGAGTGAAACGAGTTAGGGTCTGCTCTTATCTGCCCATGAAGCCCTGTCCTAAGAAACCCAAAGACACCAAAAGGTGATATGCATGCCCCATCATTGGAAGTATTCAAGGTCAGGTTGGACAGGGCCTTGAGCAACTTGATCTAGAGAAAGATGTCCCTGCCTGTGGCAGGGGTGTTGGACTAGATGATCTTTAAAGGTCCCTTCCAACCCAAACCATTCTGTGATTCTATGATTCTATGAACGAGTCACACTTCCACGACTGGAGAAGGAGTACAAGAATTAGACAGATTATAAGAGAATCCGGAAGAAGACAGGGTTTGTAATGGAACCAGGCAGAAAAGTAACTAGGATGAGATGAAAGGCATTTCAAATATCTGGGCTCATTAAGAGCAGGTACTCAGTGGAGAGAGTATGGCCAGAGCAACTGAAGAACTGGAGGACATATTTCCAGCTATAAGGAAACTCTCAACTGAGCAAAAGTGGAAGTACCCAAATGTCTGAGATGATAGTTATACTTCTGGCTGAGAGAGACTGACACAAAATATTTGAGAATTGACCCAAACTGCAGGGCTGGTACAAATGCACTTACTTATTGGCTGGGAAAAAAAACCCGCACCTAAATCCTTCATGGAAGGATAAGCACAACCTAATATGATCTATAATATTTTAAATCAAGCCAAAGGGAGACACTCGGGGAGACAAAGCTCATACCCATTTTTTGCGCACTGTGCGCTACAGCAAGGTGGGAGGAAGCAAGTCTGAGGCATTTGACTTGTCACACATGCCACAGATATTAGACCAAGTCAAAGAAAGATTACAGTTAAAATAACGTAAGAAAATGAAACATACATTTGTTCACATTCTTATGAGAAAGCTGCGTTTATTCCAGGATATTGTTTTACCTTCGCAGAGACAGCCCTACCAGCAGCCCCAGCTAAGCAGGTGGCTCTCAGACCTATTCCTGGCAGTTATGGTGTGCCAGGCAGAGTCATTCCCAGCCAGCCACACCAACGTAGGCAGCCTGCTGAGCAGTTTGGCTGCAGACATTTCACTGCTCATCTTTACTGTACGCATTTCAATATTTTGGTTGAAAACAGTGTTCGGGTAAGGAAGCTCTGCTGGAAAAGGTGATGGGGTCAGATACCGATCCTCACCCGACACCACAGAAAAGACCCAGGAATCGGTTGTTGCTGCGTTAGAGATGCTGAGCTTTCAGGTCCCCCCAGGGACCTTCGACACGGCCACCGTGCCCCCGCCACCTCCACCCCCATCCCGGTGCAGGAGCCCCACAGGGAGCCTTAGGCTCCCTGCCAGCCCCCAGTGCTTTGCTTGCTGGGGAAGGAGCGACACAGAGGCCCTGCAGAGGCAGACGGCCCAACACTCAGCCCCGCCGCCAGGCCCACCTCCGCCACAAGGCACAGGCCAGTGCACCCGCAGGCAGTGAGCAGGGCCTAGACCGAGTCTGGGGCCCACCATGGTCACCATCTCCTCCACCCCAGGCCCCATGAGCCTGGGACAGCTGGTGTCACACCTCGCGTTGACCACGTGCCATTCCCCCCATCGCCATTTTATGCCCCGCTGGCTGGCACAGCTGGCTGTCACCTGGGTGCGATGCTTGCGAGGCAGGTTTCCTCCTGCTGATGGGTGAGGTACAAACATGCTAAGCCTGTGGCCGAGACAGTGCCAGCTGGCTTCTCCCTGCTGTGAGACCAGCAAGCAGGGCACAAAATTAGTCTTGGGCAACTTGCCTCTTCCCAGATCAACCTGGTGTTCTTCACCAGGTACCTCCTGCTGCATGCTCACAGGATGCTGCTCCCCACCTGCCCCATACCTGCCGTCCTCCATGTCCTTCCATGTCCCTCCATGTTCCCCGATATCCCCCCACATTACTCCATGTCCCTCCACATCCTTCCATATCCCTCCAAGTGCCTCCATGTCCCTCCATGTTTCTCCATGTCCCTAGGTTGCTACACCCTGGGAAAAAGAGGGAGCATTAAATCAACTGTTCTGCTGGGACAGGTGCATAATGTGCTTCTTTTATCTTTTCCTTTCTGCGAGGATCGGGGAGAAATGCCAGGAACAGCCAGTGCCACACAAATGCATGCTGCCCCCCTTGCCCCTGGAGGTGGGGTACGCTCCCTTCCTGCCATGTTTCTTCAGCTCAGCCACATTGGCTCCCCAGCAGTATAATTCCTTACAGATCTTGGCACTGAGACCTGTTCCCGTTCTGGGTCTCTAAGTACTAATAATGGTGTGTACATGTACGTGCACCACGATAATGACAAGGAGCTGGAAGGTGGAGTGCAGAGCACACTGATGTGAAGTGATAGCAGGCAGGGAAAGATGGGGCAGGAGAGCATAGGCTTAAACTACAGCGTGTCGGCTCACAGGAGACACAGCTCGGTCTCTCAAAATCAGACATAAAATAACTAATTTGGGAAGAGATAGCCAAACAGCCGACCGTGCAGTGAGGTCAGACTGATTAGGCAGCACAGCTTCACTGCGATGTCCGGAGTCCGAGGAGAGAAATCAGACGCAAGAGTTGCACTGCACTGTGTATCCCATGTGGAGTGAGTTAAGTAGTCATGCCTAGGACTCGTCAGCCTCTTCCTGACTGTCCTCTTAAAGCAGTGGACAAACTGGAAGCGAACCAAAAAGGGAGGCAAAAATTCTGCAGAAAAGGAAAAGGGGTGCAGGGGTGGTCACAGAGCGAGCTGAGGCACCAGGCTGCAAACGAAGCACTCGGAAAATGGTTGCCCACAGAGGTAGGTCCTGCTATTCTCTGTTGATAGCAGTAAAGCTAGTTATAGCAGGGACAGTGGGGATCAAGTGTGCAAGGGAAAGGAAAGGCACTGCGTTACTTAACAGGATTACGCTTTATGGGGAAGGAGTTCCCCAGCTAAACCCTGCTATGAAGCACACATTGGGGCTTCTGCTTCCTTCTCCCAGCCACTGCTTCGGTTCTCGCCTTGTGCAATTTCACGAGCTTTGCCAGCCCTGCAGTGGCTGGGAAAAAGGCACGGCGGGCCTGGGAACCACAGCAGACATGAGGCAATGTGAAGAGTAAGTGGAGAGACTGAAAACAGCCACAACATTTCTAAAATCCAGAGTGATTCCCTTGAGGCCTTTTAGCGGTAGGATTTTTTTTTTTGCTGCAAACTGAAGATACTGTTTGTCAGTGGAAAGATGATGCAGGGTGGGGACCACACTCAGCCAATACCCTGCCTCCCTGCTGGTGCACAAGGTGGAAACGCAGCTCTGACTCTTCAGATAGTGTTGAAGGCGCAGCTGGGTTCACTGTCACCCACCCTGCTCACAGAAGGTGTAAGAGCTCTTGACTAGGCTGATACTATGCTGTGAAACAAGGAGCCTGTCTGTAAGGTACCAAGGAGCTGAATAGATACTGTACCATACCTCTCTCCTCCTTCCCACCCTTTACCCAGTTCCCCTCCGTTTTTGTACTAGCACTTACAGGGAAGAAACAGCATTGTATAACCTAGATTTGCACTCTAAATAACAAGCGGAGCATTTCAAGGAAATTCAGGGAGGGAGGAACAGAGCAGAGAGAGCTCCTGAGATGCTCAAGAATTGGAAAATCAGAAATGCACGGTTTCTGGGAGCACTGCAGTATGAACAGGACTACCTGGAGAGCTCAGCAGCCACCCACTGTCTCTAAGAGCTGCCTGCACACTGTAGGCCCCTGTAAGGGACTGATAAACATAAGTCTTTTCAACACTGTGGCTCTCCTACTTTCCAGGCAGTGGCCAGGGGAGTCCTCTCAGCCTGGGTGTAAATCCACAGAAATGCCAAACCCAGCTCTGACTCCAGACTGGGGGAAGGACTGCTGCCCCTCGCCTGGTCTTCTCAGCCTACACACCTTCAAAACCAGACCCAAGCCCTGGAAGAAGTGGCAAGCATCAGTGGTGCGAGGGGTCTGGGCTTGGGGGAGGACTCCCAAGGCTCCTTCCTAGGGGCCCTGCTCCTTCGGTGTTTCACTGCTCAGCTCAGGCTGCTCAAGTGACTCCTGTGGTAGGCGGCCTCTCCCTGCACCGTTAAAGCCCTCCCTGCGCCAAGAGCATTCAGATTGCAGACCTTACCGCAAGGCTTGAGAAGTTACCATCAACTCCACAGCTTAAGTGCTGCAACAGGGAAGACAGATCGTCCTGCGCCAGCCAGCCCAGGACCCCAGGCACACAGCTGGGCAGCAGACCTGCCCCCCTGCCTGAAAGCTTGTATCATCCCCACCCCTTGCCCTGCTGGTACATGCACTATCCAGACTATCCTGACTGCAGTGTAGACATCCTTTTAATCATGTTGGAAAATTTTTTTACCTCCACATCACCGTTTTCTGCTGAGGCATTTGAGCTCTCCTGCTTAATTCCCAGGGAAGTGCAGAATGAAAGGGGCAGAAGACAGAGAAGACATGAGGGAAGCCTAAACACTCCTCGTGTAAAAATGGAGGGATAAATAAAGCGTCCTGATATTGACAGGGAAGAGAATGAAAGGAAGAGTGAGAGGAAGGAGAGGAGCACATGAAGCTGCCAGATGAGCAGAAATGAAGAGGCACTGGGTGTGGGATGGGAGAAGCAGGGAGCAAAAGTGGCTTTGGTGAGGGGAGCTGGCAGGAGCCCCAAGAGCAGGGAGGAGCAGGCAGTTGGTGTACAAGAAGCTTGTGTGGGGAAGGCATCCCTGGTGTGGGTAGCCAGCTAGCTCTGCAACAAAGGCGATGCAAACAGGCTTGTCCAAGACACACACAGGCAAGTATTAGCCACTAGAGAGGAGCCTCAGTGTAGGGAAGTCCCTCAGAGTTTTGCAGTTGAGCTCAGTGGGAACCAGAGCTGGATCTTCCTCGTATCTTTGCAGGAATTTTCAGCCTTCCTTTAGGCTAGAGCCCCAGCTGTGGAATAGGGGGCGTGGGGCTGCTGCTTGATTGCTTTAAACTAGGAGCAGTTCCAACAGTACAGAGCCTGGTGCAGGTAGCAGAAATTCAAGGTCTTACACTGAGGGAGGGAATTTGTTGGGACAGAGGGAGGCCTTTAAAGTCCTACAGGAGGTAACTGGTGCATGCTGTTGGGCTGAGATGGGAAGATGACAAAGGCTTTGGTGCTGTGCTGCATCCTGCAGTGAATACACAAGAGCATAAGGTGAAGAAGGCTCTAGAAATGGCTTCCTCCCATAAGGTGACAACTCCTAAGCTGGGCCTTTCTGACAGGGTCACACTGGCCACAAGCTGTCCTTTCTTTCCTACGCCAATATTGGAAGAAGCATTGCACAACCTCCTCCCTAGGCCTCGCTCCCCACCCTGGCCTTTCTAAGCCACTGGCGAGGCACGCTGCTGGGGAGGCAGCTAGCCCAGCCCGTGAGCCCGGTACCACGCAGCACGGCACTTTCCAGTCAGACAAGCCCCGGCCCGACAGTAAGCCGCTTTCGCTTTGCAAATTACTCATGGCATTTCCTGTAAACATCATCAACATCACCTACGGGCTGTGAGCAGGGAAACATAGTGACATTATAAAATGTCTTCTGAAAGGGCAGGCTGCCTCACTTTTTCCATTACTTCCCAGTTTCCATGTTGGGGAGAGCTAGAAATTGGGGCAACGAGTGGAGTGAGGGGAAATCCGATGTTGTTTGAGAGGAGGGCAACCTTAGCAGAACATCAGCACGGTACTTTCCAAAGCTGTCTGAAACCTTGGCGTGGAGCAGTTCTTTCCCTAGAAAACCTTGGGTGAGAAAAGATGAGGAGTGCTCTGACTGCTTACCAGTTTCGCATCCAACTTCTGTACTCACTGTGCCCGAGGAAAAAATGCTTGTGGTCTAATGTCAGGATAGAGAGCAAGCTTGAAGAGGATGTGTAGGCAAACAAAGCTGCAATCTAAGTAAAATATAACCAATCGCACATGCTTAAAAGTTCATGTTTCAGGTTTCCCCAAACTGTGACATTGGATTAAAGAGCAACTTAAGCATTGTGCTTTGAAAAGGACAAGAAAATAGGCAAACAAACCTCAGCCTACCTGGAGGTCTATTTGCCTTCTGATATCTTTGTCTTCAGGTTCACCAGGAGGGGCTTAACCATTCCTCTGTGACTGTGAGACCTAGAAACAGCATAAAAATTGATGGCTCAGATTCTCAGGTGACCGCAAATGTCCAGCCATTTTGAAAGCAACAAATATCACAAGATTCAGGATTCATCACAAGAACGAGGAACCATCACCAGATTTGCTACTAACACAATGCGAAGGAGATTGACAGTGTCACCTTACACCGGCATATACTAATGAATTGCTGTAAGAACAGGCTTCAAGGACTTTTTGAAGTCAAGCTTATTTTCCCCTTGTTTGTCTTACGCTAGCATTTGCCTACACCTCAGTCAGGACAAGGGGGGTCACCTTGCCAGAAGCTTTATAAAGACCCAGTTTTTTTCCTCAGGGGCTCACAATCCAGTGTGTGATGGGGTCTGGTAAAGGGACTGACAGGACTAAAGCAATGAGCTGAGAAGATCCATAAGGACTGGACCTAAATGATTGCTCTGGAGTAGATAGAGAAAAAGACAAAATAATAATCTGCATGATGCACTATCACAAAAACGTGAAAGAAAGTTAAATAGACACAGGCAGCTAATGCGACCTGGCAAGTTCCATGGCTTTACTGGTGCTATGCCACAAGGATTGGTGCCATCTGGTCCACAGCCGTGCTGGAGGCTTCGATTAGATGAGGAGCAGTGATTGATGAATGAGAGCGCACAGATGCAGGGCAGGTGGAAGGGGATAGAGGAGAGGAGACAGCGCAAGACAGAGCCAGTCAGGTGGCAGCACGTTTGGAATTATCTTGGAATGAAATCTCCAAGGCTTAATTTTATTGCAAATTTCTGAGCCCACTTCCAACAAGTTCTGTCCTTTCCCAAGAACAGTCAAAACCCTCTTTCTGCTGCCCACAAGGGCTTCACGTCACAAGGGAGTGTGGTCTCTTCAAAGAGTCCCAATACTCTTTTTTAGATCAGAGCAATTTGCGACTATCCAAGGGAAAATTTCTCATACTCTCTCTGCTCCTGCAGATTAACCTGGAAAAGGGGGAGAGACCCGTAGAAAGGAAAACTAGTTAGCCTGTATTTCTAAACCTCCAAGAACGTGAATCTATTTTGACTCAGCAGCATCAACATAGCTGTAACTGGGCAGGTTGGATTTTCAGCCCAAATCTCCCCCTTCCCCTCCAAACCCACTCTGCTCCTACACACAGAGTTTTGTGTGGGATGTTTCTTTGCTGCTCTCAGTATCATCTGAAACCATTACCCCAAGTTAAATATTGACCCACGGTGTTATGCCCAGTGAGCAGGAAAACTGGCAAACAGGCAGGCATTGTGCATGGCCTGATACACCTTCTCAGCGTGGTCAGCAGCTCTCTCAAACTCTCATGGAGAACTTTGCAAAGCCTTTTGCCTCCTAGCGGCAAAGCCTCCAGGGAGATGGCAAAGCAGGGGGCTGGATCATAGCAAAAGCATAGCGTCATCCAGCTAGTGAAGCAGAGAAGGGTTCCTCTGTCTTCTTCTCCTGACAAGGGTGAGGATGTCCCAGCTACCCCAACCTGCATGAAAAAGTTTGCTCAGAGGGTACCAGGACAAGCAGAGCTCTGCTTGAGGACGGAGTTTCAAGTATAAATATAAATACATTCAAAAATAATAAAATTCAGAGGAGTTTTGCATCACCTCCCATTTTGATGGAGGATGTCAGGATGCAAAGAAGGCTGGCTGCTCCCTAGAGGTTGGGCAACTGGGTGCAGGGGTGACCCCAGCATTGGCCATGCCCTCGATGACAGGCACCATCCTGCAGGATCCAAACATGGTGGACAGACCTAGGGGGTTACGGAGGTCCTTTGACAGCCCCCAACAGAGCGAGGGGATGAGCCAGGGCCAGGGTCCATCCAGGGGGTCCAATCATGAGCTGAAGGAGACGAGGCTGAGGACAGGGCTGGAGACAAGCTCCCTACAGCACAGACCTCAGGGCCATCCAAGAGACGGGGCTAGAGACAGCCACATCTAAATCATAGGTAAGGAGGGGACTGGAAGCCCCAGGCCGAGCTGAAATGGGGCTCTGGGCCCATGGCCAGGGTGTGGGGGGAGGCCCCAGGTGAGACTGGTCAGGGCCATTAAGGATTGTTAGGGCCCGCAGGGCTCTGACAGATGAAAACGCAATGGGAAAAGGGGTCTATCTTCTTTAAAAACAAGTCCTTTCCCTGTCCTTAGCTTACGTCCTGAAGGGCACCTGATGTGAGGCCTTGCTATAGAAGTATCAGCTCTTTAACCAGCGCCTGCAGGCTTGCCTCCATGAGGCACGTCTGCAGAGTGGTCCTCCGTGCAAAGTCTGCCCTCTTAACAGAGAAATCTTGCTCATACAGCTGACGTATGTTCCTCAGAATCAGTTCCTTACAGCACATAATACACCCCTTAAAAACAATGTTTAATGGAGGTGCAGAGCCCAAAGTTAGGAAATGCTATGATTAAGGCTACTTGTGCAGCCTTACTTCATCATCCTTGTGTGTCTGCATTGGGAAATAATCTCTAATTGCCTGCTCCACAACATCTTACCTCACTCAGCGCACAAGATGGGCAGCACGCTGCTGCTTAGTCTCTGGCCTATTCTGTACCCACTGACATATGGCTGCAGGCTTTGTGTGCTGCACACTGCTCCAGCCCTGCTCAGAAAATGATTATTTCACAGCTCTTTCCAAACTCCCCATCATTAATGTATCAGGGTGTTTGCCATGAAGGTTCATCCAGCTTCACAAAATCCATTTAAAGGTGGAAAACTGAAGCAAGAGAGAAAAGGAATGAATATACCATTTTTGGTACTGAAACTGAGAGTGTGAAACTCTCGGAGCCTGAGCCTTCCCAGTACTCAGTATTATACAGTGCTCAGTATCTCTAAGGACAGAAACCACCAAGTTCAGCTGAATCAAAAAACCCACAGCATGTCTGCTAGTCAAATGCCAATGCTTCCACTTGTAGCCAAACTGAAGGAACAGCTGATTACTGCTTGGTTTCAGCCACTTTTTTTTACCATCAGAATAGGCTGCAATAGAGTTCAGTCACTAAAACATCATCTTAGACAAAAGATGTTTGAGATTTAGACTGGTTCCTTCAAGGGAAATAATGCACTTATATGTACTTTAAGATATACTGTAAGATACACTGCAAGATACACTTATATGTATTTTATGCATCCCTGGTACCAATTTATACATAACCAGAAACATGAAATTAGCCAGCACTTTTCAGGAGGCTGTGTTGGCTGTGTTCAAGAGTGGTATCTTGTCAAGGCAGTACATGCTTTTCTGTACGCTCTCTGCAGGTTTGACATCCTGGAGTTGGGAAGAAGAGTAAGAGGTCAGCAAGCGTCTTTGTTCCAGTCCCATCTTCTTCTCCCTCTTAGCTCCCTGGCTATCCTCTCCTGTGGCAAGCTGCAGTCCTCGTCATTCCAGCCAGCCTTTCCCCAGCCAGAGCCATCAGCTTTGCAGTTGGCTGCACTCAGTCTCTCTGGCATCTAAGGTCCAACAAGCTCAGAAAGCTGAGGACTGGTCGCTCAATGCACCAGGCACAACACAATCCACACCAGGTGCCCTCAACTGCTCTGCCAGGCACCAGCCTGCTGCCCCATGCCCTAGCCCTGCCTCCCGCCAGCCAGCACCTAGTTCCTACTCTTTGCTTGTGGTCTCCTTTTGACCCTTCAGCTTCTGTTTAGCCTTGTCTCCTCCAGGAGACAAGCCAACCTTTCGGTTACCACTGGGCCCTGACACCCATGTGCCATTGAAGATCCTACAACACCAGAGTCTAAATCGCTGCTTCCTTGGATAACCTGTCTCTCTGTACTCTACAGACTTGGTCCTCACCTCTCCTTAGCCTTTTTGCTCAAAGTCTTGGGGAAAACCTCAGCTCTCTCCCAGTGATCCCATCTCCACCTCCCTGTCTAGACATCCCCTCCTCCATCCTTTCTCTGAGTCAGACCAGCCCTTCTGCCTTCCCTCCATGAACTCTGCTTCCTAATCCCCGTAGCCCTTCCTCCCCTGCTCGTGTTCCCCCACCTAATCTCCCCTGCTTTCTGCCTCACTCTGCTCTCTTTACAGCTCTCACTTACCACCTTCTAGTCCAGTTTCCCCTCTTCACCCGTCTGGCCTCCTCTTTATGCGCAATTCATGAGAAGGTTCATAATTTGAGTGGGTTTTCTACAGGAAGGAGGGAAAAACACATCCCATAACCCAGATGTATGTTCATTTATGATGTTACATACCACCCAGGCAGTGATGTGATGTACTGATGGTGTCTCTGAAATAATTCTCACACATTTCTGAAAAACTGGACACGTACAAGATAAGGCAGCAAAACTCACCCAAACTGTTTACCACAAACTGAGTGCTCTTCCCTTTACTCAGATATCCTTTTAGCTCAGGAAGGAAATACCACGTCTGCATGTGCACAGAACAGGCTACAGGCAGGTGTTTTGTGGTTTTTGCTGTTCACAGGAACAGGTAGATTTGCATTAAGGGCAGACACAGAGGTAAACGGAGCAGACAGATTAGGTACAACCACATCAGGTGATGTAGAAATGCCTCTCTTTTTCCCCCAGTTCATTAACACTGACCCATTTAAATGGACATTTGACTAAAAAATATAAAAATATCAGCAGTTCTCCTTTGTCTTGGTGGTATGAAGATAGAGTACAACCAGCTCCCACCCCCTCTAAAACAAGGGTGACCAGAGGTGAATGACTGAATAGCTGAAGAAGTTTCTTCACTGATCGTTATCAATCAGGCCAGCATCATTCGGCACAGCTAATTCCACCCACCACAGGTTTGTTTTGAAAGCAAGATGATGCCATTCCTTGTTGTGGATGCACTGTTTAGGCATGTTACAGTATTGCCTAAGCTCAGCAGGAAAGAGAATAACATTGCTAAGGGCAGGTGATATCATTTCTGACTGAGAGCAAGGACATGTCTTTCCCAGCACCTGTGGGGAGTAGAAACAATGACAGTAAGTAAGCAGTAGGGAAAAGAAGAATTGCATGGAGGCCCTGATTCAACAGAGTTCCCAAGCACATGCCCAATCTCAAGTTTGTGAGTAGCCCTTGATTAAGGGTTAGTTCATGAGTAGCCCCCTTTGGTTAGGGCCAGGCATACGAATGCCTCACTGAATCATGGCCATAATAACGGGTAAATACAAGATGGAAACCCTGTCCTAAAGCTCATCAGGGTCCCAAACAAGGAACCACCTGTCTGCTGCAGAGATGGGGATAGGAAGGAGTAAACCAACTGGCAAACAGTGATATCTGTGATTTATTTTCGTACGGTGCCTACAGTGCCCCAACCTGTAACAGAATATAAATACGTATTCAATGTGTCAAAGAGAAAAAATTCTTTAAGGCAAGCAAAATTTTTTTCCCAGCTGAAACATAGCTATTGCGTCAAGAGTCGATCACCCACTTCTTCAAAGAATGTCATGGAACCAAATGGCAACCAGTCACCCAGATCTGTTTTTTTGTACCACACCAGGGAGGGGAGGAAGGCAGAGAATTATTCCCATAAGCATCACAGGGTGGAATTCATCTGGCGACCCAGAGATTTTCCAAAACAACAGTAGATGGAAGTCATTAAAAAACACAGGAGAGGGGAGAGAGAGACGGAGGAAATTCCTATTTCCTTTGAAAGCATCCATGTTTGGGAACAAATAGGAAGCAAACACCTAAAGCGGACATTTGCACCTGAGTTAGCTGCTTATGGAAAATGGGGAGAAGTAGGCATTTCTGGGACAGAGTTTGTCTCATCCTCACGTAGACGTCTAAAAGAGATCAGATGACTCACGTCATGGGAACTCCTGATTCTCCTCACTGACGATAAAGGGAGCCCAGAATGACTGGCGCAAACAGATCTGTCTGCAGGCACTTGCAGCTGGATGAGAAACACCCCATCTGCAGTGTCCCCAAATGCCTGGTAAAGACCTTTTGTAAGAGACTGAGTCACATGTGTTTCATTAAAAAGAGATCATACAGACAGAGACACTTGTCTTAAGGATCACCTTTTGCTGCATCCAGGTTTTCTTTGGAAAAATCTGGTGACGCAGTTGACAGACCTGTGTCTCCTTGCTTTGGGAGGCCGAGCAGAGCCACAGGCTCAGCTGGGAAAGGACGGAGAGTCAATGGCTCCAGTAACACAAATCTCCTCCTTCAGAAAGGAACAGAAAAAAACCTTCACGCTTCAGAATTTGCTAACTGAGACTTCTAGCAGTCTTTTAAGGGAATCCCTCTGTGTTGCCGAATAACCTTTAAGGCAGAAAGCAATGGCTGGCTGAGCTTTCTGACATGCACCGGTACGTCACCAAGAGAAAGCAGCGTGATTCAAGAGCACAGTGAAACCCCGGCGCTTCAGGGAACTCCTTTCACTGCATCCTCTCGCGGAGCTGGGGGAGGGCAGGACAAAGCCAGCGTGAAGGGGGGCCAGCTGCAGAAAACAGCCAGTAAGAAAGAGGAGGGGGAACCTTTCATTTCTTAGTTCTTTTGAACGTGACCATCTGGGCTCTCCCTCCCCCTGCCCTCATCCCTAGGGACTTCTTTCCCTGGATCGAAACGAGGGCCGGCACCAAGAAGGCAGGAAGCGGGGCACAGCAGCTGAAACCTCCACGCGGCTCGAAAGGAAATGCAATGGCGTGTTTTAGACAGCAATTGTCATGCTATTTCCCTCGCCTTATGATGTTGACTCCGTAAGAGGGCAGGCAGTGTGGATGTGGGGCTGGGCTCCAGCTGACGAGCCCTCTCCCAGGGCCGTGAGAAGCACCATTTGGGTGCACTTCAGAGGACACAAAGGAGGAAGGTTTTGTTGAACTGATCAGACCTGGCTCCACACCATGGTTGGTTCCATGCAGAGCCTTTCAGGTGTCTGAACTCAACATTTCCCAGAACCTGTATTACCCAGGACTTTTTCCCCCCGCTATAATCTACTGTATCCTGGCCTTCATTAATTTGATAATGTTATTTGTATACCTTAGCTGAATATCTCTAGTGAACAGAGTTCTCACTGGCCAGGCGAGCATCGTACCATTCAACCTTGGCAATTTCCAGCCTACATTGCAGCACCATTTCCTTTCTTTGAGTTTTCTAATGAAACATAAGAGGTAGCTGTTATATCAAGGCACGTGGCCACTTGGAGAGCGCACCAAGATGTTCACATATAGACAAACTACAGAAAATACCAGTCTGAAAGCCCCAGTGGTGGTATGATTTACTTCAACTCACTGCAGAGGGACTGACAAAAACTAAGGGACCAGATGTTCAAAGGGAGACCAAGCCTCAGTTGTATCAGGATTTCCAGAAACTCTCATCCTGTCTCAGCAGTAAAAAATAGGAACTGGGTTTTCTAAAGCATTTTGCCTGTTTGCAGAAGTTACCTCTTTGGCCACAGGCACCATACCCTGAAAACCTAGCCCTTCCCTAGACACCTAAGTATGGTTTGAGCTCTACTGAAAGCCTCTGGCTCCTGAGGTGTCTTTGTCTGTGCTTAGGAGAATCCTCAACATTCTCCAGCTTAAAATACATTTAGCATGGAGGCATGCCTGTATGGACAAGTGGCTGTTGCTTTGACCTACTGCTCAGAGATAAGCTGTCTCCAAGTGAGACCAGTGCAGTGCTCACTTAGAGGCATGCAAAGGCAGCAGGTACATAGCAAACGGACATTGCTATTCATGGGCACACAACAGTAAGACTTCCTGCCTTTGGGAAGTGTACACACTGTTTATGAGCCTTGATCCACGGCTAGGATGGCTTTTAAAAGAAAGATAACCTTTCTAGTTTATCTGGGACTTGTGTTTATGTGTTGCTGTTGTTCTTGTTGCCATAACAAAAAAGAGCTCTCGGTCTTCTAATGTGTGCTCTCCTTGATGAGCCTTTTGCCATAAAAATCCTGTGAAGTGTGAGTCCCACAAACCTCAAACCTCTCTACTTATTTTAATAGCAAGGAGTTTACCACAATTAGTTGTCCATGTTTCTGTCTCCTTTATGATGTTGCTGTGCCTTCTTTTTAATGGGAGCAACTATTGCAAATTCTTTTTTTGAATAAAAGAATCAACATCAAGCATTTTGGAAGCAGCGCATTGTATCACCTCTAGGTAGTCTCAAACCCTCCCACCTGTCAGATTTGCTTTCTTATAGGCCTATGTAACACACAGTGCAACCTTGAGCCCAGTACCTCTGTTAATGATGCCAGTCTGGATCACAGGCCTAAATTATCAGGTGTTTGGCACCAAGTATTCAAAGGGTATCCTTGAAAAATAAATCGTAAGTTTGCAGAACTTAACTAACACAAACAGTTTGTAAGCAAAAAAAAGGTAGGAAAAGGATGTATAAAGAAAGCTAAAAGTTTCACTTACTCTTTGATCATTTTCAGTATTTCTGCAGGATTTTTTATTCAGTACTTAGAGCATAAGACTTCCTATTTACCTTTTAAATGTGTAAATAAGCATTTTTTCCCTAGACTGACGACCAAGCAAAAAAATTAGAGGAAAGGGTTCAGATCACATTATGTTTTCAATTTTCCTGCAACACTGTAAGCCAGAGGAATTGCTGGATGCTGAACATCAATATTCCATTTGTCCCAGATAAAACATTTTTCTTTTGGGGCACTGGTAAAATAAGCACAGGAAGTGAAGAACTGGTTTCGTGGGATGCTTGAGGAGCAGGCATGCTCCCTTATCTAACAGCTCAGCGGTCAGATCATTCGTCCAGGATACAAGAGATCCGATATTTTCCCTTCCTCCATGCAAAGGAGTCTGACCCCCCACCTTGTGTCCTTTAGATGACTGTCCTGAATGTATGAGATGACACTCAGGAGCAAAGGGAGCAAGAAGGGCAGAGTTCAGTTTCTCCTGCTGACAACGTTTCACTTTGCATGACAACTTAAAACCTCCACTTAATCAGAGATGAGCGCTCCCATCCCATCTACCACACGCCTATCTCCATCACGAGGCTAGAATTTCATCCCTGCCACTCTGAACAGGGAAGTATGCCATCCAAAGAGAGACCCCCAGTTCAAGTCTGCTCTCCACCCAGCTCAGCCTCCAGACTTTCAGCAGGCAGGAGCTGCAAAGCTATGTAGTTTTTTACTCAAACTGCATGAGCTCAACTCAGACCTGGCTTCAAGTTGCGTCAGGGGAGGTTTAGATTGGACATTAGGAAGAATTTCTTTACTGAAAGAGTGGTTAGGCATTGGAACAGGCTGCCCAGAAAGGTGGTGGAGTCGTCAACCCTGGAGGCGTTCAAAAAAGGTATGGACGTGGCACTCCAGGGCCTAGTTTAGGAGTCATGGTGGTGTTAGTTGATGGTTGGACTTGATGATCTTAGAGGTCTTTTCCAACCTTAATGATTCTATGATTCTATGCAGTTGGGCCTGACTGCACTGCAGTTGGGCATAAATGCATGGTTTAGTACAGAGGTTTTGCCCTAATGCCACATCGTGTTGACATGGCTACACCTCTCTGAACCTGGGGTTCCCCCAGAGACTTCCCACACAGCACTGCAATACACTGTGTACGCAGACCCCCAGCTGCTGCAAAGTTGGCTCCCTAGACATGTAAATGAGAGCTCTGAAACGTCCACATTTCTTAATAGCTAAGGCTAAAAGGAAAGGCAATTGTCACGCCTTGTTTCCAACATTAGCCCGTCCACAGGTAAATCAGTTCAGAAGAATGAAGAACAAGACCAAACCTAGCCAATTTTAAGGAGCTTCCATGAGAAGATTGGTCAACTAACTTGAAAAGGGAAAACAGATTGTGCAGCACCTTTGTGCTTCCAAGTCCTGGTGCAGAAGGACATAGCTGTTCTTGGCACTTTCATTATCCTTCCAGCCTAGCCAGTGAGAGCACGCATTAGTGTTTGACCAAGGCATATTTCCCTCTCTTACTGAGTTCTCTAGCTAACACACTAGACTGAAATAGTTTAAGTAAGTCTTAGGTGTGCATCTAAGTTTGGGATGCTTAGCATAACAAACTGAGAATCTAAACTTTTGAGGCTTCCCGTACACATCCAGTGAAACCCAGCAGTGTAGCCTGTGTTGTTGGATGATGCACCAGTTGCTCTTGGCTTTCAATCCACTTCCACTGAATGCTTGTATTTTTATGGTAAGTTTGTAAATATCCAGGTAGCTGATAACAACGTATACTTTGAAAAGCAGCAGAATAGTACCTGGGCTTGTTGGGAAAGCTTTCCATATGTTACTGGTCTTCACAGAGTCAGAAGAGGCAGAAACTCTGTGTTTCAAAGCCAAATTAGTCTGCTGGTTGCTCACAAGCTATCAAATTATCCAGAGTAGGCTTCGTGCACAACTGTACTATAATTGCTGTCTCGCATGCACTGTGATTTACAACAAATCCTAAGAAACAAGATAAAAGCCACTGGTGAGTCAAAGCCAAGTGTCTCGCTGCACCATCTGCTCTGTGAACTGAAATTTTTACCTGGCTTGAGAAAAACCCACAAGCAGAGAAGAAGATGGAAAAGATTGCCAGCAGTGCAATCTGAATAAATCTGCAGAGAAAAAAACCAAGCACTGCAAACTCTCAATGAAAATGCAGTGGGAGCTGCTACGATCCCTTTGCTCCTTCTGTAGGACTGTGTTAGAGCCAGGGAGCTTTATCTGAGCAGCTGAGTTGTGGCTGGGAGAACATGGCCCTCTGTGATGCTGACTAAGACTCAGGGTCAGTAAAAAGGAATGACGTGACCCTTTCTGTACTAAAGCTACAGCAAACACAGGGTCAGAAGCTGGCCGGACCATGCTGGACCATTTAAAGTGGTCCACTGATACACACCTTAAGTATATTACATAGTTGAAAATTTTTGCCCACTTAAGAATTTCAAGTGACCACACCCAGGAATGTCTTAATACTGTTGTAATTAGGGGTGGGACAACCGGTTCAGATAAAATAAAGAACAACCTGAAACTACACCCAAAACTTAAATGATCCTCTCTCATCCTGTTCAGAGTTGTTTCACCTTTAATCTTTTTTTCTCCTCCATGTACTTTTCCAGTTTTGAAAAAAGAGGAAGCAGAAATACTGACTATAGCATAGCAGGCTCGTCTCATTTCAGTAACTGAAACCAGCGTATATTGCAAATCTCATAAAAAGTCAAGACCCTAAATCTCCAGCATGTTTTACACAAATGATCTGTCCTTTATAAAATCCCTCTTAGATACAAATTTCTTAGCCTACCTCCAGGTTTCAACCAAAGAAACTGAATTACCATTCACTGATTGTATTTGTGAGCACCTTACATTTGCAGTATAAATGATCACATGTCTCTGATGACTGGCTACAATAGCCTGGAAAACACCTCTCCTCCCAGGCCCCTTCCATGCCCCACCTGCTCACACTGGGGAATACAGGTCATGTGGCAGGAAGACCTGCATCTTTTCATGGTTTTGAAAGCTACTGTCTCTTGCTTCTGTGCTCATGGTTAAACTGGTTATTAGATGTAGAATAAGGAGAGGATGTCCCCTTGTCACCCTCCAGTCAGACTGGGGAGAGGACAAGGCTCTTGTCCTTCCTTTTTTCTGCAGCATGGAGCATCATCCACCTCCTAGAATCCCCCAGGGACTGAAGACTTGCTCTCTTTTTCTTACATTTCTGGAAGCTCAGAGCATTTTTGGCTCCTGGGCTGAGGTGCTTTCAATCTGCTAGAGCATGGGTTTGTAGAGGAGAAATGCTAGGAGGGAAGGGCTGTTTAGCGACTATTTAGTGGTCCCCATGGCCAATAACTTCTTACGCATTTGTGTACAGATCATGTCTAATCTTTCCAGGTGACTCCTTGAGGCCTAGCCACAAAAAGGAAAAGAAATCATGGCAGAAAAATTAAGAATGTGTTGAGACATGACTAAGGGAGTCATATTTTTGTGATTTATAAAGTAGTCCTGAAAGGGGTTTTTTTGTTTGTTTGTTTATTAAACCATTTGTTTGGTTTACCTTAACATTATCAGGAATGCCCCAGCTTCCTCTTTACATCTTGTTAGTGGTCAGCCTGGAAAAAAAACCCTCAAGGGACTTGGCTTGAGGGCTTCAACATCAGCAACATGGGCTGAGGTTAGTTTGTCTTTTTACCCCAGCTGTCTCTGGTACTTGAGTTACATTTGGCTATGTTAATTAAAATACAGTAAACTTTAGTCTCACTGAAAACGACTTCCCTTCCAGTTAGGTAGCATTTCTATAACGGCAAGCGTCCTCAGCTTCCTATGTTTCTTTCATGGTCTGTACTCTTTAAATAAACAAAGTCACAACAGCAAAACCCATGCAGGAAGCAAGCCGTTTCCTAAGCTGTTAAAAACCCCACATACACTTTTACAAGTTTCAGACACTAAGGGTATGGTCTCCTACATCACAGGGAGTCAAATGAGGGGGCTGTGAATGGGGTGGGGGCAATAGCATGGTCACTGACCCCAGCTCTGCACCACCACCACCCCACCCCCCGCCCCGGTTAGCTCTGGTGAGCTTCACCTGATACCCCAATTTTGAATGCAAAGAGCAGCTGGGAAGCACAAAGAGAGTCCAGCCCACAGCAACACCGTGTACCTACATTCTAGCTCTTCTCCACACCGCCCTGAAAGCTTTCAGCCTCTAAGGTCTGAAAGCACCTGGCTTTCAGCAGGGGTAGCCAAGGAGGGCAGGCAGCTAGCCAGGAAACGGCTCACACGTGGTGAACTGACCCAAGGCTGTAAGCCTCTGCAGCCTCCATGTGCCCCAGCGGTTTGCTGCAGCGGCACAGGGGGCTGGAGGAACAGTGAGGAGGGCTCCCGGGCTCACCAGGCACCAAATCAGCTCCTCCAAGTACTGTGCTGCATGCAGTTACCGGGACTTTTTAATTTCTATCTCTTATTGCACATTCTTTTCCCCTTTAATTTTTCTTCCTCTCCCCCAGTTCTCCCCCACACAGTATGACCTTGGTGCAAAATGAACATGCTTAATCAAAAAGGAAAGAAAAACAAGTGCAGCCTTGTGCCACCACCTGTAAGCTGTCCTGAATATATTACCTGTGCAGTGCCAGACAGTGACGTTCCCAGCCACCGTGAGTGAAGTACAAACACTACCTCACATCAATGGCATGTGCGTAGGAACAAAAAAGCAACAACAGGATTCCTGTACACATTACTTCAGTCATGCAGACTTTCTTTTTTTAATGTTATTTTGCCTCAACACGGGCATTAGAGGCACACTCTTGATTTACTTTATTATTGCTTCAGATATGCATGCAGTTTGTTGGCTGGTTAAGCCGCTTTCTAAAGCTCTTCACACACTTTAAAACAGCTGAACAACACTGCAAAATTATAGGCAAGGCTCCTTGTTGGTTTAAAACCTAGGATATATTAGAAGATGGCAAACACCAGATCATCTCCTTGCCTTCCAGTTTCTGAGCTCTTGAGGTGCATGCTGTCAAATTGCTAAGCTTCCCTGTCACAGTCACAAGGGCTGGAAACTTGCTTAGCTTTTGTTTTAATCCTGCAGTTCCCCACTTCTCGCCTCAGCGGCTGGGTAGCAGAGCTGCAGGTGGCTTTTGCTCTGTGAAGGAATTGCATGAGTGTTTAAAACACGGTTAGTTTTTAAAGGAGCAGCTAAAGCAGTAGTAGTAACACGTTTGCCGGTGACACCAGGTCTCAGGAAGATCATTTTCTCAGCTTATCTAATCGAACATGTGCCTCACTCACGAAGGCAGCTACTGGTTTTCCAGAGACAGGGGCATGTAGCAGTAAGATGGCATCAAGAAACAGCCGCTTTCCAGCTCCCCTGTCCTCATTTGCCTGCAGAACAGGGATCCCTCTGCAGAAAGTTTCAGCTTTCTGTTATTTAAAAAGCTAGAGCTGCAGTGGGTAAGTTTTCTGGACCGCTTTAAGTGGTTGACACTGCAGTAGCTGGTGCCAATCCCCGTTGCGAAACAGGCTACCACTAACAATTGCAGAAAGACTTTGAGTCGCACTAAAGTTTGAACAGTCCTTTGTGCAGATGGGGTACGGCCGAGTGGTCCATGCAGCGCATCCGCTCCGTTCTCAGCATCCACAAGGGTTGCCTGGGAGGTGGCCAACCTCTCACTGGCAGCTAGCGGGTGGCTCCCATCGATGAAGAGGCCATGATTTACAGCCTGGACCACATCAGCCAGGCATGAGGGATTTGGTATCGCATTTCCATTCCTGAGGCACGCAGGCACCATGCTTGCTACTGTTTAGTCTTGCCTCTTGAGGATGTCTGGTAGTTTCAGGTTCAGAGCGGTAATAAATTTAAAGGAAAAAAGGCACACTTTAGTTATAAAACCACCCATTTTTTTTGCTTCACAGTTCTAGCTTTTTGTTTTTCAACATATCAGTCTTTCAGGGATCGTATTTTACCACATCTCTCTGCTATTTCCCAAGCCGAGGTTTGGTCAATGAAACATTAGATCATAATGAAACGGCAGCGGTTATGTGCTCAGAAATGCAAGAAGCCTTTTTTACTGTGGTTTTGCTCTTATCCTATTTCAAAGATTCACTAGAAGACTTGTGAAACTAACCCACTCAAAGCGTGAATCAAAAGCTTGATCTGAGCTCATAAGCTGTGCTTGAGAAGGAGCTCTGTCTTTCCTCTATGCTGAGTCAAGCTATTAACCCACCCAAAACATATGCGCAGGGAATTTACGAAGCACCCACTTACTTCTTACCACGTCTCACCTTGCTCCTGCACCTCCACCGCCCATTTGTTTTTCTCTAACTCCTGTTCGCACTCTTGCTCTCGTGCGGAGGGGGAAATTCAGCTGCAAGACAGAGGCAGCCCAATGCCCACATACATCTGAAGTTTAAGCGCTGGCCTTCTGCACCGACGCCTGTTTCCCCAGCCTCAGAGGCCTCCCAATCTCTCTACATAACCCCTTAATTCAAGTCACTGCAATCAACCCACTTCTCCCCAGTGCCTGGCGAGGGAGGCAAGCCCACCACTCGATTGCTCTCTTGGCCTGGGATGCTCTACCCTCCCTGCAACGGGAGTCAGCACCTTCCTCTGGGACTCCCACCTTACAGCTGTTGTCCAAAGCTAGAGGTTTGGAGCAGCAATGGGCTTTGTTGCTTACAAAGCATTGATCTGGTTGCTGTTGCCTCCATAAGGGGGGGCAAAAAAAAAAAAAAAAAAAAAAGGCAACAAGAATTATAAGTGCTCAACAAACCTCCATGTTTTTTCTGATTGGATGGAAAACCCCCACTTTTTTGACCCAAATTATCACAACTGTGCAAAAAGGGCTCATTCTTACCAGTGCTTTCCTGAAAGGTCAACATTCGAGGGGTGGTTTTCTGTGTTTGATTGAAAACCCCCAAAGCATCAAAAATATATATATATTTAAAGTTTTTCATATTAAAAAAACTTTTTTTTTTCTTCTCTTTCCTTTGCATCAGATGAGTTCCACATAGCATCACATCACAATAATAAAGCCAGGTCTCAGGGTGAAATTGTTTGCTGTAGGTAAGGAGAAGCCAGGCCTCCTATTTTGTCTCCTTAGCAAAGGGCATAGCACTCCATACACATCTAGTACAGCACTAGGAGTAGACCACCACAGCTGTGCTCCCAGCTGCTTATGAAGGCTTGAGCAACTGGTGATCAGAGCTGAGCAAAATATTTTTTGAACATGATAAATACTAAAAGTGGAGATGGGAGAGAGAAGTGTTATTTACATATTTGAGTACTCATATACTTGAATCTGAAAAACATTTTAAAAAATTATAGAGGGGAAAAAATTTCAGGAAATACCTTGATATGTTAAATATATTAATTTTAAAATAGAACTTTTGTTTCAAATTGTATACATGTGAAATAGGAAACGCTTAGGAAAAAAACCTTGCCCTGAAGATGAAACGCAGTCTTTGGTCTGAGCTTGACTTTTGCTGACTCAGAACGAAGTAGTGTGTGTGGAGGGGTCACATCGGAAGAAAATGAAACCAGCCCCCGAAACATTTCACACCAGGGCTTTGTTCTTGTTTTTTAATTTATTGCAGTTAAGCTACCAGATCAAGGATGTATTAGTTACATGTTATTTATACATTTGTAATTAATGGGTATGAGCATTACTAGTGACTTCTTGCATCATCAGCACCGCATGTTTCATATTTAAAGTGTATCTGAGGACCTGAATAAGTGGGCAAAGTGAGCAAGTTGTTTGTTGTAGCAACAGCTCTTTCATTTTTACCAGGAAAACTCCTCATGGCCTCCAGACACTACCTAAACTAGAGAAACCGCGTTGGAGAAGTGGAAGATGCTGATTCAGTTTCCACCCCCTAGAGAACGAGAGGGTGAAAATATCCTGTGGTTATATGAGGAAAACACTAAATTAAACATCTTAAATGATCGTTCAATTAGGCTTGAAGGAAGGTAGCTTAGCATTCGAGGGTAATGAGAGTTATTTATAAGGAATTGTCAGTTATATAAATATTCCCGATCTGTTATGCAAACCTTTCTCCGTTAATCACTTGGTACTCATTCAGCTAACTGTTGCAACTACCCCGCACTACGGCTGTAGCCATAGACGCGTACGTTCAGCTACTGGCCGGTTAATCCCATATGTGCATGCTAGCCTCAGCGTTTCCTTATTGCTTTTTCCTGCTGCTCCCGTCGCCTCATTGCTCGACACACCCTCAGACAGATTTGTCGACGACTGTCTGTTCCTGCTGCTGCACAGGTATTTTGCCTGTGCTTGTCCTTATGGGGAGAATCCAGCCTCGACTAAAACACATGAAAGCCTCCAACAACGATGCTAATTTGTTTGTACTTCTTCATTAATTAATGATGTAAAGCAGCTCATCTGCCGCTAAGAGGTTCCAGCTCCCCTTCACCGTGCCACACGCAAGCTTGGCTTTCCATGGGACTCCTCAGGCAAGAAGTGAGCTGATGCTCGAGATTACTGTGAGAGATTGCGGGTTTGCCCAAAAAAGGAGAAGGAGAGGCCTTGAAAACCTCCCCTCCTCACGCTAATATATATTTTTTACAGAAAGAGCAGGCCTGGGAAGGCAAGGGGGCCAGCACGCAGCAGTTACCCAATTGTCAGACTGGTGGGAAAACTCGTCATCCAGCCGAACTCCTCATCCAGCAGTGACCCATTTACCTTCAGGCAGAGAGGGAGATTTCATTAGATGCCGTGGTACATCCTGAGACTTCTCCCTCCCCCCCGAAAAGTGATCATAGCCTTAGTCAACCCGCCTGGGTGTTCAGAAGCCGTCTGTTGTGAAAGCTGTATTCTCACGTGCTCCTCTTGCTGTGCTGGGTTTGCATGTCGCAGTGCTTCTTTCTCCCAGAAAAATCAGTAGTTTTGAGGAAATCTGTCACACCGAAGCGTGCCGATAAGCCATTCAGAAGTTTGAAGGTGCTTGTTAAAGCTTTAAGAAAATAAATTTGCTTCCAACAAATCTGAAAAAAAGAAAAAACAACCCCCGAGTTAAAAAGCCTTGGGCAGCAAGTTCACTGGGCTGGCGAACAAGCAGATTTTTGTGAGGCCCTTTATGTAAATATCATTTACTTTCATTTCTGTAAATCTCTAATCCTTCGTTCTTTTGTTACCTTGCCAAAGGATTTCTCCTGCTAACAGAGCACTTACTTTTAGGTGAACATTTGTTCACGCTGCAAGAATTGTGGTGAGGGGACCAAAATGCCAGCAAAACTCCGCTTGGGGAAAAAAGGAGGGAGCGCAGGGGGAAAGTGAGGTAATACACCCACATTTGGAAGAGGAATCATGGAAACAAGGAATGATTAACCCTTGAGGCTCATTTTAGTAACAAACTAAAGTTTTCCATAGGAAAGAAGCAGATGATTCAGGTGGTGGGCTGCAGGATGAGCAAGGCGGGTAGCTGGAGAGGAGGGCTGGTACACAGCCTGGCCATCCCTAGGGACCAGGTGGCAGCTCCACCGTCCTGCCTGTGAGCTGCTATCTGCAGCCCCAGCTCCTAAGGCTGCTTTCCAAAATGTCCCCTGCTCCCTCGACAGCACACCTGGACTCACTAAGCAGGAGCCTGAAAGTTATAAGGAGAAAAGAGTTCGCAGCAGTACTGATCTGACCAGTTCACATCTTTGTTTGGAATAATATGTTGTTCTGGTATTAGCATGCTCGTGGTTAGTTTTTAGTTCCTATTCCTTTATAACCTTAAAAATAAAGGATCTCCTCCATGGAAGACTGTTGCAGCCAACTCATACGAAAGATATCTAGCATCCACCCAACTCCAACAGAGTTCATGAGCTGAGAAATGTTGTTATCCAGCTATATAACAATTCATCTGAAACCAATAAAGTACTGCTATGTAGTTTGGGATTTAGCAATCAGGAACTCCATAGGATTGTGTGTGTGTAAGGGGAGTCACGTTTCATTGTTTCTTTTCAAATGAAGCCCATGAGCTTCCAATGAGCAGAAGCTGGTTTCTGAGACAGTTTAGGTTGAACAGCTTTGATGCAGATTCAGAGAAGAGACTGCTGGCCACTGAGAAGTTTGAAATGCTGAAAGTTTCAGGGTTTTCAATTGAAATACAAAAGTTTCATAAAAAAAAAATCCAGCTCACTGTACCTGGAGACTTTATCCACCTACCCCAACTATTCAAATTATAAGCAAACTTCAGATAGGGACTTACCTTAGCAGAGCAGTTGCTAATCCAAATTCTGATAAAGCTCCTCTGTCTCAGTCACTCAAATCCGTAAAGATGCTTGCTGACCTCCTCCCCATGGGAATTAATGCTACCAGGTGCCTGTAATAATAAAAATGAAATGGAGAACAAAGCCTTGGGTATTTCTTTTTGCTTCCCTTGCAGAGGTAAAGTACCCCAGAGACAGTAGGCTGAGATTCCTCCTTCAACTTGCATCACAGCAGAACTGCCTACTAAAATCCCTCACAGCAGCCCTGTCCTAGCTCTTCTCAGAGTCTGTGTTGACGATAATGGCTTCTTCAGGTGTCACCAGGAGCCTAATTTAACTAGCAGCACCTTGGTTCTTAGCACTGGCCAGGTGGCCTAAGGAAGAAAGGTTCTCATTTTAGGCTGAGCCAGAAAAGTAGCTACGTAAATACGCCTCTATTTTCACTTGTCACCCAAATGGCCTCTATAGAACCATAATTTTCATATCAAAAGCCCCTTTTCAGAAAAGAACTAGAGCACAGAGAACCACAGCATGTTTTCAAGTCACTTTCCCAGCTGGAGGACACTCACTTGGGAATACATTCATAAAGCATTTAGCTGCCTTTTTATGGTTTTGAATCCAATTCTGAGATTTTCAGAAACATTTCTCCATAGCTCCTTGTCTTGTACATTCCCTCAGTATCCTATTGCTAAAGCACAGTAGATGCCATCATTGGGCAGCTATTCATATGCACAGCTACCCAAATTCCCTTAGGTCCAAGCAGTCTGATAGCTCAGACCTGGAAAGATTCACCGAGTAAGTGTTCTTCCACCCGCTAGATCTGATCTGGCAGGTGTTCTCCTTACAAGCCAAGCAGATGTGGCTCCACACTGACCACAGCAGGGAGCAGCTTGAGATCCAAGGTCAGATCCACCCTCTGCCTGACCTAGGACCAGTGGCATAGCAAAGTGGGAGGGTATGGATCTTATGGAAACGATGAAGGTTCGGCCCTAGTACTTTCCATAAATGGGATTATTTTCAGAAACATGCAGACGTTCATTCTTTATGGGCATGCTGGCTTCATCACAGGTCACTGCAAAGCCCTGAGAGGTTCCTCTCCCATGTGGGGTCTGAGGATGATCCCAGAGATCACCTTCCAAGAAGTTCCAGATGTCCCCATTGTGGGACAGCTGCTCCAGAGCATCAGTTCTCTTCTGCAGGGTTGCCTGCCACACCAAAGGCAGGTCAGACACGCTGGAGCAAAGACAACTTTGCTTCTTTTAAACTGAATTTGGTTTCACGGCCCTTCTCCAGACTTGCACTGTCAAAATGATTTTCTCCCCTGTTTTAATTTCATTGCCATGTTGGTGCTGCAGGACCAAGAGGACTGAGAAAAAACAGCTGGATTTTATTCTGGGCCTTTTATTCAGGGTAAGTTTTTCAACACAAAACAAACGAACAAACAACTCCGCTTGAGCCTTGCTCTATGTATTATGTACGGCTCCCACTCCTTCTCCCTCCAGACAGTAAGCTCTTTGAGGCAAAGGCTGGTATGTTCTCTGTGTTTGGGCAGCACGTGGCATATCTGAAGCTTACCGTTTTTAAAATACAAAGAAATCCCAGGCACCTGAGGCAAGCAGCTGCCGTACATGCCCGCATGAGTGCAGGCAACTGGCAACTCTGTAGTAAAACCAGCTAGGTTGACTGGAAACTGGCCAGGTGGCAGCTCCTGCAAACTAAAAGGATTAATTATTTAGGGATCATGCCTGGAGAGCAGGCGTGATGAATGCAATATATAATTCCTTGTCACGACTGTGTGTCAGCGCTGGGAAATAAGGAACAGCCAGTACCCTGGGATTCAATCACAGCCATCTTTGCTCTCTCTGGGGAGGTGGCAGGTTTTTATAAGGCCCAGAAGATGAAAAAGGTCTCCCTTTTAGCCTGAAACTGTACGTGTGAACAGCTATCATCTAGCAGCCCTCGCTTTCCTGCAATTACATTGGTGTCATACATTCTTATTTATTTTATTACGTATTTCACAACTGTAGTGTTAATTAACTATTTTATTGGGTCTGTGTAATTAACCATGTCATAACTCAAATATCTACAAGGCTGCTTTGGTTTTTTCCCTTTCAATTTATCACAAAAGACCCTGCAGCTGCTTTTTCTGACCGGGTATTTCACTAGTTAGCCCTACTGCTCCTGGCCAAAGAAAACTGCCGGCCAACCTCCAAGAGTTCCTAAAATTGTCCGGTGTAATTAAAAGCAGTTTGTCTAAGTGGAAAAATCCACTTAGGAGTTTGCTGCCAAATATCCCTCTCAGGGCTCATCTGGGGTTACCTCTTCTGCTGTGGTTCGAGGCGGTGGGGGTTTGGTGGCCTTCCCTCACCTTGGCCCTGCAAGTGGCTGAGGCTGGAGCTGTTGGGGACATGATCCTCCTGACACGCCAAGCGGGGAAATTCCTCTGCACGGAGCAAAACCATCTCCCCGGCTTTTGATCTATGTATCCTTGGTCTGGAGACAAAGGCAAACCTCTGACATGGCCCATTCCTCCCACCGGGCAGCGAGGTCCTGGCTGCGCTCCCGTTCAAGCGGCACCAGCGACAGCCTGTTTTTGACAGCTATGCATAAGCACAGTTATTTCTAGCACAGTTTCCCTGAGCTGTGCCAGCAGAGAGACTTTTTTTTTTTTTTTAATATATTTTCAGACCTTATCTAGCCAAAGCATGCTATATTCTCCACCTAGACACGAGTATAGTGTTACAGACCCTGGCCGAAGCCGTGGGGAGGAGGAAGGATGACCCAAGTTCTTGTAAAGCACCTTTGCCATAATCTCTGGGGCTTTACCCCCCAGACCTGGGCTTAACCAGCACAGACAAGACTCCAGCCACTCTGGCCCTGCCGCCCGCACTCCTCCTCATGCAAAGGGCCCCTTTGCTCCTCAGGCACTGGCATGATGTGAGCAAAAGCCGTGGTGGATGGAGATGTTTGCTGAGCAGGGCTACGTGCAAACGCTTATCAAGCCTGCCATCCCTCCATCACACTGCCCTAACTCACAGCAGCGGCTTGGTGGGGCTTGATGGAGGTGTGCTAAAAGGAAAGAAATGGAGCTCTGTATTTGGCCTCCTGGCTGTGCTTGCCTTTCCCACCTGCCGTCTCTGTCCCCAACACCTCGGCTGCCACAGCCCTGGGCTGCTGCTCTGCTTCTGGGCTTGGCAAGGACTTCCCCCCAGATCTTTGTGCAGGTACATTCCTTGGTGGAATAAAATGTCCTCCTTCAATAAAACCACCTCCCTTTTGTTTATCTCGTGATTTTTTAGATCCTTCTTTCAGCAATGAAAGGATACATCACTGGATGTCTGTCACTGCGTCACTGCCAGAATTCTGCAGAACAACCTGGATCCACCTTCGGCCCCGGATCAAAGGAGTTTCTGACTGGTCCTGTTTTGGTGAGATCTGAGTGCAAGAGAAAGGAGCCCAGATTTCCAGGACGCTTTTGCATAGCTGGAAGCAACCCCACAGAGCCCTTCCCTTGGCCCTTCTAGCCCCCTCCCCATTTATTTACGTGTGACTTGTTTAGCTCTAATCTGACACTTTGCTGTTGTGGAGCTGGAGTCAACATGTAAATAAGGCAAATAAAACAGGGAGAGTCCTCTAATGCCTCTCTGCAGTGTTGCTTCTGAGAGCCAAACTGGATTTTAGGAGCTCGTCCGTGCCCATTGCTGTTTTCTCACCTGAAACCATAATCCTCTCTTTGTGCTTTCAGTCACTTCCATAGCAACCAGTTGTGATGGCTCCGAGGATTATCGCTTCAGGAAGGAAATAAGCAGTGATGGAACAAAAAAAAGACCTGTTTTTTCTGCTCTGACCCTGCTTTTATGATGGTGGAGAAAATGAATACAGAACGTTCTTAGCCCTCAGCTGATCTCCAGACAGTCCCAAGCAGAATGGGTAGCCCATTGCAAAGTTGGGTTTGTTTCCTCCTTTTCTGTGAGTCATTGTATTCAGGTCTTGCAGCTCAACCAAAGCAATATGAGAAATACGCTCACCAAGAGCCTGCTCACCTTGCTTGGCTGAGCTGTCCAGTTAAATCAGTTCATACGATCAAATTGACTTTCCTCAGAAAGGACCACTAGTCTGGCACTAATGCACCACAAAATATTTGTGCAAATTCCTCGGTAATAAAAACATCCCAAGGAAAGGAGATGGATAATACATGCTCAGTGGTCCCATGGTGAAGCCCAGGAAAATAAACAGAAAAGCCTCCTGAGCTTTTGGCTGGACCAAACTGATAGAAAAGTCCTTTAAGTAACTGCATTAACTCGGGAGAGAGACCTTTAGACATCACAAGGAACATCTCATTTCTCTCCAGTGACTCAGTCAGATCAAGCAACCCAAATATCTGAGGCATAAGAAACAACACGGAGGATACTGCAGGGAAAAAGATGTAGCGTCAGCCCATGAGGCAAAGTCTGCCAGAAGGGTACGAGCCATAGAGCTCCCTCAAAGTGCCACAGGTAGATCAGGGGCAGCTGAAACAGAGTTAATGATGTGACTTATCAGGTCCTGGAGAAACAACGCTAGGGAGAGGGACCCTTCCCCTGAGGAGAGGATGGGAAAGGGGGGAGTGTGGTGGAAGTCTGTAAATCACCAGCAGGCTGCATTCATAGCTGTTCCTCTCCCCTTCTCAGACCCCCAGCGCCAGTGCTGCTGGTAGGGGTAGTGCTACCAGGATTCAGAGTCAAACAGGGAAGAAACCTCCTGCTTCGCGGCTGCAGTCCCTCTGCTGCAGACGTGGTCCTGGGGGGCAGCAGCCTGCCGCACCTGGGTCTCCGCAGTCGCTTGTGCCCCTGCCTTGCAATGCTGGGCACGGACCACGGCCAGGAGATCAGCACGGAGGGGTCTTTGTGCTGCCCTTGTTGTCCCGAAAGGTCTCTGTAATTTTTGTCGGTTTTTTCCCAGAAGTGACAATGTGTTCTGGAGAAATGTGTGTTATTTGAGGTGCTCAGTACACCAATTTTTGTCATTGCAGGTGCAGCGACAAATGAAATGGAAAATAAGTTCATTCCTTCAACGCAGAACTACTACTGCTAAGCCTGACTAATCGCCCTCTGACCGCAGCAGGCAGTCTGCCCGAGGAAGGAGCTCCGAGGTAGGAACGGCAGAGCTCCTATCCTCTCCTCCTCGCTGCCTGAGAATGAGCAGCCCTCCGGGAGCAGTGCTCTGCCCGCAGCAAGTGCCTGCCCGCTCCAGGGGGAGCGTGCTGGGTCTTGGCCGTCCAAGCCTGCCACGGGCTCGCAAAGAAGCCGGCTTCTGCATGAGCCTGCATATTTCATGCCCATTAATGAATGGTTTCCGAAGGACACAAAACATCTCCCAGAGAGGAGCCTCACACCAGATCTGTTGCTGTGGTTCAGGGTTATGGAGGAGGCTTCATTTTTTTGCCTTTTCTTGCATGGAGGTGGTTTGTTGCTAGGATATCCCTCCAGTGCTGGCCCCATCTGCCACAGCCAGCCTGGCTTCTGGGCTGTGGCATGCGCAGGGAGGGCAGCAAGGCTGGCTCCCTCTCCCCCAGCAGCCTGCTTTGCTGGGGAAGGGCCCCCTCTGCCCGGTGCGGGTCATGTGCACCCTGCCGCCTTCCCTGGGATCCCTGAGGAGCTGGGGGACAGGCTGCCGGCTGGCTCTGGGCTGCCCAGGAAGCCCCATCCCACCTTCCCTCTGTGTCCGCCCAGGAGCCCAGCCAGCAGGAAGGGGCCACGGGTGCACCCCTCAATCACAGCCACGTGCTGGCAGCCCCAGTGCAAACTTGCTGAAAGCAAGAGGCTGTTTTGGTGGGGAGTAAGAGGAGGGGAGGAACACGGTGGGTTGATGCTTGCAGCACCATTCACAATTTCATTGTGACTACCAGTTTTGGCAGGAAGGTGCCAGCCTGCGGGTGAGGGGTGGCAGCGCCGGTGGGCTCAGCAGAGGGCACGAGGTGCCACCACCCCACGTGTTTGTGGGTTTTGGGCAGAGCTGCTAAGCTGGGTCCGGACGCTGCGTCGGCACACATGTGGCTCCGGCCAGGCAGTGTCATGCCTCCCCGTCACCCAAAGTGCTGCCGCACAAAGCTGACAGCAACAGATTAGGAAAGGTGAGGTGAAGGCTTGTGCAGGTGACCTTGAAAAGTTGGAGAGAAAGCTATTTGCATGTGTACTTTACTAAATATCTCCAAGGAGCCTAACAAAAGCTCTAATCTCGAACCACTTTCAAGCGTGCGGTAATGACAAAGGGAAGCTCAAAACCATGAACAGGGTAATGCGCTGAACTAATACATATTCACCGCCACTCACGTGGAGGTTGCATCAATCAGATCCGCTTCATTCTTCATAGTCTGATCCAAACAGGTCATGCATAATCTTTTTCTTTTCACTCAAGTCTGTGCTGGAGACCAGTGGTTGCAAGTTCTGTTTACCACCCTGTGCCGCTGAAATTTTTTAGCTGATGACTTTGGTGTGGTGTGTTAGAAAGGATTAGTTTCTTTGTGGGAGTGTGCACATGTACATATAAAATGAAAGTTTTTTCTTGTTGAAACCTTCTGGGGCAAATCTATGTTAGGATATATTTAGCAGAAAACCCCAAAGGAACTTTTTTCAGACTTAGGGTTTTTTCCTTTCTGCTAAACCTTTTTTTTTCTTAGGTGAAAGGAAAAGGGAAGAAAGACAAGGTGAGAGAAGAAGGTAAAAAAAGAGACAACAAAACTTTGCTAGGATTTGTAGGGAGTAAACCATGCAAGCCCAGGACTGCAGGGTCACATAAAAATGAGGCTGGAAAAGAAATAATTAGGTCGCGCGGTCCCACAAAGCAGGACTAGCTGGACATAAACCTGTTGTATTGCAGGTCTGAAACAGTCCAAATCTGTGGTGAGTACTCCCCCTGCTCCCCTAAGCCCCCCCTCCCCACAATAGCTTGCTTTTTCCATTCACCTTTCTCAGGCCCTTTAGTTACAAGATGGCAGAGACCTATGGAGCACAGGTGGAGAAACACAGAAAGCTCGCAGTGCATGCGGAGAAAAGAAACAAAAGAAAACAGAAAAAAAAGGTTGATGATGTATGAAACCAATAACTAAAGCTTTTCACACAAGCTTCTTCCTTAATTACTGTATTTAGCGGCACTGGCGTAATCAAGAATGTAGGGCTGTGACTGTTCAGTCAGTCGTGACAGACCCAGCACGGTATAACCTCACCCCCATGCCTCACCAAGTTCCCTGAAGCCTTTGCAATAGCATCCTTCATTCTGCAACCCTGCAGCCTAGAAAATAAGTAAAGGATGGATACTGAACAGTATGCTCTATACGCTAAAATGACTCATGTTAATATACCCACATTATAGCAAATACCTACAAGCCACACAAATTCCCAAAGCTAAAACCGACCTGGCAACCTCAACTCTGGCTATATTTCCATATTACAATCCCTTGGGAAGCAGATTTAGCTTAAAAGGTGCCCTTCTGCCCTCCTCTATGCTGCTGTACGTACAGCTCCCTCCACCCAGCTGTGACCATCTCTCTGTTTGACTAGCTCTGCTTTAAGCTACCTTTGCAAAATGACCTGGTTTAAAAATGTTAAAAAAAAAAAATCTATATTTTGGAATATATGTGACTGTATTGTTGTTTTTTGCAAGCTAAGACAAGTTAGAGCTCCTGTTTCAAGCATGCTCACCAAAAGCGTCGGGCTGGTGCCCCAGAGGGCTGTGGGAGTTACCTTTGGGAGCAGGAGTGGTGGTGAGCTGCTGCAGTAGAGAGGACACGGACCACACGAGATGGATGTACCAGCAAAGGGATCAGAGTGTAAATTCCTAGTCATCTGTCACTAAGTAAATTTAAACCTTTACACATCAGGGACGTGACTGTCCTCTACGTGGAGGCCTTTTCCACCACTTTGATAATGTAAAATCTCCTCGAGGGGACAAATGGCATTCCTGTTCCCTTTAAGTTGAATGCCTTGGTTGCAGAGGGATCTAGTTCTGCACAAACAAGGATCAGATAGTAGTTCTTGTTATAACATGAAGTACTCAGGCTGTGGAATAACGCCAAGTTCATGTTGTTTGGGAAACCCCATTATTATTACACTCCTTTTTAATTTCCTGACTTCCTGGTGGCTTGTCTTCCAACCTAAACTTTGCATTGCTTTCTCTCTTTCCCATCACTTAGTTATAACCAATGAAGGGGTGGCGGGGGGAGGGGGGGGGGAATGTTAAAGAAAATTTCAATAGAGCATCAAAATTCCTTACCAATGGTTGTTATTTTCCAGTTTCCACAGAAATTTAACAGTCTCCTTCTCAAATATCATTGCAGACACACCGCTTAAGGGATTTGTTCAGAATGAAAATGAGGAGGAAAAAATGTATCTGTGCAGCTAATGCCTCCATTCTGCCCCTCCAAAGTCCATAGGCACCTACCAGCCCCTCCCACTCGAAGCTGGACCAAGAGAGGAGTGTAAGGTGATAAACACCAGGGAGAGCAGGACTGGGCAGGGCCATCAAAAATGGAATAACAGAAATTAGCTGAATAAGTATGAAATAAATGTCCTTTTTCTACAGTCCTGTTCCTCAACACTTCTGCAGAAAGAGTAAGTAAGTAAATTAAACAGAAGAACCTTAAGGAGGAATATGATGGGAAACGAAATCCTGACAGCAAGGTCTGTTAGGCTCTGAAACGGTCCCTCAAGGGAAGCAGCGGTCGCTTGAGTCATTTGAACAATAGACTGGACCAAGAGCTGGAAAATATACAGGAGGGAATAAATCTGCATTAGCAGAAGGACGTCTTGGATGACCTAATAGGTTGTTTCCATCCATAAATCTGGGATTCTGTGACAAGACCTTAGCCAGAAGAGGGCTGTGGCAACATCACAAACGGATACACCCATATTATGTACGTTGGAGCTTGGAGTGACCGCAGTGACCTATGTGTTACGTGAATGACAACTCATATTTTTGGAAGATTTTAGTATATAAACTGCTTTCCATCACCCATAGATTCTGGATCTGACTTGTGTGTGCACCTCACCACCCAGTCCACGTCCTACTTACAGGGTGAGGGAAGAGAGCTGGGACATCTGTGCCTCTTAGTTGTTCTTCATAGTTAAAATACTTGGTCTAGACCCAGCTCACTGGCTTCTGGGGCCTTCCAGCTTCTCTGGTTTTTTCCTTCCAGTGTTTGACTTTTGGGGGACTCCATCTGGGAATTTTTGTGGGAAGAAAGTGCTCACAAGTCTATTGATCTTAATCCAGGCACAACAAAATGTAGGCCTTTCTCCCTGCACCACAAAGAAAAAAATCATAGTACAGAAGTAAATAAACAAACAACAAAGATAAAATGATTTAAAAAACAGTGATCATCTTGATTTATAGTAATGCACACAATCCACCTGCTAGATTTTAATACCCTTAGTACCAACATCATCCCTTCAAGGACTTTAATTCTTGAAGAAACCATCCTCTTCTCTGTCCATGAGTATAATATTAACATGAGGAAGCAGGGACCTGTTCCTGAACACATGAGAGAGTTAGCATTAGACATTCCCTCCCTTATCTCCTCAAAAATAAAGCTCTCTTTCATACCCACGCATGTACATGCCTGCACACCACTTCTGATGGCTCAGCCAAAAGTCAATCCTCTAAGCAAAAATGAGGGTTCAAACCCACCGATAGCTTCTCTGAGCTCCCATCCTTGCTCTCCTTCGTCTCTCCAGGAAAAAGGGATGGAGTGCCTCGCTTCAGGCCTTTCTCTGCTCTGCATCACCAAAACTACCCTCCTACCCTCTATCTGTCCGAAAGCACCAGGAACCACTGGGTGCCGGCGGCTGCCCATCATGCTCCAGCAAAGGGCAGCCAGCCTGCCTGTGTTTCCCCCTCCCGTCACTCAGCCCCTGCAGAGAGGGAAGAGCTCAGCATTGGTGCCCACCAGGAAAAGTTTCCCTGGCTCAAAAGCCTTATTAGCCCCTCATTACCAGGCAGGACTGACAATAGGTAATAATCGACGAGCCATTTAGGCAAAGAAAGAGCTCCTGAGAGTGTCATTATTAATTCCGGGAATATAATTTTGTGAGGTACCAAGAAATCTCACCGATTCAGGCTCTGAATGCAACACAGGGAGTTCAAAGCACACCGTGTACGTGTGTATTCACACATACAGGCTCAGGTGCACATGTGCATTCCCTCTCCTGATGCCTATCAGCCAGGGGAAAGGAGGTGAGCTAGTCTGTACTGCTCCAGTTTGACTGGGCACGTCTACAACCATAATCACATCTGATGCCTTGTATTGCCCTGCCAGACACCAGCGCTGATCAGCATACTGCAGTGGCAGCTCTCGTTTCCCCCTGCTGCAGCCACCTCCTGCCACCAGGACACCGACACCAGTTTGCCCAGGCATCTCAAAACTCAGCCCTTCCCGCTGGGCCTGAGGAAATAGCTAAGATTTCCAAAAGAGTTTAAAAAACCAGAGGTGAACATTTAGCAAGGTCTGGAGCCCTTTGGAATTGCACCCCTCACCTGCCTAGGTTAACATGCTCTGAAAATCCCAGCAGACACCTGTCTGCAATTTTAAGAGCTCCAGTCCTTTCAAAAGGTCGTCTCTTCTGGACCAGCTGCCACCTTGGCCCCAGGGATGAGATGCAGGAAGACAAGGATGGGGAGCTCTCCCTGGCTCCTGCTCCAGCACAGCCCCCGGTGCTGGCACATGAGGACAGCAGGAGGAACACGGCTCGTCTCTGCAAAGAGAGGGAAGGCTTCTCTTTAACAATCCAGCCAAGTCCTGTTTCAATGATGTAACTGGGTTTGAGCAGGCAGGGGAGTGACTAGGATGGTCTCGACACGCAAGGTCTTCTGCAGAGTGCAATTAGGAGCTGCTGTGATTTCCTCATCAACTTTGGTAACGGCTCGTGTGACAGGGGAAAAAACTGGTAATGCTGGAAGCTTTTATTCTTTTATTGAGATTTTATTCCTCCAACAAACAATACACACCTGAAAGTATGATCTCAGAGATCACAAACCCAGGTGAAAGCCAGTTCAATTCACAGGCAAGGCTTAGCAGTGGTGTTAGAGGCCATGCGCTGGCACATCCACCTCTCTGCGGTGAGCTCCAAAGCAGCCTGTGTCCCAGCCACGTGTGCTGGATGCCAGGAAAAAGCTGAATACCAACACATAGGAAGGAAAAAAAAAATCCCCGGCCTGCTCCTGTGGCTGTGGCATGCAGAGCGGGTGTCCACAGCACCTCAAATTCACCAGCCAGCAAAGCCAGTGGGAGAGGTGCTGCTGGGGTGCTTGGCTCTTGCTCGCTCTGCTGCACAGAGAATCAATGTTTAAGGGCACATCCTGCCCTGAGGAACTGGTTAATCCTGCTCGCTTGAGGGATGAATGCAGCCAGTGACTTGATTGCATTTACAATGTTAAGCCAGTTATTGAATCCAATTAGTGACTGTCGGCTGGTTGTGGGGTCCTGCACGCAGAGAAATGGATCCACCCTGAGACCAGGAGGGTGCCTACAGGCTTGCAAAACAGAGTCTGTGCTGAAGAACGACTGGGCATTGCTGCACCCCATAACCCCTGTGACAGTGGGCTGAAGCTGGGAGAAAGTGGATTGCACAGCCTGTGAATAACCCCAAAATGTGCAGCGGAGGGCCCCTGTGCAGCAAAATTATTCCCTTCCTTTTGAGGACGAACAGTAAGGCTATAGCAAAAGCCTGGTAGTCCCAGGCAATTTCCCCTCACTCCCAAGGTCCAGCAGCACATACAACCTTGTAGCCCGGTCACACCAACACCTCCATCACAGGACCCACAGTTCCTCCTCCTGCTGCCTGGGACCATCCCAGCATCTCCCACCACTTGTGCCATTCATGACAGGTAGCTGGTGGTAGAAGAAACACTGGCATTAAATGCACCAAAGCGGTCTAGAGAGCTGCTTCCACCAACAAGGGGCATGAGAGGGGGACCGGGACTCCTGTTTTCCCCTGCAGCTCTGATGTTCATCTTCCCAGGCTGAAACGCAGCTTCCTCTCCCTTCCCACTGGAGAGCACACCTCCCACCACGCATCGGACTCCTGCTAAACAGGACCTCCTTCCAAGCAGCAGTCAGTGTGCAGAAGTGGGCTGAGTGGCCTGGAGTCACCCAGTCCCGTCAGATCTCCTGTTCCTCTCCACTTCTCACTTCTCTCACGGGAACACAACCCACTGGGCCACATCGTTTGGATGCCTACGACTCATTGGGTCTGTTGTTTGGTGATTTACAATAGAGATCTGAGTAATTAAGAATTAAAGCTACATTTCTGTGTCAAAGCCATTATGAAGACATGGCTGTAGCCTTTTAAAACCATCTTACCTCAACTAATCCACAGAGAAGCCTTTCCTCCCTCCAGGACAAAGATCCACCCTGTCACTCCCATATTTAATTGAATTCAAAGTGTCCAGACCTCCTTCTGCAGAGAGTTATTAACCCCCCTACCCCAAAATTAAGACCAATACCCCAGTTTTTCTCAGACATACCAATAAAGGGAAAGCAGCATGGGTCATATAAATAACTGCCTGATCTGTCCAGCTTTGCAGTTAATTTGGTGGCTCTGTGTCCTTGTTCCTGTTGTGCTCACTTTCCATGAACAGAAAGCAAAAATGTTCATGGAAAATGGGTTTCAAAGGCATGTGCACAAGTGTTCCTGGAAATCTAATTTTACATTTTCAGTAAAAGCATCTGCTACCATACAAGGGTTGAGCAGGAAAAAACAATAGGACACTTAGCTGACCACTGCACAACTACCTTCTCTCAGTCCAAAGAACAGAAAGTTTCAGCAAATGTAAGAGTAGTATTGTTAAGCAAGCAGGACAAAGCAGCTAAAATCAAATGATTTGCTATTTTTTTTTTCATATGGCATGAACAGAGGGGTTTAAAGCTCAAATTTTGCAACATGTTGCTTGCAGGAGGAGATCTGCTTGGAAATCCAGCAGGTGGCTGGGGATAATGGGTGTGAGAGGCCCTAAATACCCACCTACCTATTGAGTGTGTAGACGAGCTCACCAAATGATAATGATGTTACATTACCAGGAAATGGGAAAGAAATGATCAGCAAGGATAGGCAAAAAAGCATTCAGCTAGAATTTCTGAAATCCCTTCCAGCTCTTGACTAAGATATTTTTGTTGTCACAGAATAAACCAAGGGCTGGTAAAAAACCAGTTGCCCAGGGTAGCGGAATGGGACGTAAGACAGAGGAGAACTGAAAAAGCACCCCAGCATGATACAGGAAAAGCTCCGTCAAAAATAATGAATCTAAATTCACTGCCTCAGTGGCTGGAGAAACAAAGGATGAGATTGTCTGGCTCTGGAGGTCAGAGCCTTAATGTGCTGTTAATAGCGTTTATATCATAAAGCAGCATCGCTGCATTAGCTTCGATTTAGCAACGCCGGTTTACATCAGCTGAGGAAGCAATCCATAAATTCAGCTCTGCATCTCTGTAAATACAGTGAGGGGAGAAAGGCTTGGTCATCTCCGGAGGACGTAACGAGGGGCCCGCTGGGCTGACCTGGGCACTCCCCAGTGCCCACCCTGTTGTCACTGCTTTGTCGCCTGCCTGTGAGGTGCAAAAGGGACAGCACGTGGTCTGCGTGGCTCAGCCGCTAGCTATGCAGACCCATCCGTCCACTCGTGGCAGTTCTGCTCGATTTCATGCCCCACTCCAGTGGCTGGCTGCACAGGGAACGAGCCTCGGAAACTCTCCAAAACTCAAGTGTCAGTAGAAGAGATTTTAGGATAAAACAATAAAAGTAATATTAGCAGATTGCTGGGACCAGACGGTTTCACTCAAGAGCTCTGAGGGAACGCAGACTTGAAACTGCTGACCTATTCAGTACAATACCACAGCAGCTGTTGAAATGGCGAGGCACCACAGGAATGGAAGGTGGCAAATGTTACATTCATTTTTAAAAAGGGCTTTTAGAGGCCATCCAGAGACCTGTGGGCTGGAAAACTGGGCAAGGCAAATTGACGGAAAGTTTAACAAAGAGCAGAATAGCTAGATATGTGATAGAACAGGAAAGAGCAAATTTTGTAGAGTGAGAGCTCAGGCATTGCAAATCCATTCGTGTCAAGACCTGGGTAACTCAGCATACTTGTAAAAGATCCAACTGCAACCAAGTGGAGAGTGATCTCAGAAAATTGAATGACAGGTTGATGAAATGACATATGAAACTTGCCAGCAGCAAATACAAAGCGAGGAGCATGAGGAACACCAACCCTAGCCATATAAAGACCATCAGGGGCTCTAAACTAACATCAGTCAGGAAGGAAACCTCAGAGTCACCGAGTTTGCTGAAAACTGCAGCTTTAGGAATGACTACAGAATGAGAAGAGAATGAAAAAGTGACCACTTCTAGGGGTACCCCTGCCTCAAACATAGGGTGCAGTTCTGCATACACCGAGGAGGCTGTAGGAGAATCGGTGAAGATACAGAAGAGATGGCACGGAAACGTGCAGTGGTTTCCAGAGGTGGGCAGGCTAACTACAGTAGCCTTCCTCTGCTCGGTCACCTCAACAGAGAAGGGATGTGAGAGGTCCCGACAGCTCATGAGCAGTGTGGAGGTGTGAACAGGAAAGCATTACGCGTCATGTCTGCTATCACAAGAGAAAGGCAGCACAACCCAATCTATTGGGCTGGAGGTCTAATACAAAGAAAAGGAAGTAATTCTTTCACACGATGCAAAATTGAATCATGGCACTCATTGTCACAGGATGCTGTGAAGGCCAGAATTATAAAAGAATTCCAAAAGGGGTTAGCCAAATTCTTGGAGGCTTGACCCATCTGCAGCTGTTAAACACAATGACCCAGATGCCAGTCAAAAACTCCCTTAACCACAGTCTGCTCTCTACTGAGCTCGTAATACCACAGAGGGATTGTGCTATGCTTGCCCTGTCCTTACATCCTTTCCCTAAGAGTCTGCTTCTGAGCTACCTGATTAGCTGGACCTTTGGTCTGAGCCACTATCACTGCATAAGACGTTACATATGATATAAGATGCATATTAAGAAACTGGAATTTATTGCAGGTGATGATCAAGTTTGTTCACTTCACATGAATACCTTGCCTTTGGCAGGCGCTAATATCTGATGCCTTGGGAGAAAGGCATTTCTGTCCTAAAAATCTATCTATCATGCCCCTGGCAGTCTGTACCAAAGACCAGCTCTCTCCTGATCTCCCACAGATGCTCTGCTAAATCCATAAACCATGACAGTGGATTACCTTTATCATTGATTTAACTGTCACCACTAAAAGTAGTTAGCAGTCATGAAATAAGCCAGCAACCGTCTTTGAAGCAATGTCCTCCTGAGGCACATATTTCCTTTTATTAGTTCTTAAATTAATTTTCCTTCATTGCATGAAGCGTGCCTTATTCTCACTTTGCAGGATGAGTGAAACGGAAGTACTGATCACGTTCTATCTCATGCACCATAATTTTGTACGCTCAACTGCTCTCCCTTCTGCCTCTTCTCCTTTCCAGCTGACACGGGCCAAGATTACACGACAATGCCTTTCACCACGAGGAAGTCCTTTCCTTGCTGATGTGTGACTGCTGCTCTGGACACAGCGAAGGAGAAGGTTGTGGGTCTGGGGATGAGTTATGTATCGCCTGCCGGAGGGCAGGAGGAGAGGGACAGGTGAGAATCCCTCGCTACCGTGGCTGGACCACACTGGCACCGGAGCGCTCGGCTTGCACCGTGCAAAACCAGCCTGTGTTTTTCATTGCCACCAGTCTAGCATCTCCTGCCAGCTCTAAGCATTTCCTTTTTTAAAAAAACAAGGTTTGATCATTCACTTTTGGGGCTATGGTAAACTTGCCAGCATCTGTTCCATCTGAAAGGGGGGAAAAAACACCAATCCCAGACTGGGAAAGAAAGGAAAAGGAACTAGGTACCAAGTTGTAATGTGAGAAACGAGGCCAAGAAAAACAGCACCTTGAGAGATATTAAAGACAGAAACAAATGTGGTAAACAGGAGCAGAGACAGTTTTCAGAGGAAAGGCAGGAAGACAGTGACTACAGCACCAAAAGTGAAACAGTGTACACATGGAAACTGAGTCCAGAGTCCCAGGGTTTCTTTGTTCTTGTTTTTCCTACCATTTCACAGAAATCACGATGCTGTCAAGATCCCTCTATAGCCAAGGGTCAGTGATGTCAGTGAAAGTTGGTGGAGCTGCACTGATTTATATCCATTAAGAAGCAACTTTCTGAGATTTCCCAGAATTACTGGGGTTTAAAATAATGCCCTGAGAATCCAGTTGAAAACAGCAGCTGGGATTATTCTTAAACCAGGTCATAGTAAAAGCTAGATTAAAAATAATTAATAACTCCATTATTTTTTAATAGTTGCAAAATTCTTAACTTTGGATGGTCACATTGAAAACACAACCCTAGAAAAACATGTGCATGAGACTTCTCTACCGGTTCAAGAGTCATGGCAAATGCATACAGAGCTCTACAAATTCCAGCTCAGCAAACAACTCCTTTAGAAAGCAAAATAGGTAAATATTATCTCTGTTGCCCCCAAGCTTTTGTTTAAGTTTTTGGATTTACCTTCCTACCACTCTCCCCTTCCTTCAAAATGTGATAGGTGGATTTGAAAATGAAAACTTCAGCATAATGATCTAAATTTTTTTCAAAAAACCCACCCTTGTTCATTGGGAAGAAAAAAAATCCTTTTTTTGTGCTGAGTGTTTGCCAAGTGTAACTAGAGGTTGCAAATATTTAGGGGTCCCTTTGCAGGTGAAACCCCTCCTCGCCCTCATTCTAACTGCACATGCAGAACGCAAATCCTTCAATTGTTCACCTCCTGTGTGCATGCTGTGCAGAGGACAGCCCAGGGCTATGCATCTCTCTCAAAGGCACAAAGGAAACACAGAGCTAATGAAGTAAAACTGGGGAAGAGACCGAGGATCTGGTTTCACAGTCTAAGCGGCACAGTCAGGCCAGTCTCCCCTTCTGCGCTCCCCCAGGCATGGCCCCACAGGCCCCTTCCCCTTCCAGCCTCCTGCCGCCCTCCCTCTTCCCCTCCTTTTGGCCATTCCCTCCCCAGGCCACGCTCGGTAAATAACATCTCCACCAGCTTCAGTGCCACTGTCTCAGTTTCACGGGCAGCCGCGTTGGGTGCTCTCACAACTGCTCTTGCTAGAGCTGAGGGGCATCCCCACCTGCAGCGAGGGCAGCGCTGCAGCGCGTGGTCGCAGCAGGAACCTCTCTCAGCTTGTTTAAAGCCAGCCAAGGCGTCTCCACAGTGCAGGGCAGCCGGCACTGTACACACGTTCCCAGCATAACTAAGCTGTACCTTTCCAGTGTTTTTTTAATTCTCAAATTATATTTGAAAGGAGAAAAGCCGTCACCCCTGGAATCTCTCCCTCCCTCTCTCTTCCCCTTTGCTCTTTTTCCATCGCTGCCTTAATCTGGCTGGGGCCTCTTTCAGATCAAGGTGACTCGGGTGGAGGGCTCATCTGGTAACAACTAAACCACGCCTGACAATTTTCACTCCAAAGACCTCTCTCACTGTCAGATTTTATAACCCGATTACTACAGACTTGGGTTAGATTCAGACAGATTGCCTACCAGCGAAAGGCTCAATATCCCATTATCAGATTTGTGAGCCCGCCATTCCTCTTCATTTAGTATGTAATAGAAAGTGTCAGTAATGTCCTATGGACTTAGGCTTTAAAATGACTCTTAACTATGCAAGTCGTATGTATATATCAGGCGAAAATACTCCACAATCATATGCAGGACAACAATTTTAAAACATTTTTTATTTAAATATTAAATAAAACACATTGACTAATCATTTTGGTGTACACCTCATTTTAACATAAGAAATAAAATGATTGTTCAGTCATGATAAAAAATAAACTATACATCTCAATTAAACCAATCACGTAGTGTCTTTAAATACCCTATTGCATTGCAGTCTGCAAAACAGCACTGTCAAGATATCTACAAAAAACCCCAAACTTTTAAAATGACCTCTTTCTGCTCCAGCAATAATTCCAAAGAGGTTCTACAGCAATTGGAAAAAAAAATACTATGAAAGTAAAGTGCTTGTCATTGCTCAGGATAGGAAACCAAAGAATCTGTGGCCTTTTGATCCATGGCATTAAACAAAACAAATATTAAAGAGGAAATTCTGTGTTTTCAGTATGTGTGCTACCCCTTACAAAACTGAAGGCAAAGTTGCTGCTTTGTGATGAGCTGGCTTCTTCTTGCCCTCCTCTCCAGCCATCTCCACGCAATCTGTTTTTTGGGTTGGCTTTTTTTTTGTTGGTTGTTTTTTTTTTTTTTAGACCACTACAAATGAGCATGAAACTTTGGTGTTCTCTGCTGCAAGGCACCACTCATTAACAGAAACTCAACTCAAGCCATTTTCTCTCACTTTGAAGCTTCCAGACCATGTAGCAGCAGTGGCAAGCTGGAGATGCACCAACATAGACACACAGATACAACACACAGACAAAGAGGTTGTTTATGGAGAGCCACAGACAGAGCCACACGACATCGTCAACCCTTCCCACTCCCACCAATTAACCTGGTCGATCTTTGGCTTTTTTCTTTTTTTAAAAAAACAAAACAAACAAAAAAACAGGTATCTATATTATTTGCAAATGCGTAATACTGCAGGTTGCATGAAGCCAAGGTAACTTGAAGGCACCCTGTGTCACACCAGGGAGATGGGTCCTTTAAGCATATAGACAGAATGCAGCTATTCTCCGACATTCAGATGGCAGCTTCCAGCCAAGCTGGTGCACTGTTTTCTCAGCTGCTTCCAAAGTTGGACGCCCTACCCTACTCATTCCTGTAGGAGCACAGTCTGTTCTCCCCTTTATACCTAAGCATAACTTCTACTGCTACCAACAGAAGTCACGCTCTGCCTTGGGAGGGGAGTGGGGTTTATACCAGAAACACAATATAAGCATATTACAAAATATAAAAAATAACTAGTGTTACATAGTTTTCTGCTTCCTATTTATATACATATACAGCATTAAAAACCATACGAAAAAAACACCTATCTAATCCAAAACCTCATTTTGCTAATATGCCAAAACCAAACCGACCAAAAACAAACACCCGAAGATTGTGCTGTTTTACTCACTTTTAATACAGTTTTGTTCAGAAACAGCTGTACTCCGTTAGAGTAGAATTCTGTTCTAGCCTATTCCTTTTGTCTTTGTCAGTATATAATTATAACCTCAATATTGCACATTTCCCCAAGAGTCAGTTCTGTTTGGACCCTGATAATGAAATGCATAAAAACATAATTAGCAGCGGAAATAACAATGTGCAGCACTAAGAAATACCCCTCAGGCAACTTTGTAGGCAACCTCCAGGAGGGCTTTTTAAAAAGAAAACCCTTCCCATCACCCCACTGGTACTAATGCTTCCCTCCTCAGTGCCTCTGCAAGAACATGAAAAAAACTTAGCATTTCTAAAAAGATTCCTAAAGATTATTCAGCCCAACAAAATATATGCATGTGTGCACATGTGTATATGTATACACACACACACACACCACCCCCGAATGAACATCCCTGCAAAAGACCAGACATTATGCAAGTTGGATCCTGATATCAAGGGATACATTTTCAATAGATTACTTGCTTCTGTACTAATTAGAAGGGGGATTTTTTAAGCTTTTCCAGCTGATGTATCAAGGAAGAAGTTCACAGTTTTCATTTAAAGTATACGTATCTGGGAGGTGTGGAATGGGGATGTTGGTTCCTTTAAATAAAACGAGCGTTAACAGGAGAAAAAAACCCCAACAACAAATGGCAATGCTTCCATTTTTGTCTTCTATGAATGCATAATGCTGCATGCCACTGGTTTTCTGTTTATTTTCTTTAAAAGAGGTAATCATCTTCACAAACCCATAAATGAATATTGTGAAAAAGGGAGGCTCTGGTCCCTTCTTTGAAAAGCCTCTCCCTGCTGTGTCACCACTACTGACAGCTGCTAATCTGGCATAACAGCAGAGCTGTATTGGTCTGACTTGAGTACAGTACCGAAGAGTTCTTACCCAACCACATCCCTCCCTGTCCCCACAAATGCCCCACCCATCTTCCCCATCATTATTTTTCCTTTAAAAAATTCAGTTTCTATTCATATTTGTTCAGTGCAAGAATAGTAGAAGCAAAAAGACATACATATTGCTTGTTTCAGTTCTATAAAGTTGCTAGCTTTCTGAGCCAGACAGCCTCTTCACATACTTCAAAATTTATTGCTTCTGAGAGTCACTCGTCCACACGTCACCAGCCAGCCACGGACCCACACATGCCATGGAACGGTGGTGAAAGTCCTTCGCAACAAGAGCAGCGTGAGCTATAGCAGCCGGGGCTCTCATTTGACTAGGACAAACTTCCCTAGCTGGTTGGAAGTCAGGTCCTCCATCTCACAGTCCCCGTGCTGCAGAGTGACAGCATCATAGCTTGGAGACTGTGCAGAGAAACTCTGTTGCTGAGAGAAGGTGGTGCCAACTGGAGAGACGTTGCTGCTGATGTACAGGTGCGTGTCTAGAAGGTGAGCTGCTGAGGACACCGGTGACACGCTGACACCAAAGAAATGAGGTTGGAGCAGTTGGCTGTTGCCAGCAAAGGCCAGCTCAAATGAGTTCTCTCTTTGTAGCTCTGACAACAGAAGAGAATTGGATGCTTTGCAGGTACCTACGCTATCAGAGAAGGGGACGCCATTTGTTGCGGATGTCTGAGAAGTCTGGGGACAAGCTGTCTGAAGTAGCTGGTGATGCTGGAGCTGGAGCATTCTGAACAAAATCCAAGGATGGAAGAGGTTAACTTGCATTCCTCCTTTCTTGCCCCCACCAACTGACCATAACTTCCCCTTTGTTTCCTTCTCTCTATCAAACCTCTCTCTATCAAACCTCTCCTTACCCAGCCAGTACAATTAAAGCAAGTTGATCATGGCAGGTCACTGTGTTTTCACTCGGCCTTTCCTCATGTTGGTGAGGGCGACTATCACCAGAAAGTTATCTAGTCACCATTTGGCCTGCTAATAATAGATGTTCTAGAGGCAACGTGTGCAGATAAACCGGAAACTCAATTTTCCATCTTGCTTCTATGGGAATGAAGAGGTGCCACCACACATGACATTTGAGGCCACTGGAACTGTGCCTCCTTTGTGGGCTGTAACTTTTCCAAATTACAAGGTCTCACTTCCTTGCCATGGGAAAATTACAGGAGGAGGCAGAGGAGGAAAGAAATCACTCCCAAAACTAACAAAGAAAAACACAGCTTGCAGTGGGGAGAAGTAATGTTTTCCCCCACAGTACCAAACTGCTTCTCAATTCAGCAACCTTCAAATATTTGGACATCGAGATTTTTAAGTGGAACTGCACATCCTGTGTTACGTATGCCAGTGCAGGAAGCCACAAAGGAAGCCGAGCAGTTTATCTGCTGCCACATAGCAAAGATGGAGGATAGGAATTCCCAGTGACTAAACTCCCCGACCTCTTTTGCTGTGTTTACTCCTCCTCACTTGCCCCTAACCCAAGTAACCCCAATGAAAACAGCAAAACTCCTCCCAGCCAGCTTCTCACCTCTGCTGCTGTAGCACCTCCTCCAGGAGGCTTCTTCCCTCTCTGCTGCTCCCGCTGCTGCTGTACATGCAGATGTTCGGCTGTGTGTGTTGGAAAGGGCTCATGGCACTCCTTGCTGCCCGAGATGAGGAGGACTGACACACCTGCCGAGCAAAGCCTTTGATTTTATTCAAGCCGAGAAACCCCTTGGCTCGAGCGTTCTTCCGCAGCTGCTGCCTAAAAGCCTTCAAGCCTGTGGGACATGAGGAAAAGAAATACACTTTAATCCTCCTTAGCATTTGCCTAGGAGCCTGCTTTACAGATCAGCCTTTCTGGGCAGCTGCCTTCATTTGCATTAGAACTGTGCTAGAAGAGACCATGACTCTTCAGTTCATGTTCACCCCTCTGCCTGATGGTCAGAGCAAAATTTATGTAACGGAACAAGGTTTAGGACAGCTGCACCCTTGAGTAGATGGACACATGCACAGCAAAGGAGAAACCTGATAGAAATCATGATGTTGTGCATTCCGTACTTTAGGAGGAAGGCAGAGCCTGCCATCCCACTCACGGCAGCAGAAATATCTTCATGGGCACCCTGAATCAGTATCTGAGAACCTCTCGTCTAGGCTCCTTCCTCAGGACATCCGACCCTCCCTCAGGGACCATGAATATGAGAGGCAGAATATCCAGTTGGCTGGCCTCAATGCAACACTAACATGGGCAAGCAAGTATCCCTGCATGCTACCCTTTTCTAGCGGCAGTTGGAAGGGTGCAATTCCCCAGCAATAAAGCAAGGAAGACATTACCTTGAGTTAATGAGGTATCAGATGCTCTCCTTCCTTCTTGGAAGCTGACAGGCAGGAGAGAAGCACCTCCCATGCAGCCCTGAGCTTGTAACACCGGAGCATCAGACTGGGAAGCTAGGAAAGGCGACGTCATCCTAGCTGTGGCTGGGCTCCCCGTCATTACTTGACCTGCCAAACAGCTGCTCAGGGCCACTGAGCTGTCATTTGAAGATGAAGTAAGACAGCTGTCTGAACTAGTTCCCTCTGTGGGGCTTGCAGAGGAGGAAATGACTATACCTACAGAAGGGAAGGAAGGAGAAAAAGAGCATTCCCGAGATGAGTACAGGAAGGAACAAACATGACATCAGAGCCTTCTGCCCACCTACACTGGCACTAATAAGCAGCTGCGAGCCGCAGAGGTGTCCAGCAACTCGTGTTGTTGCAAGGCTTGACTCCAGCAAGGGGTCATCAATGAATAACCTACGTTTGGGCTCCCGTCCAGCCGGCAGGGCTCTGCCAGCAACTCCAGCACCACCGGGGTACGCTGGATCAAGCCTACATCGTTTCTTTAGCACAACAGCTCTGACATGGGATTATTGTTTTGTGAACAGTTTTGCTTGTTTGTTTAGTTCCTGGGGGTCTGGATGTGTACCAAATACAGTTAGTGATGACCTTTTTTTTTTTTTTTTTTTTAAGTTCAGGCACCCCACCTCCCCCAGTACAACAGCAGCAGCAAGCAGAGAAGGGTTATGCCCTGCTTGTGAGAATGCTCCCCTCTAAAGTGATCTAGATGAAACACAACAGGGCAACATCTCTTCCTTAAGGACCATGCTTATTTATGGGAAGGCAGAACTGTGGAAGGCAGAGTACAGACCTCTTTTCTGGGCTTTCCTATCCCAGTCAAGGTAAAATCAGCACATACTCTCCAGGCATTTGTCCACTATGGCACTCCTTCTCCGTCCCTTTCCTCTAACTACAGACACCCTTCATCTCTCCCAGACTTACTTACATGGAGGGGCATGCTGATAGAAATGAGTGGTCACTTCGGCCAGTGTGTGCCTCCTGCTGGTGTTGCTAGGTATATGGATGGGGTGGTCATACGCCTTAATTTCGTCTTCCAGCTCCTTCTCTTGCCTTACTTCTTCACTAATGGTGGTCTCCAGCAGGCTGTTGGGGGAGATGGAGCGGTTCCGGAAGAGCCCGTTGAAGTTGGGGTCCACAGGAAAGAACACAGGCTGCAAAACATGTCAGATCACAGACTGAAGGGTCTTTCACTTATTTCTGCACTACCTTTTAATACTCTTCACAGCCCTGTGACATGTCTTCAGTAAGCATACTGTTTGAGAAGCTACTAAAACGCCATGCCCAAATGCCAAACCAAAGATTGGAGGGAGAGAACAACAGTCACAACCCCTGTTGTTTTGGATTAGCAGAACAATGAAAAAAAAAAAAAAAGAAAAAAAAAGAAAAAAAATGCGCACAGCTTAGCTGAGAACACCAACCTGTAATGGATTGCTCATGTCACAGTCCATTTCTGCCTGCAAGGATGGCTGAATCAGGCTCTGAGGTTGCTGGTAAAGCAGAGATGATCGCAGGGTTTCACTAGTGAGACTGTCCTGAGGCATCTGGAGAGAGAGAGAGATGCACAGAAGCCATCACATACACTGCAGTTCCACATGACTTTTCAGATACTGGAGGCTCAAGGAATTTCAGAGCCACCTTCCACACAAGCTTTCTCCACATACTTTCTATGAAAATTAACAAAGCTAGTCTTTCAATGCCAACACAAAAACAAAACTCCTTCTCCTAAGTTAAGCAATTTAACTGGAAGTACATTTTGAAAAGGCACCCAGAGCACACTTTAAAGGGGGTGAGCGTGAGGAAAAGAAAAAGAATGACAGAAAAACACACAAACTGACTCATGGAGTACTTCCGAGGATCCTACAGGGTATGTAACAAAGAAGTGTAACTGATCCATGCCTAAGAGGGCAAATTTCCATGAGAAGCCTAATCTTCTGCCTCATTATTGGCCTGCACTGGAGGCAGCCCATTCTTTGGGCCATGACCCACAGTCACTTCTTAGGAAACAGGCCATTAGTATTCAGTCAGCCTCCTGCTGAAGAACAGTAGGCTGTGTCCTATCAGAGGGCACCAATATCAGAACTGGTTTTCAGAAGCCTGAGAGTTACCATCTTGTGTTTTCCCGTAGCAAGGGGCAGAAAAAAGAGAGCCAACAGACACAGCTTCCCAGGTAAGTAATGCCCTTCCTTACCTCGACATTGCTGATCTCGGAGCTCCTCGGCCTTTGCTGACGGCCAGTTGCTGGACGACTCGATAGCTGGCTGCTTCGATACTCCTTCAGGCGCTCCAAGAGCAGGTAATAAATTGCAGCAAAATGGTTGTAGCTGCTGTTTTGCAGAGACTAGAACACATTGAAAGGACCCTTGAGTTACAGGTAACTCAGGATATAAGCAGACCAAACTCATCACTAAGACCTTGTAATAGAACAGTCGAAAAATAAGTAAAAATCCAGAAGAGCAGTGAAGATTACTACACTGTGACACTGGATCAAGGTTAGTCACTGAATGACATATATATGACTGCACCATTGGCATTCTGGTAGTCACTGAAGATGTATCTAAGGGGCAAGCACTTCTCACCTCAACAGTTCTCTGCCTGTCAATGCCAAGTGTTTGCATGATCCCAAGGACCTGTTCATTGTAGTCACCCAGGTTGGAGTTGTAGTTTTGCATGGAGAAGGACAAAGACTGCTGCTGTTGAAGGGATGGGTCAGCTTGCATCCACTTGTGCTGCTTTATTTGGGAAATGGTTATTCGCTTGGTTGGGTCCACAACCAACATCCGTCGAATTAGTGTTTCACAGTCTGGATGGCAAAGATAAACTCATGAGCAAGGAGTAAAAATAACAGCCCAGCCCCAGGTCACTGCTAAGAAACCTTCCCAGCAACAGTGTATGATGTCTGTGAAAATGGGAATGAAAGGTTTCTGAGCAGCTGATGCCTGGTCTGACTACCAGATATTCAAATCAGCACAACAGAGGTCCACATACATTTCACAAAAGCAACATGTCACTACAGGAAACGAAACTGTACTAGATACCAGCAGCTTTCAGGCAGCCTTGCACCTTGTAGGAGAGCTAGTTTTGAGGGGATGCAAGTTTAATGATGCTACATCCAGTTAAAATAGGTCAGAATTTAGTACAGAACCCCATCACATACAGCTTCCTGGTCCATATATACTGCTTATTTGTTTATAACCAGGGAATCAAAGCCGTTCGCAGCTATAGCTGATAAAGCCTCCTCTTCAAGAGAGAGGCATATTCACTTGTTTTTGAATCCAAATCAGAGAGAGGTAATAATACTCTTCAGTTCCTTTTTCTCACCAGACTGTTCAAGTATGAGTGTTCAAGAAACAGTGCTAAGCCCCACTATTTCTGCTCTCCTTGAAGCATAGCCACACTGAAATATACTCCTTCTGCATAGTTAAAATATCTCAGGAGAACTACACCCATCTCAGCACTGCAGGCTAGTCTCATTAAAATCCTGTTTTCTCTGTTTCGTGACTGATTATTTCTCCAGCTAGGGTGTCAAATATTTTTGTAATCCATAGAGATACTCCAAGAAAGGAAATGACAGCCTTTTAGATGCACCATAAAGCAGACGCCAGAAAAGAAAACGTGTGCAACCAGCCCCTGAACTTATTGTAAGCACTGCCCTACAGAAATTAATGGGTATGTAAAGACAAAGTGATTGCCAGCTGCAAAATCAGTCCCATCTGTCATTGCCTCAAGAAGGACCAGGACAGCTATTCCTCTATCTGTAGCCCCTTTTCTAACATTAAGGATCTGAAAAAAAGCACCTTCGGACATGAAGTAAGGGATGCGGAACCGCCCCTCCAGCACTCTTTGTCTCAGAGTTGGTAAATTGGGTCCATCAAAAGGCAGAGAACCACAGACAAGGACATACAGCACCACCCCAAGGCTCTGTCAATAGAAAACACCACAGCATGTGAGTAACTCCAGTAGAAGCAATGATTTTGAAAGCCCATAGGCCCTCATGAAGTGTGAAATGCAATTTCTAAGGAATATCAAGCTCACCCATATATCAAGGTGAGGTCCTTCATATTCCTTGCCTTCAAAAACTTCTGGAGCTGCATACGGTGGGCTTCCACACCAAGTGGAGAGGGGCTCTCCCGACTTGTAGAAGTTTCCAAAGCCAAAGTCTAGAATAAAGGTAAAAGTCTAGGGTAAGACACCACTCAACCACATACTGATATTTCAGAAGTAGCAGAAAACGGAGAGAGGGGAGCAGATGTATTGCTTTGTTCTCTGTTCTCTGCCTGTTCATTAAAGCTATTCTTTTTTGTCCAGAGGATATATTCAGAGAAACATCAGCAACTTTTGTTTTATTTTCAGTTACCATAAATACATTTATGGGATGATCCTAGGGAGATTCAATTTGATGACATGCCTAATGTTGTTTATAGAGTAACTGCGTATTTCTTATTACCTGCTAACTTGATATTCATGTTAGCATCTAGCAGAAGGTTCTCTGTTTTGAGATCCCTGTGCACTATGTGGTGGCTGTGACAATATTCCACTGCTGAAAGAATCTGCCAGAACTTCTTCCGTGCTTCGCTTTCACTTAAGTGCCCATTGGAGGTCAGATGATCTGCAGGACAAAATAAAAGAGGCAGAGGATTTAGAAACACCTGGAGGAAATTTTTCATAATCCCGCAGGTGCTGCACTCGTCATTTGACAACTGACAATGCCAACCCCGGATTTTTAATCAGAATATATATATTTCTGAGGAACGACAACAATAAAGCCATGGTTTCTAAAACTAAAGAACTGTTAGCTCCGGCAGTGAGGACTTACCAAACATTTCTCCATTCTTTGCGAACTCAGTAACAATGTAAAGCATATCCTTTGTCTCCATAACCTGTGAAGACACAAGAGAGGACATGCTCAAAAAAAATGCAGACCTCTGTAGTTTCACTCATTTTTCTAAGTGTATTCTCAAATGTATCAGTTCAATTATTCATTTGCCACAGCGGCTGGCAGTAAAGACATCTAATTTTGCACCACAATGCTCCTTCCAAGCAACCTGGTAATGAAAAAGATAACAAATCAATGCTTATGTGCCTACAATATACAATGGCTTCCCATGCCGTTGTTATTTTCACCTTTACCATGCCACCTAACCTCCAGAAGATAACTGCTGAGCATTTCAACAATTTCATACACTACCCTGAATTCCTTTTTTGTTAAAATATGCATATATCGTTTTACAATTCATGTGATATATTTTGAACATGCAGAGACACTTAAAGTTTACATAAAGTCACCTTTGTTTCAACGCTAGCAGGTACCCAGATCAGGAGAGATATTTGCAACTTGGACAAATCAAGAAGTAATATCAAATACCCGGCTCCCATTTGGTGTTGGCCGGGGACATGGGAAGCCTCCCATGCAAGTGACAATAGGTTGCTGTTTGTGTAACGGCAGTGCTTGATGCACATCAACAACTGTCAATATATCACCCAGCGTTCACCCATCAGTCTAGTGTCAACTTCCTTTGACACTTGTTAATTTTTTCCTTTGGAGGAAAAAAAAAAGAAGAACTAAAAACCGAACAGTGAATGAGAAATGCTGAGCATTTCCAAATTCATCTTCAGTTACTATGGCACATCTTTCAAATGTTGCATTTCAGATTTTAAAATACAACATTTCCCTGGAATTGGACCCTCAAGGAGCAGCTATTTTGTTTTGGAAGCAGAAGGCTCACAACAGGTTAACAATCAAAAGAGCGTCAATGCTACTTCAAAGGCTGCAATTTCCAGGATCCTAACATGTAACCTTTCTGGAAGACTCTTGTCCTCCCCTCGCTACAAGTACACACAGACACAAAATGAAAATAAACAAACAAGGAGCAAAGGAAGAGAGGTTCCCAGTTTAAAAAACTGAAGGAAAGTGTTCTGGGAAAGTTGCCAGCTGGATGAAATTAAGACGCGGTGCTGAAACTAAAACAATGATGAAATAATACAAGAACACACACCCTACGTTGGTATGTCATCTAATTCCATCCCTGCTTCTCAGTCTCCACCAAACAGGTAAAGCATCACTTACAACAACAAAGAAAAGAAAACTTCACTGAAAAGAAATTATGGTCCACTACCAACGTCATTTGCTCCATCAAGTGAAGTGGTTCAACTAGATGGAATTTAACCTGCTTTTCTAAAAGCTTCGAAATAGTATTTTCACCCACATCATTCCACTGAAATGAAATCAACCGAACTGTTAGAATATTTCTCTATATCCTATACTGCCCTATGGGCAACAATGACGTCAGATGTTAACACAAAATAATTTTTGTTATGATGGTTAATACTATAAATATCAAGCACTTCATGTGTGTCAAGGTCTTTAAAAATAATGCCTTACCTAAGCACCTGCCTTACTGACTCTTCAGCCTTACACATTAATTAAACTTTTTTTTTCTTTTTTTTTAAGCTAACAAACCCAATGGTAAGACTTGCAGCTGATAACAGTGTTTACTACCGCACACGGACTTTCAGACCTGCTGCTTCATCCATCTATTCTTCTCTCCCCCGCCCTTCTAGACAGGTTCAGACAGACTGTGATACCTCATCTTCTTCTTAAATCCACATGGCACTATTTAAGATGATTAAGAGGAACTTACACCAAATGCTAAATAGATCAAATATTTAGAATTTGCAAAGCAGTGCTTGGTCGCTAGACAGCTGTGATCCTGTTTTCTGCACAGCACATTAATTTGTTCTTACTGTTAAAAATACCTATCAGTGCAGAAACTGAACAAATCTAAACCAAAATTCATGTTGTGAAACTCTGCAAGGGGAAGGATATTTAAAATTCACTTTCAAAACTACACGAACTGGAACAGAGTAACCAAATGGGTCATTTTTTGATGTATTCTAAGACACCAACATTTACAGGCTTTTTCTTTTCTACTTAGATTAGAATTCTAATTCTTAGATTGATTTGGTCTCTTTGTTGTTGATTTTAAATCCCTTCCACTTACTGGAAACTCAACTTCTGTGCTTTCTTCTCTGCTATCCTACACGAGTTTAAGTTTTCCCCTTATCAAAAACACATAAGAAGTTCCAGTCCTCTAAACTGGAAAAGCAGAGGAGTTAGGAAAGGCAAGTTAATCATAGAAGTTCATATAATCAGTTCCTTGACCTGAAACAAACTTCGGCTTGGTTTTAACTGTAAATTTTACAGTGCGTTTTGTCAAAAAGCTGTCTAATGTGTCACAGTCTTGTTCAAAGAATGATGACTCTTAAAAAACCCAGTTTTTAAAGTGTTTTTCAAAAAGTATTTCAATATGCATTCTCTCTGCAAATATTTCATGTAAAACCATGTGCAAGAGAAGAGCACAAGCATATCTCATCTGCAAGCTGCACTTCAAAGCTGACCTCTTACCTGATATAGCTTGATAATGTGGGGATGATTCAAAAGCTTCATTATCTGAACTTCTCTATAAATCTTCTCCAGATTGCTTGGGTCTAACCTTGTTTTGTCTATTATTTTTATTGCAACCTGCAGATTTAAAAAATAATAAAATAAAATAACCCCAGACGTTAAAAAATAGGTCCTCTTACTGTTAAGATCTCTTAAAAAAAAAAAAAAAAAAANAAATCCAAGTAAAGTAGCTTTTAAAGTACGGACTTGACAAAGCTCATTCTGTTTTTCTGACCTGCACAGAATTCACAACACAGAACGTTTTCATTTTTCTTTTCTACGTCAAAGGATTACACATAAGGTAGTGAACAGAACTGCAGAAATTAGCACTGGATAGGATTCGGTAAATCTTTTAATCCATCCCATGCCAGTGAAAAACAGATTCCTGTAACGGACTATTTTCTACTGTAGCGACCGATGTGATTTTGACACGCACTACAAATGGAAATACGGCTGCATGCCCGCTAACAAATTATTTCTGCAAATAACACCGCAAGTTCTTTGTTCTTGAAACATACACATCGAACGAAAAAAATCAAACCCGTCTCAAGTCTTCAAAAGACCCCTAATTTGCTGGAGTCTTTACCAAACCAAGACGGAGTAACGCAGCGAAGCTACCGTCACACTCAGAAATGTCATTTTTTTCTATATTCTTGCTCTGTTTTAATTTTACGCGAACTCTGTCGAACGCACCGGGCAAGGCTGAAGCGCCTACGAACAGCCCCATCAACCGCCGGTGCGCAGTCGACACGGCAGGCTAAGCCCGCCGGACTTTGCACGGCTCGCTGCCGCGCTCGCCGCCGCCAACGGCAGTTCACCTCACGATGCTCGCAGGGGCAGCCCGCCGCTGCCGGCCCGGCAAGTTAACAGGCTCTTCGCCCCCCGCCAGCCCCGGCCTCCGCACCCACCTGCGTTTTGGTGACTCTGTGCCGGGCCAGTTTGACCACCGCGAAGTTGCCTTTTCCCAAGGTCCTCTCGATATCGTAGAAGCCGACTCGCAGAGGCCGCTGCTGGGCTTGTCCGGCAGCGGGCACGGAGGTATACTCTGACATGATCACCATGGTTTAGGCGGGTGGCGGGCAGCGCACGCCGCGCCTAGGAGGGGAGCATCCGCGCTGCCCCGGGGACGCGGGCGCTCGCACCTGCGGGAAGAC
>WAAD01017102.1:180279-236658 GCA_013389945.1 Fregata magnificens
GGCCCCGCTGACCCCCCGGCCCTGCCGGCTGGGGTGCCAGGCCCCCGCTAGCTCCACCCCAGCCACCGAGGCAGCCGCCGCCTTGTGTCGGAGCCCACCGGGCTGCGCGGCCACCGACAGGGACTGTCCCGCTGGCAGCAGGGCAAGTGTGGCTGCAGCCCCGCAGGGGACATTTTTTCCTAGTCCCAAAGCACAAGCCGGGCTGTGGCCGCCCACCCTTTGCACCAATGCCCGCGGCGGAATACTGACCTGCCATCCCCCGCGCAGGACCGGTTTCCGTCCCCGGTTATTTCCAGGGCGTGATGGAGGGGAGCTGCCGGGGGCTGCTGCCGACCATCCCCTCTGGCACCCAAGACTGGGGCCAGCGCGGCCTGGGGACAGCAACCCTCTGGGTCCAGCAGCTGGGCACGGACAGGAAGGGAAGTAATAATGAAGAGCTTATATATATATGCAGTCCTGCAATACTTTGGCAACTTACTCATATGTTCTGAATGCACCTGTGGCTATTATCTCGGGTCAGTCTGGAAGCAAGGCTTGGGAAGTTATCCTTTTGCACACTGAGGCTGAAGGAGGCTGGTTGGGGTTGAACCTCAGCATCCTAGAAGTGCCCAAGAGGTTCCTCTCAAGGTCAAATGTGAAGCGGCAGATGGCACTGGGTTCAAGCATGTAGGTCTTCAGCCTTCACACAGTAAGTGACCAAAATGTGTGTACATTTGGTCTCAAATTCCAGTTTAGCCTTGAAAATAAGTCTTGAATGGTGCCTGCCATGTCTGTTACTCAACTTTATCTTCTCTGTTAGAGTCAGCCTAGGCTTTTTTTCAGACAAGTAATTCTCCAGTCGGCGGTTAGGCTCCTGACTGGAAAACTATCCGTCTTAGTCTGAACCCCTAGCCTGACCATCGTGGCCAATGGCACGTTGGGCAGTGACCCTCATCTTCCATCCAGAGGCACTATGCAAGTCAGATTTGCCAGACTGCCTGAAATAAGGTGATGCCTTGGGTGGAAGAGGTATAGCTCTGCTTCACCCTGAAGATTTCAAAGCAGTCGGTACAATTGTTTTCACCTGTAGTTGGTGGTCTCCTTAGGGTCTGTGAACGACTTCTAAAGGGCTCAGGAGGGACCCACTATGGGAGGAAAGCAAGATTTTTTTCAGTTTTTGTAAATTTACGGGATGAGAAAAATGTGGTGCTCTATATAAATCAAATTACATGATATATGAGCTGTGTGTTCTCCACACTTGAGAGAGATCCATCGGGACGTTCTAGTGAAGCAAACCGGCCTTTCTTTGCTTCTCTTATCTATCTAATGAACTACACAGCTTGTGTTACCTGCTGTAGCGTGGGTGCTAGCCCTTTGGGAGGCCGGTTCCGCTGCAGTCTTTTTCTCCTAGAAACATGGAGAAATAGCACCCAAAATTAACCCCCAAACTTTGTTTATCTTGACCACTGCACAAAACTCACGCTGCCCCTATGCTTATTCACTGCAAGCAGGCAGACTGGCAGTCTGCAGGGCTTGAATGGCGCTGGGAGAGCGCAGCGCCTTGCAGAGCTGGTGATCAGGAGCTGAAGGACAGGAGCTGCTTACACGGAGGCAGTGGTGTGACCCAGGTTGTGGGACTGCTATGCCGTTCGCTGTAAGGGGGGTAATAGCACGCAGCCAGCCCGGGCTATTGTAGCATTCATTTAGTGCTTACACAGTGCCTTGAATAACTCACATGAAAAGCTGACATTATTATTATTGTTATTATTAAGCTAACAGTATATTCTCCATGGAGCTCGTGAAGAGGAGGTGACGCACAAGCAGCACATACAGTAACAACTGCATGTGAACAGTGTCCCAGGAGTTATAAAGAAAAAAATTACCTTAATAATGGTTCCTCTGCTGTGGTGGGATTTTCCTCCTTTCAATTATAGTTGCTGTTTTCATTTGAAATTGATTAAGTGTTTTAGGATGGCAAACAGAACTGGTCTTTTTAGAAAGAATGCTCAAGACAGCCAGCCCCAGCTAGGAGTGTAACATTTTTATTCCTTTTTAAAGGACTCATAATTTTTTTCTTCTCAAATGGGAAGAAGTGGACTGGATTTGGTGCTCTCCCTAACATCTCATGATTTTTACATCCTAAGGAGGGGTGAACACCTGTGCTGTGGGAGAGTGTAAGAGCTCACCAGTGGGCTACACTGAGAAGAATCCACCATCCTGATTTTAATTACCTGCATTGGATGGAAGAGGCAAGAAGAGGTGGCAAGTGTTACTATCTGTAGAAGGTAGTTACACAGACCTGCAATCTCTAATCCAGAGGGTGGGGTACATACAGCTTCTGCAGTGGAGGAGGGAGCACGTAATTTTTAAGAGTTATAACACTATTGTATGATTTATTGATACTTAAATTAAAGATCTCCTGCATCTATCACCCTCAGCAACCTTTTGGTATTTCTCTTCCATTTTCGTACATACGGGTCACAACAGCTTCCAGCAGTGCTGCTCAGAAGTAGCCATTGCACAATTTTGGTAGTGTCATAATTACATCGTTTTTCTACCACTTTCACTATGAATTGATACTGTCACGGCATTACAAACCTCTTACGCAATCCCATTTTATCATCATAGAGGTGCTTCTGTTGGGAAGGTTGATGCTTTTGCAATTTCTGCTTTAACACTTTTGCTGCCCTCTGGTGTTTTGGATATCCTGAATATCCTGAATGAGGAATCACCTCAGAGAAACATCCATGGTCAGGAGAGGTATAATTACGGAGCTGCCTTGTACATAACGAGGGTAGAAAAGCGAAGAAAGTGGAGAGGTACTTTCCAAAGCTTCTCCACGAGGATGATCCTTTGATTTCTCTAGGAAGAGGGAGAAACTGGGAGGACACAACTGCTAAGATTTTCCATTGCAGTAGCCCTCCCTAAGGGCAGCATGGTCTACGGATGGATGGGAATATGCATGAAGACTGCTGCCTTCCAGAACTCATCTTGCAGATATTTCCAGCAATTCAATCTTTAGTCATTTCACTCAGCATTTTCTATCAGTTTCAAAACAAACTAACAACAATAGCAACTTTCTTCACTTGGTGAAAAAAAAAACCAAAACTGAGAAACAGAAGCATTCCTTTCTACCCATTTCACCCTCCACAGCTGAAGTCAGCCTGGTTTGCTATGGTAGGATTGCTGGGGCAATGCTTGCACTATAGCTGTATTTTTCTGGGGTTTTTTTTTGTCCAGAAAACACCAGTGTGATTATTTTGAAAATCAGATTTGTTGGGCTATTTTCAGCATCCTGTCATTTACACAATTTAATTGAGTAAAACCTTGCTGAAGTCAATAGAGTTGTTCCTGGTCACACCAAGTCTGACTCTGGCCTAGAAAAAGGTAAAACGGAAGGTGTCACGTTCCAAGAAGTACAGTGACATTTAAAGTAGAGAAGATGAGATAATCAACTAAAATACTTGTAGGCTTATTTTAAAGACAAAAGCATGATCTTGAAAAAAATGGTGCATGACTATTTCTAATATGACTTCAAAGTGTCTTTGAATTTGAAAAAATCCAGGCTGCCACTGCAATTTTGGCAAAAATACTTTAAAGCTAGCATATCCTTGCTGAGGCACCACAATGGTATCCAGAAATATATTTCAGACCACTGGAATGTCTTTGGTCATAATATTGCATCAGAGTTACATAATTATGATCACAACAATGATCTTTTGTCGTTGATGTTTATGACATTTCAGAATTAATAAGGCGATGACATTTCACTGACATAATACATTGAGCTTGTTTTCCAGAATAAAGGTACGTAGGGCTTCTCTTCAGCATTCATCCTTATCTAGGGCTATAAAACAGCTTTTTAAAGGGTCACCACCAGGTATGTTAGGGTTCTTTCCTAAATATAATGTGCTACAAAATCTACCGTTAATACCAAGGCTCTGACTGTTTTTGTTTGTATTAAGGGAAGTACAAACACAGAACAAACAAGGTGGTCTATGCCCTTGAGAGTGTCTTTCTTCTTTTATTGTAATCATTTCCCTTCCGTGTTTGTCACTCTAACAGTGCTCCACTGTGTTGGGGCCTGTGAACCTGACTGACAACTGGCGAGAAATACATGAAAAGATTATGTAAAAAGAGAAGTGGGCCAGGTTATTTCCATTGCCCGGATAAATAAAATGCAGAAGCTAAATGACCAACACTGAATAATGGCTTTTGAATTAGAGTTTTTTTCAATTGTTTAAGCTTAATGACCAAAGGTGATGATAGTAGGAAAAGTGAATACACACCTGTAATGTAACCATGGCCATTTGAATTCAGCTGAAAGTCATTTTATAGTATGTGGGCTGATTTTCAGAAACAGTGAGCATCCACAGTTTCTGCTGATTTTAATGGAAGCTGCAACTGCTCAACATCTCTGAAAACATCCATCTGCAAGGTATCCTGCGAGGTAAAGCACATATTCTACCAAAGGCTTTGACTAAAGAGCAGTCCAAGAGCCTCTGGGGCTGAGTACATCTGTGTTCAGCTCCTGTTACTATTAGCATCAGGGTTAGCCAGGTGCGCGCCTTCCTGGGACAGAAGCACATGGAGTTCAGATACCTATAGGCCGATACTTGGAAATGGCACTTTGCCACCAAGAACATACGTTCTTCATAGACAAAATGGGCAACAGGTAAGGAAAAGATGGAATTCCCCCACTTACTATACCTACTTTACTACTGGGAGGGCAAAAGGACTACAAGATGAGGTGTCCTGCCCATGGTGGTGATGTGGCAAGTCTGTGGCAGAGCTGTGAAATACATTTCTGTGTCCTGAGCCCAGGCAAAGTGCTTTAACTACAAGGCCATCCTTCACACTGCAATTAAGTGATTAATGTTAATCTTACAGTTGGTGTAAATAAAGCTACGTATGTACTGGGTTTAGTACAGTTTATGCAATAAGCAGCTCTTACACGTGTTTTTTCACATCAGGCTGGACTTTCTGTAAGATTTAATACTTGTAATTTAATGTTAGCCCCCCACTTCCAGCTGGGGTGCAGAGAGGCAGGTCAAAGAGAGTCAGCTAGCTTTCTGGTACTCCCAAGGCTTTGCGACTCTTTGCCAGCAGCTTCTGTTGAGAGTGTGTATTACCTCTCACTGCCCCCTGAAACATCCTACACGCGGTTGTAGCTCATCTATTGTTTTGTTGTTTGGGGTTTTTTAGGCCATACCAGACGGGGAAGTTTAGCAGCGTAGGATCGGTCAGAAGCTGCCAGCTCCAAAGCAAAAATTAAATGGTAAGTAGAGTTCAGATATGAGAGCAGAGGTGGAAGGAAGACACGTCCACGACCCATTTGGCAGGGAGCTTCTTTCCTGTGAAATAATCCTTCTTCTCTGGCCCAGCATCCTCCCTGCTAACCCCCTATGCCATATGCATAGCTCTGATTCGAAGCTGTCAGTCCTCCCAGGGCCCCAGGCAGAGCTGGAGGCTGAGAAGGAGGCAATGGTTCCAAGACAGGAGAGGCTACGGACAAGGTGAGCTGGAAACAGCAAGCAGCAGGCAGCAGAGGGAAGCAGTGCTGGAAACCCCTTGCAATGGTGAGGGAAGAAAACCCACTGACACTGCTGCAGGAGGGCCAGTTGTGTGAAAAAGCTGTGCTGGGGCAGGGACAAGCTGCAGAGGCTGCTCTGCATGGGTCCCGAGCTGTCAAACAGGAGTTGGGACACTCGGTTGCCCCATTGTCCATGTCTGGGGCATTCACGGCCCCAGGGCACCCCCAGCCTGAGGCAGGACTATTGGTGGGAGCTCCACATTCTAGCTCTGAATAAGCCAAAACTCAAGGCCGAAGTCTCTTGTGCCCCTTTTCCCTTGCCTTGCCTGGGATCTTTTCTCTTTGGGATCCCTACAAAAACGTTGGGGCAATTCTGCCAGCCTGATGGAAGTGGTGGGAAACCAGCCCCCATTCAACAAGTTTGGGAACCCTCCCACGGGCAGCTCAGAAGACTGAGGGCTGTTGCCCTTGGCTTTACGGCTGCTGGGGTTGCCACGAGGTGTTCCTACCTGGGCAAGACCTGCCAGTTATTCTCCAGCCAGTGCAGATGCCCTCACCAGGAACTGGATGTCTGCCCCTGTGCTGGGCCAGAGGGACAATATGTGAAGGCAGGAAGGTAATTCAGCCTCATTCGTTTTGGCCTGACCTTCACCAGCGTCCTATTGCTTTTTACAGGAGTGCCACAGGATGCAGAGGTGCCCCGGCGGTGCAGCTGTGGGCAACGTGGACACGTGCCCAAGAGGAAGTAGCCTGAGACAATGGAATTCATTGCACACGTATGTTCTTTGTTGATTGCTGTGCTGGAAACAGTGACCCAAATGTGGCAGTTTTGATGTCCCCTCGCTCCAGCCTCCAGTCCCCTCCCCTCACTTGTGAGTGATTCATGCAGAAAGCTACACATCCTTCCCCAGGGACAAAATGAATAAGGGGCCCCCTCACCTTTCCTCTGTATTAATGCGTTAGCATCTAAGATCCCCCGTGCTCCTGCTGCAGTTTCAAATGGAAAGGCTATCACTTTCCTGGTGTCCCAAGTAATTGCTTAATCTGCCTGTGCCTGTCTGTACCTCTGCCAGGCAAGGGGGTATGTACTGGCTCCTTTGAAGAGGGTATTAAGGGCATTTGTCTACTGCATACCGAAAAATCAGGAGCTTCTCCCCTCCCCCTTCCCCTTCTCTGCTTTGCTTGCTCTGAAAGAAAACAGAAACAAAATAAAAGTCGCGTTTGCAGCACAGTGCCGGTGGTACAGTTATTCCACGGGGAAAACCTGATATATCCACCTATTGTCTGAGCCAGTACTAAGAGACCTTAGTGAATGAGCAAGTTACGAAAACAGGTATCCTTCCTTAGAGATTAATGTGATATTTGCGTCTGATATTTCCTGCCATACAGCACAGATTGTTTGTGCCGATGGAAAAGTGAGAAATATGGCTTTCCAGAGGGGGGAAGGACTGTTGCAACACACCTTTATTGTCCTCCTCTGGAACAGCATATTAAATTTGTTTTCCATCCATCCCTGTAAATACATTTCCTATAATTGCTACTATGTCAGATGTACTGTAATCCATCCCCTCCTACGTCAGCTGCATTGTTGTAACCCCCCTCCGATGTCAGGAAAACTGTATTCCTCCTCTTATATTACATAGGAGCTGCATCTCTGACATTTTCAACTGCATTCACCCACAGTCAGACAGAGCAGGGACAGAGAACAAAACGCCAGTTTCTAGACCATGAATGTAATGAGTTCTCCGGCGTTTTGAGTGTGCATGTGGGTGTTTGAAAGTAAGGTCAAACGCATTTTACACACTTGGGAGCTGGCTTTCTTCAGTCACAGACCAAAGATTACTATTGGTGCCGAACATGAGAAGCTTAGCAGAATTTTTGCATGGCATTGAATCATGCATCCTACATTCTTACATACTGGTTCTGCACGTAGGCTGTGATGAAGGGGAAGACAATAAATAACGTTTCAGAGAACAAAGGGTTAGCAAAAATCTTGCTTCGTAAGCCCCAACTGATGAAATTACTCCAGTGAAGAAGGAGTGGGGGAGGTGGGTTGGCTCACAGTTTGTGAGTGGGACACCAAGACGATCTATTTTCAAATATGTACGCGCATGTTACGCTTCAGTCCCAGGGGCTGAGCAAGAGCCTATGAACAATAACACATACAAGGCAAATTTCTTACGTGCAATTCTTGGCACAAGCCAACCCTGAGTTTCCAGGGAAGCAGAGTACAGGGCATATGGCATCTAAATATATGCAATCATGGATGACAAGAAACATGGAAGAGCTTTTTGGATGGAGTTGTTTGTTAACATCCTGAAAATATCTTTCACAAGACAGATACTGACAAGACAACTCAAAACCAGATGGTTCTCCAGTGATTGTTTCAAAAGAGCTTTAACTTTGGGGTGGAGTAAGCAGTTTGTGCTATTGGAAAAGATTGATTGTGACTTCTCAAATAGGAAACCAGATGTTCATACTTCAGTTAGAACTACCCCTCTTGTTATGCAGCTGATATAACCAGAGAGCACACAGCTTTGTCCTCGTATTCAGCAGGACATGTTATCTTCAGAAAGTCTTCATGTTGCACGTTCTAGATCAGTTTTGTGTTGGCTCAAACTGTGTTTTCTTTCTGTTGATAGCCATTAGCTCTCAGAAGATCAGTGATAGAGCTTTTATTTCCCTGCTCAATTTATGCTTTTCTGTTTGGCAGATGATTCCCCAATCTTGTATTACCTACCTGGAGAAAACCCTTACAATTAGGTCTGCAACTACTAATCTTGGTGGTTAAGATAGACTGGTGTCTTGGTTTAAAGAGATTTTTAGAGACTTTTTAAAAGGTAATTTGGGATCAGGTATCCTTGGAATCTGTTTTCCTTATTAGCATTTTATTTTGTTGATGCCATCAAGATTATGTGAGTATAGCAAGATCATATTCTATAGCTATTTAAAGAATAACATTGCTAGATGCATAAAATGTAGAGAGTCTGATTAGGAAGAGTTGCACACCAATTCTCACTGCAAGCAAGGGTGAGAAAGTCAGAAGCTGCATTAATCTGAAACTTCTGGTCACCTAGATGCCTGCATAGGAGCTGAGCTCTGTGACAGGGATTCTTCCAGCCAGAATGATCCTACTTTAGTAAGTCACTCGTGTCAGCAGGGCTTTTTGAGCTGAAAGCCTCTAAATTCTGTCATTCGTAATGGAGGGAGGAAGAGTGTGAAGAAGGAAAAAAAATGGGTATTGATTTGCACTGGGTTCCAGTGCAAAACCCCTGCTGGTGGGTCTGTATGTGAGCATGCGTGTGCACTACCTGTAGCTGCAGACGGCACATCGCATCAAGGGTAATGAGCTGGGATTGAGAGAACAGGCAGTAACAGAGTGTATAGTCTGGAAGTCCTCCGGAGGCATCTTCTTGCTTCACTGCGTGTCAGTAAAAACCAACGTGGTGGCCAAGCCTTTCTGCAGACTCATTTGTTAATGGCAATAAGAGATACTAGATAAGAAAGTCAATATACTTTCTAGTTCACCTCTTTGACAGCATGAAATTATACTGGTTGTTTGTAATATTAAATGGAGTTTAACCTGGGATTCAAGGCTTTAACCTGCTAACGATATTGGTAAATATTTTCCTCAGTCAAAAAGTAAATTTCTCACCTTTGAAGTCAAAACGATAAGCCATAAAGGTATATGTACCTTCTCTGTTAGTGCTAGAAGGTCCTTCTGATGCTTTTTGGAAAGCAGAATAGGCTGCCTTACAGAACATGCACTGAAATGAATAAGCACAAGCTTGGAGTGTAGTATGAACAAAGTACAGGACAGAGCAATGCTCATCACCACAAGTAGGATGGGGCTGTGGTGAGAACATCTGTTACTGCATCTTCACAAGACAGAAAGGTATTATGGAGGAGCCTACAGCAGGCTCCTCTATTTTCAGAATCTCCAATTTTTTTTGCTGTTTTTCATAAACAGGAGGCTTGTTAAATAACACAGCAGCCACATGAGTGTTTAGAGAGAATGTACTCATGCAACAACCTTTATGAAAAGGAAATATTGGTTTGGGAATCAGGGGTTAGAAAAAAATGCCAAGACCAAACCCACAGAATGAGCAACGAGTATTAAAGGCATGAATGGCAGTACAGTTCACCGGCTGATGCAGCGCCGCTCACTGAAGCCATTCAGTGAGGAATTTCCAGTGATAATGAGCTCCCAAGAATATGTGTCTAGCTTCATAAACAGAAAGACAATTTATCTTGAACACATTGTTAATGGCAAACTGTTTGCCCACAATAGAAGAGAGCAGAGTGGGAATATGTGGCTGATCGCCCCTCAAGAGCCTGGGGCTTGGGGTCTCTGACTGCTCACTGCATTTTGAGGAAAACCTGGGAATGCCTGAAGGTGAATTGAAGGAGGATATCACTGGAGCCTGGGTGGTGGAAATGTGGTGATAGGAGATAGCAATACTGGACTGGTACTATGGACTGGGGGATGTCACAGCCTCCTGAGCAGAAAGAAACTTGCAAAAAATTTGCTGCCTGTCATCAGAGAGATGGCTAGTGAGGAGTGGTGCTATTTGCGGTGATGAAGATGCACCTTTTCCCAACAAATGAGTCAAGAATCCACAAGAACTCGGCAGTCTCTGTAGGACGGGCTACTCCAGCTGGAAGCACCACCCTGAATCACCAGCAGCTCTCTTCACCCAGGGCTTCGCTCTCAAGCCTACCACATGTGAATAACGTGTGTGCAGGCACATGCCTGCATCTGGAGGAGGAATCCCCTCTAAATCATATCACTGCTGCACGTGGAGGCAATGCACCCAACGCCTGGTGTTACCTACCCTTAGCAGACTGACACAGCCCAGGACGGAGGGTGAGCCACGAGGAGACAGGTGCAGATGCCCCGTCTATGGAGAATTTCCACATTTTGTCCATCACATTTCCATTTGGAATGAACACTCAGAGGATATGTCCTTGCCAACTGCACCAGCATATCATCATGTCCTGACACAGAGGGACCGGCAGTTCTGCACTGCCCCAGCAAATGTCACTGGAAAGGACAGGGAAACTTTGCAGAAGTATTGCTTGCGTAGACTGCTGGCCTTTCCAGTCTCATCGGTGAATCGTTTTACATAAAAGCCATTAGTGGACACAGTGAAAACACAGCGAGTCATAAACCAGTCACCCTAATAAACCTAAGGCAAAAGAGGCTGAGTCCCAGCCTGGAGTAATGGTGGCAACGTTTTGTCACTGGGGTAGCACTAGAAAGCTGGAGACTCGTGCTGGATACGCAGCAAGAAATACGCTGGAGCAGGGAGCAGCCAAGCCCTCCTGGGGAGGGAAGACACAGCCAGGCCATGCCCCGCTCCTGAAGCTGTTGGTACCAGCCATCCTCCCACCAGGTTGGAAAGACCAAGGAGGGACAGGCTCAGGCATGCAAGGATGCTTTGCTGCTCAGCTTCCCCAGCACTGGTCTGCCCCCCTCCAGCATCTGGCTTACCCAGCCCTGATCACAGCCTGACCTTGCAGCAGCGCCTGGTGCTCGGCATGCTAGTGGTTGGTTATCTTCCCCTGACCCGTACCTCCCCCAGCCTGCCCTTGTGACCTGTCTGGGTAGGAAACTACACATGTGCATCACCCCTACCCCAGAGGCAGAGAGGAGCCACGTATTCCCGTCAGGATCACCCCAGGCCTCTTTGGCAGCCACAACTTTAGAGTAAATGCAATGAGATCCTACCTGTTTCTGTAACCTACAGTCCCCAAGAATCACAGAATCATAGAATGTCCTGAGTTGGAAGTGACCCACAAGGATCATCGAGTCCAACTCCTGACCCTGTATAGGATGACCCCAAAATTCACACCATGTGTCTGAGGGCGTTGTCCAAATGCTCCTTGAATACTGTCAGGCTCGGTGCCATGACTACCTCCCTGGGGAGCCTGTTCCAGTGCTCCAGCACTCTCTGAGTGAAGAACCTTTTCCTAATGTCCAACCTAAACCTCCCCTGGCACATCTTCCTGCCATTCCCTTGGGTCCTGTCACTGGTCGCCAGGGAGAAGAGATCGGCACCTGCCCCTCGTGTTCCCCTTGTGAGGAAGCTGTAGACCGCGATGAGGTCTCCCCTCAGTCTCCTCTTCCCCAGGCTGAACAGACCAAGCGACTTCAGCCGCTCCTCATATGGCTTCCCCTCTAAACCCTTCACCATCTTTGTGGCTCTCCTCCGGACACTCTCTAGTAGCTTTGTATCCTTTTTATACTGTGGCGCCCAAAACTGCACACAGTACTCAAGGTGAGGCCGCACCAGTGCAGAGTAGAGCGGGACAATCACCTCCCTCGGCCGGCTAGCAATGCAGTGCTTGATGCACCCCAGGACACGGTTTGCCCTCTTGACTGCCAGGGCACACTGTTGGCTCATGTTTGGTTTGCCATCGACCAGAACCCCCAGATCCTTCTCCGCGGGGATGCTCTCCAGCCTCTCTTTCCCCAGTCTGTACATACATCCAGGGTTGCCATGTCACATTCACAAGAAAGATGGGAGGAGATCCTATGTTTGTTTCTCAGAGAGGTTCCTTCATTCTTGCCCCATCTGGAAGCTGAGCTGGCAGGAGAGCAAGGAGATCAAGTACTCACGCAAGTAGCGAAGAGCAAGCCATCTGCACAGGGATATCTCGTTCGGATAGGACCATCACAGTCATAGCTGGTCCACTGGCCACGAGCTTTGCTGTAACCACTGCACTGCTGCGGTACCAGCATAAGGGATGCCGCACCTGATCAACTCCTGCATCTGTCCCACCACTGTGGGCAGCGCGGCTTAAGGCATTCTTGCCTTAGCGAGAGGACATTTGCCCCTATTCCTAGTTTGCTCCAACAATGCATTCCTACCCACAACATGGATGCTTTCTTGGGATGGCAGACCCCCCAAAAAGGAAGAAAGAAGGGGAAAAGAAAGCTTTAAAAAGCGTTAAAAAAAAAAATCATCGGTGACCCCTGCTGGTCACAGACACAGGTATTCCTCTTGGGCTTCCCACTCACTCAAGTGCGTGCCAGTGGTACATGAGGCTCGCTGAAGCCCTTGGACAGGCAATAGCAAAAGTTAAACTGGAAAGAAACTAGGAAAAAAAAAGTGGAAGAAAGCAAAAATTACAACATTTCCCCCTCTTTCTGTGTATGTTTCAGTGCATTATGGAAGCTCGCATTTTTCCCTCCACCTCGATTGCAAATTGCCCCTTGGTTTTTCCCCTTCATCACCTTTCTCTCTCTGCCTTTGTTTCCCCATGTGTAAAGTGTGTAATGGATCTGACCCTCCTGGCAGGAACAGCATGTCTGTATGGCGCAGGGAGAAGCGTGGACATGTGTAAAGCACCACTGTGCGCTGTTGGCACAGCCCCTCATTGGGGAGGTGAGCGGAAAGGCTCTGCGGCTGCTCAGGTTTGCTCCGCACAGCAGTCCTGCAGGCACATTACAACAAATTGCCTTCTGCCATTTGCCAGCAAGCATGCTCTGCCCAGCGCCAGGGACCTGCTCCAGAGCAGCCCTTTCCTGGCAGCCTTGACCCTTCCCTTGCTGCCTGCTGTCTCTGTGGTCTCCATGAAGCTCCTGCCAAGGCCAAGCACAGGAAGCTCTATATACCTTGCCAGCTCCTTCTCCCAAGAAAAGTCATAGTCCCTTGCCCTCCGCTGCTGGAAGTCTTTGCGTGGGTGTACAGGGTGCATGCCTGAGCTGGGAGGGACCCCATGCTCTCCTTCCCACCTTTTAAAGCCAGCTCTGGATGTCCAGGCAGGAGCAAGCCAGGCTGACTGTGTGTCCCATCCCCCATCCTTCCTGGCCTCGGGCGCAGTCTAAGGGGAGGGGTTCCTCCCAGGGTTCCCAAATGGCTCAGCTTTGTCTCCCAGTGGCTCCCTGGCCAATGCAGTTGGTTATCCTTGAAAGCACTTGCAGCTGTCAAGTCTTTCATTCGCTCTGGAGCCAGGATAATTGGTGCGCTCCAGGTCCAAAATAGTTAAAAAGACAACTGCATCCTGTCCACCTAAAAGTCACCCTGCAGGTTCTGCGGACGGCCCCCAGCAGCTGGTTAGTGTTTAAGCATGCTGTTTAACAGCTGTATTTTGGAAAGGGAGAAGGGACTCCTGTAACATGGACGTTGTCTCAACTGCCTTGGAAAAAACCAGCATGCTGTCTGTCCTGGCTTGACTGAAAATGCCCTCAGCCAGTGCTAACTGTGCCAAAACCATAATTACCTCGTCTTCCTTGTTCTTCTGGGATAACCGAGAGCTGTTTCTATAGGTGATAATAGCAGCGCTTCTTTCCCTAACAAGCTCGTGTCAGCTGCTTCTGACATCTCCATTTCTTGAATCCATAAGCGGGAGTGAAAGAAATCCCCTGCCTGCTCCATAATCACGTGCTAACGGCTCAGCACAGAGGCGGTATATTCTGCTTGCTTTGAGGCCGATGCACTTCTGGCTACAGCATCACCTGGTGTTCAGAGGTAATGGAAGAAGGTGCATACCACCACCAGAATACAGATCGTGGTGGTTTCCAAAGCTGCAGTGCCTTTCTGCGTAAGCAACCCCACGCAGTCGGTAGATCAGTGCATCCTCATTATTCACCCTGTGAAAAATATGAAGCGTCTGCAACATTTGGCTGAGTGCGTACAAAGGATTTGGACAAGTTCCGGTAGCGCTCCGGGTACCCCCACAGAGTGGATGTGGTGAGTCTGGCAGGGTTGACTGCCCACCCACTAGGTTAGATTTTCTGCTCAGTGACCAGCATAAAGTTTTTACTTTAATTAATCTATGCACAAGAAGAAAAGAAAAAAAAAAAAAAGCCTTTGCATCATGGGCACTTTTTTTCTCTCTAACCGCTGTGATCCAGCATTCACCTTCCTCCTCTCCCAGCTCCTGGGGAAAGAGCCTTTATATCAAACAGTTGTGTCAGCACAAAGATGTTTGCCAGGTCAGTAAACAGCAGCGACATATGAAGCTGCAAACAGGCTGAACTTCTGTTTTAACGACTAGAGAGTTTGAACAAGTACAGGTAAAGAAGAGTATGACCCCTCTGCTTCCACCATCACCCCCAACATCAAAGGCCCTGCTGACTTGAGACCGACACAGATGTCTGTGGATAGGAACATCCTTTTTGCTGCTACACCATGAAGGAGACTGATTCCTGAAGAAGACTTCCCTGACACACAGTCTTTGCAGCAGGAACAAGCCCCTTGGTCCTAGGTTGTGTGGAGGAGCCCAACACAGTAAATGAGCCACAGATAATCACTTACGAGTAACCTGCACTAATAAGCGAAGAAGGACATGCAGCCCCGCATGTCCACACTGCTTAACTGCTAGCTCACTCTGTGGATCTGTTTCGGACTGCTCCAGCTAGCTCTTTCCAACACAAGTCTGCTCGGAAGGGGCCTAATCCTGCACAGTGAAAAAGTGAGCGAGCAAGTACTCGCTCGTCAGTCAGCAAGTGAGTCAGCAAGTGCACAGGGTCAGTCTCTGGCTTTTTTTTGACTAGGGAGATGTGAGTGCCAGAGGGGCTTAGGTGCTTTTACCAGCTGAAATCAGTGAGCAGCTCCCCAGTTTTCAAGATCTGGCTCCTAGGATCTGATGCACAGCCCAGAGCATGCACACCAATTCAACGGGCCTCGGACAAACAATGCTAACTCCCCCCTCCCTGCACTCGTGGCATTTTTAATGTCTACATTGTGTTAAACAGTGAAAATGAATGCTTCCCTAATAATTGCTCTCAGGAAGAAGTAACATTATAGTCAAGGCGTCCTGCAGAAACACCGTGAGTCAGAGGAGAGGTAATTCCAAGACAGTCTTGCTGTTAGCTGGGGTCCAAGCTATGAAGAGTTTGCGCAGCTCTGAGAAAACAGATCCCGGTAGGACTGTGATTTTGATTTTTTTCCCTTTTTTCTACAAAGATGTGCCTGCTCTGAACCCCAGGCCAGCCTTATTGCATTGCCTGTGTTCGCAAGTACCCTTTGGATACGTGGCTTGCATCATTAGTCACAGACTTTGATCCTTGTGCTCCCATTTCCCCTGTGGCAAGAGCCCAATCTCTTTCTCTCTGACACCACTCTGCAGGGCTCAGTCCTTTCGCCACCGCACTGAACAGCACTGCAATGTTTTCAATAGGTCGTCAGGAAGCCAGTGACCCAGCTGAAGATGGAAATGCCCAAAAAATTCTAGTACGTACATGTTAATAACATCCAAACACTGTTGAGCAATAAAATGCAGCAGGGCTAGTGCAGTACTCCTGGAGGACTTCAGAGCCCTATCTGGAGGGTAGGCATGTGAAATGGCCAGCTCTCTATACCATGCAAGCTTCACTAATGGGCTAGACGTGTCAGACAGATGGGCTGGGCACCAAGCCTCATGCATTTAATCTGTCTCTCGGATCAGAAACTTCCTGTGCCAGCGGTTGTGTCGCACAGGCAAAAAGTTAAGCACGCTGTTGGCTCTTTTTAAATACCACATTATCAGCTGGCATTTTCAGTGGCCAGAACTTCAAAAGCACAAGCCAAGGAACTGGAGTTCTCCGAGCATAGGGGGGTGGTGGTGGAGATGCACAGGGACAGGACGACAGGCAACAGAAATGGGTTGCAAGAGGGAAATTCTGATTAGGTACTAGAAAAATTTCTTTCCCTATGAGGGTGGTCACACACCGCACCATGCTGGCCAGAGACACTGTGTAATCTGCAGCCTTGGAGATACTCAGAGCTCAGCTGGACGAGTCCCTGAGTCGCTTGATCTATGTTGGCCATGCTTTGAGCAGGGGCTGGGACCAGATGTCATCCGAGGTCCTGCCTGACCTGCACAAGTCAGTGGTTTTATGACCCTGTGGCCAGTGCTGGCCAAGTCATGGTGATTCAAGAAGACATCCTGTGGATGGAGACTGAGCTAAATTCTCCTCTGCTTTATAACTGTTAAATGAGAAGGTGCAAAAGTTACCTCAGGGAGTGTGGGGAGCTACTCTGCATCCGGGATTGTCCCTGCTATTGCTTGTCTCTAAGCTACCACTTTTTCAAGGCAGGATTTCTCTTCTGGCTGATAGCTTATTTGCAAGAAACACAGTTCCAATCAGCCGTGGAGCATACAGTTCCTGTTCAGCAGCTCACATTTCAGGAGGGATCACAAAGCCATTGGGACCCAGCAGCAGCATTTTGTGGTCAGGGCACAGAGCTGAGCTGTGGGAAACCTGTCTGCCTCTTTCAGACCAAGCAGTGGAAGCGGGATGTCCCACCACACAAGGAAGTCTCTTAACTCCTAGGTCATCCTCTCTTTGGCTCCTGGCTATTTAAAGAGCCTGTGGAAAGTGGAACAACTCCAGCAGGAGGGACTGAGAGCAACCCACCCCCAGAGAGCGCAAAGAGGCAGTCAGAACGCTGCGGAGGAGGCTGGAGACGTGGGTTTCCCTCGAGGGGTGAAGCAGTTGGCTCTGTGTCGCCCACATCCTGTGTGAGAGCCCTCAGCCTGGGAACAAGGAGGCACTGGCACCCCCCGTGTCCTGCACTGTGTCCTGCTGCTTCTGTGAGGAGCACCCACAGCAGGAGGGGAACAGGCACCTGGGGGTGTTTGCTGAGGATCAGGCAAGGGGCTCCAGCCCATGCAAAACTTCTTGCTCATTTTTGCTGCCAGAAGGACAAACCAAATAGTCCCCCCAGCAGGAAGGGAGCGGGGGCACAGCGATGCCCGACACACCTTAGCCAGAGAGCAAACAAGAGAGAGGGAGGTGAGCAGGATTTATGACTGTGACCCTTGAAGCTTTCAGCAAGTCTTACGCTATATAGTTTTCTTTGAATGAATTGCAACACCATAACAACCTCCTGCACTCAATAAAGGAGGGGGGGGGGAATGTGCCTGTGCATTTGAAAATAAAAATCAAGCATTAAAGTGGTGAGATTTATTAAAAAAAAAAAATATGTAGAAGAAAAGCAATAATATGAGAACTGAGCACCAGCATTTTCACAGGAACTGTCTGCTCTTTCCCTTTGGGTCAGTATTTTTGCCCAGCACATAAACAACATTGCTCACAGAACTCACAAGGAAATCTGACCGGCAGCGCAGGCTGCCTGGGTGGGGAGATATTTTTGTCCTAAGGCCCAAAAGAGGAACAAACAATATTGAGCAGAGAGCATAGGTGAAATGCAAGGCAAAGGAAGGCAGCTCCAGGGCAGTGTGGGGAAGATGGGTACGTTGCTCGGCGGATGAAAGCAAGACCCCTCGCGGTCAGAGGGAGCAGCCTGGAGAGATGGGAAGTGGGAGGCGGGAGCAGGAGCCAGAGATGGGGAGAGTGGAAGAAGAGATGAGCCTGTGATGCTCCCGCAGGGAGGGGAAGAGTAGGAGGAAAGTTGAGCAGGGTTGTGGGCAGAGGCTGCTCAGCACAGAGATTTAAATGTCAGGATGAAGAGATTGACCAAACGTGGAAGGGAAGGGAGCAGGATGGCAGTGGAGAGAAGGGGCAGCCCCACAGGTAGGGAGGGCACCGGCACTGCTGGGCATTGTGGGGGGACTTGCCGTGCTTAGCACAGGGTGAGCACAGAACGAGAGGGGAGGAGAGGCGGCAGTGCAGTGCTCCCATGACGGTGAGAGACGTCCTGACATCCCCAAGAAGTGCTGGGTGCTGTGGCGGTGGGAACAAACGGCCCTTTCAGGGACCTCCACAGTAAACAGAAAGGAGGAGATAAAGCTGCAGCTGGAGGGTCCACTTGGTTTTGAGGGAGATTTGCTCCGTCTTAGCAAGACTGAGGCGTGCTTGCAGCCTCAATGGCTGGGCCTGAGGGACACACAGCCTATGGATGGAAGGGATCGCAGCAGAGTGATGAAGAGTGTGGGTGCAGCTCCCTTCCCTAATGACAGCTTCACCCCATGTTGGCACCTTCTCCATGCTCAGGTCCCACCATCACAAGCCTCCCTGATCTCACCTCCCAGGAGGAGGAGCCCCCTCAGCATTTTGAGATCAGCTTCACACATGCCAGCCACCAGAGGAGAAGGGTTCCCTACAATGGGCTCCACTGGGGACCTGCTGTCCAGATGCAGTTGCTCCGCCTTGCTGAGAGGCTGCTAGCAGTACTACTCATACCTTGGGTTGCCTTCCTCTGCATGCTCAACCCCTGTCCTATCCCATCCCTTCCCATCCCATCCCATCCCATCCCACCCCATCCCATCCTATCTTACTTCATCCTATCCCATCCTCAGGATAGGAGCAGTAGCTGTAGGAAGAGCTGGCTGTACAGAAGCAGCAGCAATGCAAAGGAGAAGCAGAAAAATATAAATTGAAGACCCACCATGAAAGTGTCAACAGATGAGGCTGCAAATGTCTGGCCCCAGGGAGCACATCTCCATTGGGTCACATCTCTGACCCTGTCTCTTAGTGTCTCTGTATATGGAGCTAGGTGAGGAGCGGTAAACAGTGCTGTGTGACCCAGAGAAGCCACGCTTTAATGGTTTTGAAGAAGAACTGTCACACATGGGCTTTCTTTGAGCTCTCAACCAGATTTGACCCTCCCCAGCGATGGCTGCTGTCAGCATGTCTGTCCTGGGCCGGACTGGCAGGGGAGACAGGGCTGCAGGTGCCTTCCTTACTCTGCAATGTAACCTGACCTGGTGGGGGTAGGGGAAGTCCTCCTGCAGCCTTTGCCATACTGCTCTCAACCTCCCTGTCAGCAAGCAGTGATAATGGAGGGGAAGTGTTGGTTTTCCAGTAAGGATTATCTTCCTAAGGATTCCTATCCCTTGTGAGTCACTGGCGGTTTTTCTGCAAGGAACGAAATCCTAGCACTGAGATATTAAAAAAACGTTTGCAGTAGTCAGGAATGCTGCTTTATCAGCTTTTAGGACACCATTTGGTTATAAGACCACTTTGATTACAGTGGAGATACAGCTAACTACAATTTAAAGGCCACGTCTTCAAGTGAAACACATGGGCACAGCTTTCTCTTTCCAAAAGACCTGTACTACTCCAAAACAAAGTGCTAACCTGGTATATGTTTAGCCCACTCTGGGCTTAATTAAATCTTTTTGTCCATGAGAAGCATTTAAAGTTGGGCTTCAGTGCTAGATGACCATGATCCCGCCATGAGTTTTGTACACAGAGGCGCTTTGCCCTTTCCCAGAGCTCACCGTGATGGGGTGATGTCAGTCATGGCACAGAGTGCAGCATGATTTCGTAGCGCAGAGTCCCTTCCTCCCAGCTTCCCCAGATGTCAGCAGTCAAGCACTTCCATCCCACACTGTCGGAATAGCAGGTCAAAATATTCTCAAACAAATAGACACCAAGTAAAAGCAAAGTTCAGGATTTTAAAAACCAACAGTTTGTGTGCATCTGTTTTCCTGCAAAGAGAGTGCTTTTTCTGGGCTTTTTTGGAAAGAGCCCTCCAGATGGGATAATCCTAACCATCACGTGGGAAGGATTTTCAAACCACACTAATGTGTGGCGAGATGGAGACTCTAAGTGCTGGTTTAGACCTTCTGGAGAAGGTCAAGACCCTGTTTAACTTCCATTAATGTCACTCCAGTCACTTTTGATAGTACTGAATAGCAAAGGGAAAAAGAGAAGGATAAAAACAATCTTAAAAGCTTTCAAAAAATACCAACTTCTTAAAGAAAGCAGCCTTTGCTTTAAAGTGGCTTTAAAGGGAAAGAAAGCATGAAAGAATAGACGTTTGTTCACTGATTCCCAGCTTATGGGCTGGGCACGGGGATGACTGAGATGTGATTCAGTACTTGTTGGACACTGAGACCGACTGAGAGTTGCCCTTAGCACTGCTGATGTGGCCAAAAGAGGTGGTCAGATACCAGTGGGGAGCGTGGGGTGGGAAATGTCCCCTGGTCCCCCTGCACTTTTGGAGCAACACAGAGTAAGCAGAATGAAGGTCAGGCTCTGTATTGCATAGCAAAGCAAAGGGTTGGAGAGAAAGGCCGTAAGAAATGTTTCCTGTCCAGAAGGAAGAGAAACAGTGGTCACAAGCTGAGAGAGATCATAACTGCCTTCTGCAATGCATAAATGTCACACTGCATTTAGCATACTTGATCATCAGCCTTGTTCAGCCAGCAATAAATGCACTGGACTACTTTTTCGTGTTTCCTTCAAACGATCATGTAGCAAAAAACACTGTGTTCAAAAAAGCTCCGCAGTTGCAGTTCAAGATTTATTTTAACTTTTCAGAAAAACAAAACCTCAGAATCAAAACAAAAAGAGCCAGAAGGGACTGTGGGAAACTTTTTCCTAGATAAACGTGAAGTTAGATTATTTTGCTCTTTCCACCCTGGCAGTGCTGTTGGGATGCCACCCGGAGAGGACGGAGGCTGTGTGGTCTAATGAATAACAAAGCTGGAGGAGTCTGAGTCCAGACATTGCCAACGTACAGAAGCACCTCAGGCGCATTGCTAATTGCCTGTGACTTATTCCCATTTATCTGAGGGGCAGCAGCTCAGTCCCGGGAATGCGGTGAGTGTTTAATCAATTAGGGCTCGATTGCTGCTTTGAAATCCTGGCTTCTGAAACACAACATGCAGGGTGATTGCAGAAAGTCCTTTATTCTTTCCGTCAGCAGGGACCACACTGTGCTCGCACACACGTATCAGACCCTTCCCAAGTCTGGCTGGTCCCCCTGCCCATCTGGGTGACCTGCTGATGTGACAGTTCACGGCTAGGAGAGATGGCTGCGCTGCCCATGACTAGCTGGAGCTTTCTTTGAACCTCGCCAGATGGGGCTGTGAGAGGGGGACCGCAGGCAAGCTGAGGACAGGCAACCAGAGGACTGTGGCAGTCATTGCACTGATGAGAGAGGACAGCCAGTTTACAACCCTGTCCCTGAGGGGTAGCACTGAAAGGAAGCAGGGGACATGGCTGTGTTCTTGGGAGGAAGGAAGGGACTTGCCTTGGAGATGGAGATGGAGCAGGCTGCAGTGACTATGATCAATGGAAATGTCAATGGCCTTTAACTAAAGCCCCCCTGTGCTTTGCAGACTGACATGGCCGAAACACTCAGCTGGATGGTGAGCCAGTGGCAGCAGTGAGCTCTGTGCTGCCCCATGCCCCTGGCAGCACTCATCCCATCAGCTCCCTGGTGGGGGAAGCAGGACCACCCGCAGGGACCCTGGCTGCTGTCCCGGGCCGCAGAGGGGTGAGCCCGTGCCCCCCACGCAGCACCCATGATGGGAGGCAATGCAGCCAGCATGCAGCCGCAAGGCTGGAATGGGGTCGTCCATCAGCTGCGTGGAAGGAAGCCAAGTGAAATTTTTTTAGGCGTCTCAGACGAGAAGAAGGTTAACTATTAATACTAGATAAGGCATTTTCCATCTAAGTAGGACATTTTAAAATGCTCCATTTCCACACGAGCATTTCTGAGAAGTCTGAGCAAAAACAAAGTGTCAGAACCCATTGGTTCAAGCTCCTCCTGCCTCTGTTTTGACTGCCCTGGCCTCGCTCCCCCCTTTGCCTTCTTTCAAGGAAGAAAGAAAAAATGTTGAAATTGGAAGGCTGCCAGCAGGACTGAAATTTCATTTTCCAGCAGCCTCTGCGGCCACACCAAACCCTGCAGGGCCCTAGTGCCGGGTGAGGGTATGCCCCCAGGGACGGTCCTGCGGCACCACAGGGCTGGTGGCTGCAGCCACTGACGGGCTCTGCTGGGGACCCAGGGGCTCCTGGAGGTGGCACCAAGTGGGGTGGCATTTGTACCCACCCATGAAGCAGTGGGAGCTGTGGGGACTGGGAGCACTGCGGGCACCATCCTCTTCCTCTGGCAGTTGCTCATCCTCAAGGGCGTTAGAAGTGAGCCAATGGCTCCAGAGGGGCTCGATCCTTTTTCCCCACTAGCTTTGTGCCGTTTGCTGTTGAAATCAATGCCCCTGGCTATGGTTTCACTTCTGCGGGACTGTTGCCCACCTTCAAAGCTAGCACCCAAGTGCCCGATCTGCCTGGGGCAGCCTTACTTTGGAAAGTGCCCAAGGAGGACGACCCCTCTATCTACTATGAAACGTCCTATGTGACATTTCGCCATGGCCCGCCATGTCCAGATGAGACAGCTGGGTTCGGAACCCGTGCTGGTGATTCAGTGCCTCGCTGCAAAATCCCCGTGGCTGAAGCTCGTGCTGCGCTCTGCATCGAAGTGAGGAGTTGAACTTGTGACGGAGGTCTCCAGACCAGATACGTCCACTCTCCACCACACACGGCCGGGGTCAGCGTAAATCAACCTTTCCCAGGAAGCTGTTGAGCCAGAAGAAAACTGTGCCTCCCGAGAGCAGGAATAAAACCTCTCTCTTTGTAGGTAAGGCAAGGAGATGCAGCAGAGCTCAGGTGAAGCGAACACCCTGTCGCTGCCGGCGGTTTTATGGCAGCAACAGCTCTTAGGCTGTCAGGCAGCGCCAAAACCGTGTGTGCCTTTGAAATGCCATAAAGGCCAGGGCCGCTTTCTCCACCTTTGCCGGGCAAGATGCATGAGCGCAATGACTTCCCGTAGTGTAGCACTGTCTTCCTGACAATCCTTGCTCCTGCTGACGTCTGACAAAAGACTTGTCAGATAACCTCAGGGGTCATCCTATGGCTAGGGATGAAAACACCGTCAGGGCGAGCGCTTGGTCGCTCCATTGCCGCATGCCTCGGTGCGCGCAAGTGCGGGAGCGGGAAGAAGCCGGTTGAGAAATACGAGGACTCACGGAGAACTGCAATGGCTCCCTGGGGTGCGTGCAGTGGGGAAATGGCATCGATTTGTTTCCTAATGAATGGCATTGCCACGTGACTGAAAAAAGGAGAAGTGGAACAGTGTAGAGGCTGTCTCGCTACCTTCTCCCTGTCCCTCCTCCTCCCCTGCTCTCGCTAGCTCGTCCCAGGCCCTGTCTGCTGGGATTCACTTACTTGTCCCTCTTACCAAGCTGCGGCTGCCACTGTTTCTCATGGTGGAAGAGGTATGTTTTAAGATGCCATTTACTCCCTGTTAGCTTTAGCAATGATTCCCCAAGGTACAGAGGAACTTTCTCTAGTAACGCCCTTTTTTGCAGCAGCCGAGCCAGGACCCCTTCGTAGCCACTATGAGTGCCAGGACCTGTCAGAGGGCATCCCCCTGCTGCGACCATTTTGTGCCATTCCCTCTCCCTCAGCAGACACGTGCCTTGCCAGAGCCTGGCACCCAGGCCGGTGGCTGCCCCAGGGGGTGGCTGTGCTGCACTACCCTGGGAAGAGGCACAGCTCCTACGTGAGGGTGGAGGTAGCTGGATTGTCTGGAACACAACTGGGGGGATGAACTTCTTCAAAAGGTTGACTGCTTCTGAGAGCTCCAGGCTGCCTCCAACCATCTGCAGCCTCTTGGGTGACTCCCACATGCTCCAAAGCATTTCCAGTTGCTGTCCATCAAGGCGGATGATGCAGCCTGGGCATATTCAGCATGACCCAGTGAGCAAATGGGAAAAATAGTTTGGTGACAGGCAGCAGTTATTGGTATGAGCATCTCTGACAAAAATGTCCCAGTGTGCCTGCAGTTCTTCATTTCTCAATCGCTGCCCTATCTTGCAGCTCTGTGCTAGAAAACCAGCCCACCTTTTCCATTTCCTCCTGAAGGACCACCGGCTGCCTCAGTGGAGAGAGGATTTTGGGGATTCTTCTTCTGGAAGAATACTTTCATTTTTAGCGACATACCACAAGCACAAACATATACATGCCATGTGTATGTATATAAGATAGTCGTGCATGCAGCTACCCTTTTCTTCTGGCTGTAAGTTCACTTCTCTCACAGAGCGCCGCCTCCTACATCTTGCCCCACATCCTTTATCCCAACTCACTGCCTCCACGGGGCTTAGCCCTCAGGCTCAAATGCATAGGAGCTCCGACACACTTCCTGTCCCTGCCACGGTCTGCACAGACCACCGTGTGCAGCGTCCCACAGCTTGCCTCCTGAGATGTTCACCAGGCTCCAGCGAGACTGAACCGAAATGCCTTTAAAAGCATTTGAGGGGTATCACCCTACAGCCTGCAACAGAAACACGGTCTGTGGGGCTAAGGAGCCCAAGTCCTCACTTGTCACCCCGCCATGTAGGTAACAGACAACAGAGAGTTGAAAAGGTGGTTATGAAAAACCCCCTCACAAACCCTGAGGCAGTGAACTATGTTATTTTCCATCGGGAAAGGTGCTGCCAGCCCGCTAACCAGGGCAGGGGGCATTTACCACCCGCAGCAGAAAGCATGGCTGCCACCCCACGCTGGAGGCGTCCTCTCCCAGCCAGCACCAAAAGTCATGTCCTGCCCCCTTGGATAGCCCACCTGGGACAGGCCGAGCTCTGCTGTGATCCCACCAGGAGATACTGCGGCAAGGAGCCTGCCGCCCTCGCTGGGAAGAGGCCATGTTCCCACAGTGCCCAAGTCAGCTGTATAAAGCCACTCCTCAGGGAAGATTAATAATTTAGGAATAAACTGAAGCCTCTATTGTGTTCTGAGTAGGCTGTCGTATTTGCTTATCACGACAACGTCTGAGCCCCTTCCGGTAATGCACTCGGTTATCTGATGAATGTTTGGCATGTTTGTTCTCTTGTCCTCTCCCCAAAAAGAGAAGTGCCAGCCTGCCAGATTGCTTGGACAGTGGGAGGCACTCACTCAAGTGCTGGACACCATTTATCAGATAACAAGATAGTCCTATTACAGGCATTCAGAGTAAGGTCTAACAACCCAAGGTAGTCATGAACAGAGACCACTTGTGGTCCATTGAAAGCTTAGAAACACAAGCCCTTGAAGAAGAAACACAAGCCCTTGTAGAAGGGTTCCCAATTGGTTTGGTAGCACTCTCTGCAATCTGGGGTAGTTGTTGAACCCACATAGACCACTGGGACCGATTTAGGCGCTTCAGTTTTCCTCAGTGATTCCTGGAACTGTTCTGGGATAGCTTTTCCTGGACAAGCCTGTATGCCAGCACCCCTGTCCCAGAGTACACATGTGACTCAGTTCATCCATTTCAGTTGAGGCACCCAGGAGGAGGTACTGTGCTTTAAATTCACAGCTGTCACTAATACCAGATAGAGATTATATGTGGACAGGCCCCTGTGAAAAACAGAGTATCCTGGAAATGTTCACGGTCATCTCCTATTGCAGGCAAAGGGGTAATAAGGCACACCGCAGTTCAAGAGCACGACCCAAGCTATAAACGTAGGTACAGACAGAAGTTAAGGGTGAGACACGCTTACCTTCCCGTCAGCTAAACCAAGGGGCTGCAACTCCTATGGAAAGTGCTTAATGAGAAAGGAAAGAGTGATTGAAATATAACTTAATCTGCATTCAGCATATTTCGTGAAACCAGCACATTGAGAGATCCCTTCTGAGAAGCCTTGAAATGGGATGACACGAAGCCGGCTGGTTTACAGGAATACGCAGTGCATAGCACGGTCTCTCTGTTAGCTGTATGGAGGGAACGGCTTAGTCACCGTTAGGGGAACCATTCACGGAGAGCTGAAATCTTCACCTCCTGTTGCAACAGAGGAGTTGTTTTTTTCTTGCCCACCACTTATGTCACCATTTGTGCGTGGCAGACAACTCTCCCCCACTTCCCAGCAAGCTTTCCGTGCCACTGAGTCACATCATTGATGTTCCTGCAGGGAGGTGCCCGAAAATTAATATCTCACAGGGAACATTGCAAATACCTTGGCTGAACAGCCGCTGCAGTGCAAGGGAGTACATATTCATGGGGGCTGGTATTTGGGTAACGCTGCAGCCTCTTACTGAAACTGCAGCTCTTTATAAGAAGCAACAAGGGTCCTCCGGGGGCTTGACTCGGTGGCCATGAGGTAAATGCCTTTCATCAGAGGCCAGCTAAAAAGTTCCCCAAGATCAAAGGAGACTCGTGCTGATCCCAGTGGGTTTTTACTCAGGGATTAAGGGTCTGGGGTTAGGTTTGCAGAGGGATTAAGATGTTACTTCTGTTCATGACGTAAGGGTGGCTCCATCCTGTCAAAGTCTTCCTGGCAGCAGCACCCTTGTATCTAAGGGTCTGAGAATTAAAACCTCTGAGTAAAGGGATTTAAACCCACATTTTCTATCCTATGTGACACTGCATAGCACGCCAGGGTCGGAAGAGATGACCTCATTCCCTCCTGCTGAAGCTGTTCTGCTTGGCACAGATAAATTAAGCATTGATGCAAGTATTGATTACTGTTGCGCTACGTATTGGAAAGCTTATCCTCATCCTTTACTGGACATTTTTCCATCTCGCTATAATTAGATACCCAGGCAGATACTATTCCCACTGAGGAGGCAAGGCTGGACTGTCACAAAGTCCTATAGGTCAATACTAGGGCTGGTGGGGAAGGCGGTAGGAGAAGGCACCATTGCCTTGGTAGGCAGGGGGAAAGCACTGCCCAGGACGCACAGCAGCTGGCAGCGAGAGCAGTGCCACCAGCAGAGCCCACACGTGGGGACTACAGCTGCTGGCTTGCTTTCGAGGCTGCGTTTGAAGAGCAGAGTGAGCGCAAGCGGGCAGATCCTCTGAGAGGGTTACAGCGCATGGGAAATCACTGGTTGGGACCAGGAGGACCCCAAGTAGGATGTCTCTAAGGAAAAGGCTCCTCTGGCACTGTGACTCTGAGCGTGACTTTTCTTTTAAACAGCACTTATGAAGCCAATATATGAGGCCATATCCGCAATGGGAGTATTTTACCAGCCTGGGTTCAATAATACTGGCAAGGCACATGGCTTTTATTGTGCTTTGGGTCAGCATAGCAGAGCCACATGCATCTGGAGAAGAGGAGGCTGAGGGGAGACCTTATCACTCTCTACAACTACCTGAAGGGAGGTTGTAGGGAAGCGGGTGCTGGACTCTTCTCCCAAGAAACTAGCGATAGGACGAGAGGAAATGGCTGCAAGTTGCATCAGGGGAGGTTTAGATTGGACATCAGGAAGAATTTCTTTACTGAAAGAGTGGTTAGGCATTGGAACAGGCTGCCCAGAGAGGTGGTGGAGTCGTCAACCCTGGAGGCGTTCAAAAAAGGTGTAGACGTGGCACTCCAGGGCCTAGTTTAGGAGTCATGGTGGTGTTAGTTGATGGTTGGACTTGATGATCTTAGAGGTCTTTTCCAACCTAATGATTCTATGATTCTATGATTCTATGATCTCCCTGAGCAAAGCCGAGCGAAATATTGCAGTGAACTGGTGGTCACTGTCATTTTGCTCAGGGAGTTTGCAAACTGTCTTGGTGAGGATCACACCTCTTTATGCCCCAGCTTAACCCAGCAGGTCTGTAGCATAGACGTGGTCTGCATTAATCACATCCTCTACCTGCGCGCAGACACCTTTTGGAAACACCTTAATTGTTTTACATTTTGGAAGCTCTTCATGTGCAGGATGCGAACAAAGTGGAGTCAAAGAGTCTTACAAATATTAAAGCCCTTAAAACAGAGCAGGGCAAAACAGTTCCTTCCACTATGCGGTTTGATCTATGTCCTTTTCAGATTTTGCTCTGAATCACAAGGTTAATACAGGTCTTACAGCACAGAGCCATTTTCAGCAGAAACTGAGTAGTTTCAGTTAAACACATGTTAAGGCAATATACAAATACAACAGTTTCATATCTGTGAGGGAAAATTAAAAGGAAATGTATTTTTGGTCAAAACAGCTGATGGATCTTTTGATCAGAAGTAGATTCTCCAATGAGACTGTAATTAAGGTACAACTACATCGGAGGTCAATCTTCCAGGACCACTCCCAAAGCGTAGCAGCAATCTGCCCTGTGTTTCTGACCTGGTGTCATTGATAATCTCTGGGCTTTTTGAGATAAGTCATGGGGCTGTGCGCCAACACCATTCACTGGCATAGGGTGCATTCACTTCAGAAATAGGAAGTAAACAATAGGTCAGATAAGAAATGTCACATGTTATTCACAAACAGTGAAAACAAAACTTAAATAGGCCAGTTTTTCCTAACATCATGTGAGCTAAAGCTCCGTGGTTTGTCAATAAAGGCATCCTTGAGTATTTACTGGCACTGAGGGAGACAACCGAAACATGTTGCAATTTATCAGCCTCTCTGTAGGGTGAATACTTGCACACGGTGGAGCTTTTTGCTTTGCTTTTTTTTTCTTTCCCAAAATCAACTGAGAAGTGCATGATTTCTCACTGAAAATATCACCAGTTTCTGTGATTCTGCCAGAATCAATAGATTCCAGCAATGCCTTTGATGTGGAGATGTGTTAGTGAAACAAACTCGCCACAGTCTGTTTTTAATGCTTTCGGCATGTGTGCTCTCATTGGAGAAGAGTGGAGAGAGGGAGATGAAACAAAAACACAAAACGCATTTTACATGACACCTTATCCCACCCAGAAGCAGAAAAGCACTTATATCTCACAGTTCCTCTCTGAATGGTGCTTCTGTCAACAGTTTAAAACAACATTGCCTAAAGTGGCATTTATCTTTGGGGCTGTCTATCAGATTCCTTTCTAATTTTGTTATGTGCGTGCTCCTCGCTATTCACGCTGTACATGGTTAAAGGGAATCTTTGTTGCTTCTCCGCAGGTTATGGCAAGGTACCTCCTTTCGCTTCCTAAATATCAGACACTTAATCCCAAAGGCTCTGTCACAGAGGTGGAAATGTACCTACAAGGATACCTTCTCTCCAGTCTGCCTGTAAGGTTACCTCTGCATGCAAAACCCAGCGGCCGCACGGGAAGCCTTCTCTGGAAGCCTGCCCTGAGGTCTGCAGCGTAAGGATGAGCTTATGCAGGATTTCAGGCAGAAATAAGCCAGTTTCTTCCTGCTTTAGGTTGGTGTTTAAAGCTTGGCAAGAAGGGATTTATCCTTGCGCTGACCTGTCCCTGGGACTTCTGAGACAGGCAAAGCAAATCAGGTCCTGGAGTGGCTGGGTGGTGGTCCCAGCTCGGGCCAGGGGCTGCACAAAGTGTCCTTGTCAACTCACTGCCCTGCTCCAGTTCCCCTCGGTGTACAGGGTTGTCTCCTTTGCTGGACGTTTTGAAAACGACCACACAGTACTTACACATAATTAATCTGCAGCCCATTAAAACTGGAAGGCAAATCTCTGCTGCCTTTGGCTTGTCAGTGGACAAGTGTTGGCTTACCTAAGGTGGCAGAGGGAGATGTTATGATTTAGGCATTCGACAATTTCTTCGCTCTGGCCCATCAGACAAAAATTAGGGCTTTGGTGAACAACATCAACCATTTTTAGTGCATTACAGGTGTTTGCGTGCCAAGGAGGCGATGCCTCCCTTCCCTCCACTGCCCCCAGGAGGAAGGTCCAAGTGCTACATGGTGTCACAGAAGTAGCAGTAAGCTGCCTTAGGAGGCAAGACCCCGTCTGCCACTGCTGTTTGAGAGGGACAGCCTTAGTAAGCAGAGCCCCAGCCAGGCCGGGGAAGCACTTGGCAAAGATGGAGCGAGCCCACCCTTTACGCCAGCACACACAGAGCTGAGTCTCCACGGTCAGTTCATCCCCAGAAAACCCGCTGTCCTCTGCCACTGAGAGGCAGAAAACCAAAGAACCGAGAAGGACAAGTGGTAGCTTCCTTCTTTAATGCCCTGATGGGAATTACTTGCACAGAGAAAAACCATTCGATGTTGAATGCCACCCCAGGCCTCTTGACCATGATACACAGATGCACGGAGAATCCCTTCTGTAAGGACACCTCTGCACACACCCACTCACCGTGCAAAAGCTCAGGCTACAATGAATTGTTAGGATGGGGGAACTGAGTCTGGATTTTGGGGCAAAAGTTACACTTAATGATCCTTCAGATGAGGAGACAGAGCAATAACCCATGTTGACAAAAGATCTGAAGAAACAAAGTAAGAGGAAAAGGAAAACACCATGCATGGTCGAAAGCCTGCATGTTCCTCAGCTCTCAGAGCTTCTCCACCTCCTTGAGGGACCGCGAGAGCTTGACTGATTCTTCTGACTGCAGGAGAGGAGGCAGCCGGGGAACCCTATTAATACCTCTGACTCCAAGCAGTGAGCAGTCGTGGTTTGCATCTCATGAATTTCAGTAGGAGTCTGACAGAAACAGAAGGCTCCTTTGCTGTTTATGGCACACAAACAGCTGTTCGAGAGACGAAACATCTCTGCAGTGGATGAGTCTGCCGTAAAAGTCATCCCTAGATTTTCGGAAATTTCTGGCGGTTGAATCCCTTCTATACCACAGCTGTCCGAGCAAGGCTGAGTGCAAAAACACACCCCTCTCTCAGACAGACGCCTATAAATCTGATAGAGAAGGCAAAGTTAACACCAGGCTAACTGAATTAACTTTAATGAAGTTACTTCTTCTGATTTACACCCGTGCGCCCAGGAGAAGAATCAAGACCTGTACGCTGAATCTATTTCACCGTGTCATGGTTTTGTAACACTAGAGAAGATTAACAAATACGCACTAAACCAGGGACAAATGTCTGGGAACAACTTCATGGGTAAATGGTTAAATTCTGGGCTGTTTTACAGTGGTGTAAGTCAAGAGAGACAACATTACCATAGGTGGCACCTCTCTGGTGAAGGTCTGCTGGTCTGACACGTTTCATACTCCCACCAAGGTAAGCAGGAGCAAAAAATGGCCAGCACCATTGGCCAAACAGCACATGAGCTCAGACATCCCTGCTCCACAGCCGCTCGCAGAGGATAATATTTCCAGCAATTCCATTTATTCACTCCTGTGCAGTAGGCTCCAAAATCTTGTAAGATTCTTGTAAGATGCCACCGATATCTGGCAATGGGCAGTTAACAGGCACCAACAAAATGGGATGACTCTTATTTTGCATTTAACAATTAGGAGAACTATTAATCCACATGTGTCATGGAGAGGAATAGCAGCCTTTCTCCTATGTAAACAGTCTCACAGGGGTTTTCTCAGCCCTTTGAAATGTCTATATGCACACTGATGTGCCTATGTGGGTGTGTAATCGTGCCTCTGTGCAGAGTGGGACATACAGTGAGACACGTCTTCTTTGAAGACAGGGTCACTTATGAAGGAGTTGGGGTTTTTTTAATCTTTCCCTGACCACAGCAAACATTTAAGGGCTGTGAGAACTTCCTTTGCTACTCGTGTGCCTGGTAAGGACACACTTCTGAAATAACAACCGCAAGGGAGAATTGCCCCAGCCGACAGCCTTGCCCCACCAGCGCTCCTTCGTCCTGCCCCTCCAGGGCAGTCTCTGCTGCGGCACTTTTTGGTGACTGGGTTTTGCTGTCTCATCCTCCAGGAAAGCCAAGGCAGCATTTTACTGCAAAGCCCTGTCTGTGCCTGTGGGTGCCCGTGTGCGTGTATGCAGCTGAAGGGGACTTCTTTCTGATGGGAACTCAGAGCAGGATGGGTGCAAAAGCTGCACAGCTGCATGCTTGGAGCTTGTAGGAAGGAGAGTGGTGGGAATCAATAAACAGGAGGATGAACGCACATGTCCACGCTCCCTGGAAATCCTCAGGCTGCCAATACAGCCTGCCTAGGGAAGAGTTAAAAGCAGAGCTCTGGAAAGTTTGGCCAGATGACTTCCTGATGGAGTTTATACAAGTATAGTGTGCGCAAGGACGTATGTGCCTACGTGCCACTTCTCCCGAAGCAGCCTGAGCTGAGCAGAGGGAGGAAAAAAAATAATAAAAACATCACAGATGGGACCAGGCTGAAAACAAGCGTCTGATGAATGTGCAGGGTCATGACAGCCCTCTCATTACAAACCCGCCAGACAAATCTGTATGATGTCTCCTCTGCTGTGTAGCCCCCTTGCCGAAGAGCAAGAGCACAGAGGGCAGAGGCAGGGGTGACGCAGGACAGGGGGAAGCAGAAGAGAACATTAGCATGGGGAATTCGCAGTTTCCCAAACTAGCTGCCAGTTGTTCAGCTCTCAGGACCTCAGGACTCCCCAGCAGTCAGGGAGATAATGCAGTCATCTGCAGTCACTGGGATGTCAGGGTGATGCAGGCGTGGTGCTGAGGTGATGCCAGGGTGATGCCAGGGAGATTCCAGGGAGATGATGCCGGGGTGATGCCTGTAGGTGTAGTCAGGAGGTGTGTTGATATGTAGGTACATACACACGAGTTGGTGTCGTAAGAACTAGCCTGGTTAAAAATATCAGCAAAACACTAGCACAAGCTTGTTAGAATGCATTGTACAAACCTGTGCAGGGCTTTGGTACTCAAACTGTCCCTTCTTCCCTGCTACCTGTGCATGTGCTGTCTAGATGGCAAGCCCGCAGGGTTACCTTAATACACTCATATGCATGTCCTACTGTGGAGTTGTGATAGCCAGAGCTGCTAACCATGAGGGAAATGGGCTTGCATATGCACAGAAACTTAATTCTCACTACTGTGATTTCTTCCATGGAAGGATTTGCAAAGATGGCTAACAATGGCTTTAGTCTTCCTGTAGCCGGCTACCCTGCACCCCTTTCAGCCTGGGCTGTACCTAGTACTCTCTGTAGCAGCAGGAATTAGTTGTTGCACCCAAGTGGACAGTAGTTCCTGCAGTGATTTACAACAGACTTATCTTCTAACTCCTTACTCCAACTTTGTTTCAGAGTTAAGACTTCAGTATTGCAGCTATATGGAAGTGGAGGTATCTCCTAAGACTTCTCAGCGTGTTGTAAGAATAGGGGAGCACAGAGCTGACACGGGACCCAGAGCAACACTTGAGATTATCAGCCTCAACTGCTTTGAGACTGTGAGTCTTTACTGCCATGTGCTGAGTAGGAGCCCTTGCTAGCCTCCCAAAAGAGGAGTCGGGACAAGGAGGTAGGGACAAATCAAGGACTGTGTAGAGTGGCCTGATGGATAGACTGGCCTTCCTTAGGCAGGTCAGTAAGAAGACAAACTCCATATTACATTTAGCAGTAGATCAACCTTACTCTCAATTACGTCATTTCTCTAGAGCGCATTTGCCTCCTCCTTCTTCAGAGCGGGGTGAGAGGGCACCATCTATGAAAGGATTAAGCATCAGTCCCTTTAGGGATGCTTAGTCAGTGAACCCATGCTTCTCATTACATACTTTCAACCTGCTGTCATCTCATAATCTTGTGGAAGGGTTTACAAGTTTGTGCTGTCTCAGAGATTTCTGCTTGTTCATTGCAGCTGTACTCAGAGGGGATGCTCTGTGCACAATAAGTCTCTCAGTAAGACCATGGCTAATTGCCTCAGGAGGTCAAAAGGAAGGTCTTCTAAAGTGCTACCATTGCAAATCCCGCCTGCATTCCCAGAGTCAAGCGAGGTTGCTTGCAGATCCATAGTTAGCACCAATAACTAAAAAGCTGCAGATAGAATTTACACGAGGTGAAGCAAAAATTAAAAAAATACAATTGTTTTCCCAATAGTTGTGCTGACTTTAGAAAGTAAGACATGTAAATAGTAGAAATTGGCCATCTAAGTAAAATGAGCGTTTTATTCATTGATTTCTTTTAGATCAGAATACTAACACTGAATACTATCATTTGACCATCCAGATTCCAAAAGTCATATTATTCTATTCAGCTGGCCCTTATTTTTTTTTGTATTGAGCCCACAAACTTACCTTTGACTGGAGCAACTACAAATCCTAAATTCTTGAGTGCAATTCTCTGGAAGGCAGTTTTGAATTTTGACTTACTCTGTCCCTTTTCTGGATATTCCCATCTTTACATTTCTATCAAAGATCTCTGTCATTTCCATCTTGTTTCTTTAATGCCCAAAGCAAAAGAAACCTGTTGTGTTACAGTCTGCAGTGCAGGTAGGGGAATTAGGAGGAAGATATGTTACATTCTGCACCTGTAGCAAGAAGTCTGCTGAAGATGAGAAGCCAGGGAGTTGATTTTTGCAGCGGCAGATTCAGAGCTGATTTTCTACCTCTTTGCATTTCACCCTCTCTACAGACTAGCACAGGCTCAAGCCAGGATGGTTAGCATTAGGATGAAGTGAGATAGTGGAAAAGAAGTGATTTCATCTCAATGCAAGCATTTCATACCAGATTGTGTCCCACTTGAGTTGATGTGTTAAAGAACAGAGCTGTTTACCTGTGTGCAGTAAACTTAATTTACACTGGGTACACAGCCTGCATTGCACTGCAACCAGAAGCGTCCCTGCTCCTGGATCGCTGCCTGAAACACAGTCAGAGAGCACAGAGCATGGTTCAGACTCCCTACCTGAACGACAGACGTCTAATGCCAGCCACTATAGTAGTTTCCCTGTTTGGGTGGGAAGGACAGGCAGCATCAAACAATGCGCGGATTCATACCAGATTTATTCCAAAACCTAAGAATCAAATCCGTCTTTCCTAAGAAACAAGCTCCCTTTTCAAAAAGAAGAGTAATTTAAGGTCAAATACTTTAATCCTAGGCAACATAAAATGAAGAATAGCAAAATTTGGTTGGCATCCTGTGTGGTTTACCAGTGGTCCCTGTGTTAGGGGGAGGAATGCAACGTCCCGCCTGCACAATGCAAAGGCCAGCAAGCCCTGTCGCAACACCGCGTGGCAGCAGAATGACATCAGGTCACATTACATGGGAGCGTGCCACGCAGAAAAGGTCATACCCTGGGCTCCAACCCAGCCTGCCCCACTTGGAAAGAGGGTTTCTGTACCCAGTGCTGGCTGCCTTGCTCTGGAAAATGCCTGCTCAGGCTCAGCTTCCTGCTGGGCTGCAGGCAGATGCCACCCGAGCCCCTGACAGCAGATGATCCCTGGCAGGGAAGCTCTGAACAAGCACAGGCGGTAGGGAAAAATAAAGGACTCGAAAGGGAGGGCTTGTTCTTAGAAAGAAGAGAGGAACGGGTCACTCTGGGTCTGCCTAGCCAGTACAGGGTGTTTCACAAACACCAGATCTACATGAACTGAAGTGGCTGCTGACAGCTGCCCAGAAATGAGCTCGACCCTCTTAGCACAACTGCAGCTGACAGCCTCCTTGCAGGACAACTTCTCTCTCTCTTTCTTCCTTTTGGGGTGTTTCCTGAGCTGCTGCAAGCTAAATGTAGACCCACAGGGGCTAGCAGATACCAGCAATGTCTGGCAATGCCCCCACAGATATAACCAGTCACATATATGTCCTCCCCACCTGGTACGAATTGCCATGTGTCACCTGTCACCATGTTATAAAGCAGCGAGCTGTGCCCTTCCAGGTGCCAGCTCTCCATGAGACGGCTCCGTGTCCCTTGCCTATCCATTAATCCCTTTGCAACAGCAGTGAGGCTGGTGTCTGCCCAGCCCCATGAACCCCTGGGGAATGGTGGGCTATGTGGACCCCAAAGTGTGGCTGCAGGGCACGGGCCAGCATTGCCAACCCAGAATGGTCTCGCACAGTCTTGAGGTGAAAACCAAGCTTCTTAGGCAGGAACTGTGCTTGATTTTGCACGAGATATCCAGGCACCCTCCAGTATCCGCAGCAGTGACTGCCACTGGGAGCTGAGCTGGTGTCCCCTGTTGGTGACACACTGTGCCTTGCTCTCCCGCCCATGCAACCATCAGTACCCAGAGGAGTGCATTTCCAACCACAGAGGGACTCTGCCCTGCCTAATTTGTTAGTTTTGTATGACCACAGTCTTACTAAGGGAGGCCATCCAAGCTAGGCTCTGGCTTATCCCCATTTATTAAAATGCCTACCAGTTTGGATGCTTGTGGACCTGATGGTCTCACTGCTGCAGCAGGTTGAAAAGGGAAGCACATCCTAAATTCCCCTGGTTTGGGGGACATAACAGGGCTCATGTGGCTGGTGATGAGGTCTGGTACATCCAAGGAGTGGTTCAGTGCTCATGCTGCAACACTCAAAGCCGGGCTTAGGGCAGGAAAAGGAAATGTAGACACTAAACCACTTCCACTCCCCATCCTTAAAAATGCCCCATGTCTTTCTTCTCCACACAAGGTGCAACACAGTCATTTGCATCTGTTAGTCAGAGAGGCAGAGAGGGAGGACACTCAAACATCTCACAAGGGCATGTTTCTCACCCATTTGGCACCTGTGCAAATGGTGATGCCCTGGCAGAGTGCCAGGCTCAGTGACCAAACCATCAAAGAGACACATTGTCAGGTGCTGGGACCCTAAAATGAATAGAATAGAATAGAATAGAATAGAATAGAATAGAATAGAATAGAATAGAATAGAATAGAATAGAATATTTCAGTTGAAAGAGACCTACAACGATCATCTAGTCCAACTGCCTGACCACTTCAAGGCTGACCAAAAGTTCAAGCATAAAATCATAGAATCACAGAATAGTTTGGGTTGGAAGGGACCTTTAAAGGTCATCTAGTCCAACGCCCCTGCAATGAGCAGGGGCATCTTCAACTAGATCAGGTTGCTCAGAGCCCGGTCCAACCTGACCTCCAATGTTTCCAGGGATGGGGCATCTACCACCTCTCTGGGCAACCTGTTCCACTGTTTCACCACCCTCATCGCAAAAAATTTCTTCCTTATATCTAGTCTGAATCTACCCTCCTTTAGTTTAAAACCATTACCGCTTGTCCTATTGCAACAGGCCCTGCTAAAAAGTCTGTCCCCATCTTTCTTATCAGCCCCCTTTAAGTATTGAAGGGCCGCAATAAGGTCTCTCTGGAGCCTTCTCTTCTCCAGGCTGAACAACCCTAACTCTCTCAGCGTGTCCTCATGGGAGAGGTGTTCCATCCCTCTGATCATTTTTGTGGCCCTCCTCTGGACCTGCTCGAACAGGTCCACGTCTTTCCTGTGCTGAGGACTCCAGAGCTGCACGCAGTACTCCAAGTGGGGTATCACCAGAGCAGAGCAGAGGGGCAGAATCATCTCCCTCGAGGTATTATTAAGGGCATTGTCCAAATGCCTCTTAAACACTGACAGGCATGGGGCGTCGACCACCTCTCTAGGAAGCTTGGAACAAGCTTCCTAGATATCAGCTCCATATGGGCCACCAGATCTAGCCCCAGCTTTCACACACAAGCACCTTTCACATCCTTTTTCATCCCTTCCTGATGCAGCTGCTGTGGCCAGCATAGCACCTGCACCCCAGCATCCCAAATACATATGCCTTCCCTATACTGGACATTTAGATGGGATACTTGGCTCAAAGCTTAGGCTGCTCAGGCTGGGCTGCAGATGAAGTCCTGTCTCTACTGAAGTCAATGGTAGTTTTACCTTTGGTTTCAATGAGGAGTTAATTTTGCCCTATACGGTGATGTCTATGATTCTATGACTTGCTGTTTGGCAGTGACCCTACAGGACATTAGGCAGAGGCCACGGCCATTCTTGTCCCCATCCTGCTCTGACAAGCAACTTGCTGTGTGACTCACAGTTACAACACTTTTTCATGCCTCAGTTTCCCCCTCTGTATCTAAAAGGAAGCCCAAGTTGAAAATGCACCTTCTCCTTCTTTATGAAGTTCTTTGATACAGAGATCTAAAGTACAACATAAGAGCTAACATTGACCTTCACTTTCCTTTACTGTGTCCAGACCTATTTAGTGCCTATTTATGGCAACCTGGTCATTAGCACTATAAGAACAAATTCAGCACAAAGAAAGCTTTAAACCACTGAATTGGGGTGTGCCGGGCTGTCAGAACAGCTATGGTACAATACTTTCCTCCTTGCCCTATCAAAAGACAAAAGCTGCATTTGATGATTGAAGACACAGAAATCAGAATAGCAACGGGAGCTCCTCCTGCAAAAAAGGAATTCCATATTTCCTAAACCCCACATTTCTCCTTTCCTCCTTGGACCTCCCCACAAGGGGATCGGGGCAGAACTCTTCCCCCAGCTTCCTGCTCACCTCTTGCAGCCCCTCAAGTCACTCCTGGGCTAAGCTATTCCAGCAGTGTCAGAAGAGCTTGTGATTTGGACATTTTTTTGTCGTTCTGTTTTCAGATAAACAACAGAGCAGGCAGCTGATGTGAGATGTGGACAGTCTCTTTGTCAGGCAGGGAGCTGCTGCCACTTGCTGGCATCCTGTCTTGTAAAAGTGAAAAGGTTTTTCCTTCTGCATTTCTTCCCATGGAAGGTTTCAAGGGTGAAAACACATTGAAAGGAGGTGATGCACCTCCTGCTGAGCGTGGAGGAATTTTTCATGTGTGCTTTCAGATTCCCTCATAGCTCTTTTAGCACCCATGGGGCTTACTATTGCACATATCCTTTTATGTGCTCTCTCTCCCTCCTCCTGGATTAGGGCTGCTCAGCTCTAGCTCTAGAGCCAGGGGGAAGACCAGATGCCTTTGCCTCACTGAAACTCAGAGACAATGAGAAGACCTGAGTTAACCAGATCTTTCACGACTCTCACTCTGAACTAAAATCAGGCTGGAATGGGATATTCATGTTCAGATGTGAACAACAGTGACATATTGCCTCAGAGAGAAAAAAACCCTAAGAATCCTATTGTGAAAACATAATGTCCTGATGGGTTTAATTTTAATGAAAACAATTGTGGTAGCAGCTTGATATCCCTTGAAAACACATGCACAGGCACCCACTGTCTGTAGTCTACATACATATTTTGTCACTCCATCATTTCTTGTATTTCATTCAATTCCATTTCAGAATGCCCATCTGGCCTATGTAGCCGGCAACACAGTAAACTAACTCCAATCTTGATCAGTCCTAGGGATGTACCCACAACTCTGTGTAAACAACACCGTGGGAGACAGAGGTTTAGTAATATTTTCCAGCTTGGATATGATGGAAATGGAAATCCATACCCTCCTCAAAGAAGCACTAGGTTGGGCAAGTAGATGCAGCAAGGAGGGAAATATAGAAATGCAAAGTAAGACTAAATCTTACAAAACGAGCACTTTACTTCAGGTGTCAGACCCTGTGGGTGCTTGGAGGATGCTGTGCTGTCCGAACAGACCTCTTCTGGCACCCACGTTTCCTGGGAGAAGAGGCTTAGAGATATTTTGTGGTTGACACAAATCAGCTGTAAGGAGGGGATTCATTCCTCCCAGAAAGTGCACCACAAAATGACTGGGGAACACCTTTCTGCCCAGGAGGTGAAACTATGCTGTGGATCATGTAAACGCAAGGCATACCCATGCTGAGAAAGCTCTGGGTTTTTGTTGACCATTGGTTTAGCTGGAGATTAGATAAAGCTTAACTAATGAGTCCAGTTATGCTTTCTAGGTTAAATTCTCGACACACAGATAAAAATTATTACAGAAAGTCACAGGCTTACTCCAGCAGAAGTCAAGAGAAGGGAGAGCATTTTAACCACTAACTCAAAGGGGCCTCTTTACAAAACAAACCTTATTAGCGAGTTGTTATCTGGTCCATGCTCACACCCTCCTTTGCTTGGCAGACCAAGAGTATCACCCTGGGAAAGGCCCCAGAAACAATCTCTCAAGCATGCCCTTTTATGACCTCAAATATCTATTTTCTGCATTCATTTGCAAATATTCTGCAATGTGTTGGAGTTGGCCTTTTATCATTGGGATAATATCAATTCATTTACATGTATGTTCACAGAATCACAATGACTTTGCAAATGTCTTCTCAGAAACCTTCAGGGTCACAGTGACCTATAAGTAGGTATTAACAGCAGCCTCATTCACAAAATCCTTACCAAAACCTCGTTACCTTCCAAGCAGATTCTGATCAAATAAATGAAGGCACCATGAGCCCTTCTTGCCTTTCACCCGATTTACAAACACAATGCCATCTTTGGGGTCAGAGCAAATAATTCCTGTTTCTGTTACATGGATCAACCAAGTTCCCAACGAACCCGGAGTCCAATTCTTTCCAAAGCCTTTTTAGGAGTCAAATTCCTGCCTGGTTATACCACTACAGCTACCCAAAACATGCGTATGGTCAAGTGGCAGCCAAATGGAAAAGAAATGGACTGAAAACGGGATGGTGGCCGAGGGAGACAACAATACTAAGCAGCAGGGATGAGTGCCTCAAGCTCCCCAAAACACCTCTGGAAAGAGGACTAAATAACAAAAAAGTACCTTGAAGTTTGAAACACCTCAAGACTATGAGCCAAAGTAGGCACCACGAGGAAGAGGAAGGGAGCTAGGTGTGACCGAAGGCAGAATCAGTTTGTTGAGCCCTTCCCCAGAGAAAGCAAAGCCCACAACCAAGGGCTAGGACAGCAAGGCACAATGCAGCAGAAGAAAGAAGTTGAGCAAAAGGAGAGGCTGGGGCCAGCTGATGTGCAGAGCTATGGCCACAACATCCGTGGGAGCGAGGCCAAAATGACATTAAATCTGCAGAAGCATCGTCAAAATGTCATCCCCCTGGCTGAAATGCCACAAGTCCGAGGGTCAGCTACAGGCCAGCTACTGCAACTGAGTCAGGAGGTTCTCACGGGCTACACCTCCTGTTATCATGCCCAGCGCTATGTCAAACCATCCGACAGGTCTGTAGTGCCTTTCAGCGGGACAAGAGGGTCACTGGAAGAGCACGGCTCATGCAGCGTGAGCCAGAGGGCATGAGTTAGTAACTGGTGAATTACTCCTGCTCTAATTCTGCTGCATGTGTAGCTGAGGAGCCAAGCGTGTCCCTCCCAGCACAGCGAGGGCAGCTCTCCTGAGGAGAAGGAGCAGCTGAGAAGAAGAAGGCATTTGAAACAACCAGAGGAGGCTGTCTGTGCTGTGGAGCTGGCCAAGGGAGCAGAAAGGGTAAATGGGAAGAAATAATGATCAGTTAAAATATTTGTATTACACGTGGAAGAGAAGAAAATGGAAAGGGAGATAAATTATAGCATGGTAAGATTGCAAATAGTCATTTCCATTTTTCCTCAATAACACACACACCCCCCTTTCTGCCTGTTTTCCTATAGAAACAAAGCACTCTGATCCCCTCCCCCCGACTTTAATAACTTTTGAACTTATTGGCCAATTTTGATTAAATTTACTGAGAGGCAATGATAGCAAAGACAATTTCATTCCCATAAGAGTTGCCCTGGCCAGGCAGAGAAGACAATATATCCTATTTGAGAGACCAGTATAAACTCACCATTTACCAAGCAACCGAGAATCCATATGTGCACATGCCTCTGCAGGGGTGAGGAAGAAAGAGGACGAGAGGTGTCCAAACACCAGTAACAGCTCTGGCCAAGCTCATATGGTCTCAGACACACTGTCTTGCTGGTATGTGTTTGGGAGACATGGTACCTGCAATGGCACAAAACAAGCTCTCCTTTTGCTTGCATGTACATCACGGATTTCAGATTATGCCCTCAAGTAGGGTCGGTGCTTGTGCTAAGGTTGGGGGAGCACTGCCCTAACACCTAACCACCCACCTGCAGGCACCTGCCTGCCCTTTCTACCTGGGGGCAGAGTCCTTTCCTGTCTCTGAAGCTCCCACCTACAGGCAAGTGGGAGGCCATTTGACACGAGTGCTCTCCTCCTGCTTTTTGGCTCTATATTGGCAGTGCTAAAAACCAACCTGCATAAACCACTGGAATATGAAAAGAAAGCCTCACAGAATGATCATATGCCTGGTAGGAGGCCAAATGTTGACAGCAAAGAAGCCTATACGGGTTTGTTAACCTACTAAAATAACGTAACTCTTTCCCCACTGGCACATTCATGCATGACTTCTGCTGCAACAGGTCAGTAAAGATTTATTTACCAGGTCTGTGGCACAAAGGGTAGGAAATGCTAGCTGGACTCTGCTGGGAGGCTCGATAAAAACGCAGCAAACAGCCGCAAATTGTTGTGCTGGTGGTGAGCATAAGTGCTTCACTGCTTTTCCTCTTGCTGAAACCTCCAATGGTGGCTTTAAATCTTTTGCTGCCACTTGCAGTGGGTATTTACTAATTACAGCATCAGCACGTCTTGTACTTGTCCGTGGGTCCTCGGGATAGCCTAGCAAAGGAGCAGAAATAGTTTTGCAGTGAAGGCAGGTTCAAGGAATGAATGTCTCAGCACTGATCTCTCCACTGCTCTGGCTGCCTGTGGAGCTGGAAGACTAGGAAACTAAACATCACAATACAGAGAACAAGGATGTTAATTCTGCCTAAATAACAGACTGCATTTCCTCTACCCGGCTGTTCTGGGGAGCTAATTACACAGATTCCCAAATCAAAGAAATATAAAACAGTCTGCAAACGATTGCAATGTTGATGTGTTGGCAGTCCAAACCATGACATATGGTCCTTCAGTATGCCATCCTAGAGAACAGGCCCACGAGCAATGCTCATTACGCAAAATAATGTCGTAAATAACAGAAAGGGGCTGATTTTAGAAATGTACTTGAGGTGGCCTCCCTGCTTAGCCCCACAAGAAGACAGTCAGTGTTTCACAGAGCTGCTGCCAGCCTGGTGATAGGTTCCCAAATGTACCTCCCTTGAGGGGGAAGGAAGGTGAATCATATCCAGACAGGATCCCAGCTCAGTCGGTACCCACACACAAATTTGCTAAAACAGCGCTAAGGTTGCAAAGTCAAGATTTCAGCACTAACGCTCGCTGAGCACCGTGTGCATGTGTGTGTGCCACCAGCTCTGTTTCGGGAGCACCCTGCGGCGGTGTGCCAGCCCTCACGCCGCTCATCAGCAGGATTCAGACCTTGAAGTTCACCACCCGGACCCCTGCCGCGGACCTCGTGGACTAAGGGATGCCTGCATGGACCGTCTGTAAGCCAGGAGGCAAGTGGGGTGAGACACGAGCGCCCCAAGGGCTTTCACACGCCTTCACCCACAGCAGCCGCCTGAAGGTTCGGTGATCTGCGGTCTCAGCTGAGGAGGTGAGCATCGCTCCTGGTGGCACAGGGCTTGGGCCATTCCCCAAAAGTGAGATCCTTCCTCTCTCCTCCTCCTTCATGCTGCCCTTGCCCGAGCTCTTCCTCTTCCTCCACCCCAGCAGCACCTCACTTCGTACCTTTGCAACCCAACCCACTGCCACCACCCCACCTTGGCCCCTGGTTAGTCCCCCAGCTCGTCCTCTATCCCCCATGGGCACCCCAGCACTAGCCCAGCTGGCATGCCTGGCCTTGAGCAGGAACCCCGAGGACCAGACCAGCGCTCCTCCCTGGCAAGCACAGAAGTGAATTTCCCTGTGCAAAGGTTAAGGACAGAGCTGATTTATTTTCTCCTGCCTCTTGGGGCTACAAAGTTCAGCTGCACAGAGCAGCATCCACACATTGAGTGGCTCAGGGCACTGAGATCAAGATTTTGGCCCAGAAGACAGGTAACCTGGGCTCCCCCTGCCTGCATCCTCAACCCACCCTCCTCCTGCCCCATCAGGACCGCAGGGCAGGTAGGGAAAAGGCAAGGGGGAGTGTGACCCCCTGCACCGCTCCTCCCTTAAGGTCATCATTTTGCTGCTTGTAGCCCTGGGCAATGGATTATTTTTACACCTGCTCTGGACACAAGCCATTTGCTGCAGAGTTTATTATCCTAGGAAAGGCTAAAGGGGCACAGTGCCATTGCACTTGCCTGCCTTACTGCACGCTGAAATCCCAAGTTCTGGCGTGCCGAGGGCCCCAGGTTGCCTTCCTCTCGCCCTGCCTGTGTTTGGCCTTCAAACAGGCAAATATAACTCCGGTAACAGCATAGAGGAAAGCTTGGAGAGGCCACGGGAGCCTTGTGTCTCTTGGGAAGGAGGCAGCAGATAAACAGGATTAGGGAATTTTGCATAGCTCAACCTGCCAATTTCTGCAAAAAGGAAAGGTAGGCAGTGCCTGCAGCCCTGATTCAGAGGAGAAGCCTTTGAAATGCCTGCCAGGCAAAACATGTTAAGATACAAGATGCTTTTCCTCCATAACAGGGTGCAGTGGAGGGAACAGCGCTCCTCTGTGGAGCCCACCCTGTGCCAGGCACGGTTTGTGGTGTGCAGCCGGACGGCGAGAGCCCTGGGAGCCAGGCAAAGCAGGCCTGATCCTGTGTCACAGGCTCTAGCTACTGCCGGGATTCAAATAGGGAGGGTCAGCTGCAAGATGTCCTGTTACAGACCAAACTGAAAAATTTCACTAAGAATTGGTTTCCTGGAAAAATCTTGATTTTTTTCACCTCTTTTTTTTTTGTTGAAAAGAGCAGACCTGAAAACTAAAATATTTGAAATGGGGTAGGAAGGGGTTGGATTTGGGGTTTTCTTTGGAGAAAGTGTTTGGATTTTCAGGCGAAAATGGTTAGTTTTCAACTTTCCATCGGAAAGGCAGCTATTCGATGGGGAAATAGTGGTGTGCACCCGCTAGCTCTGACACCTAGTCTCACAGCAGCAGGCACATTCTGCAGTGGTTAGGGCTTCACCCTGCGAGAACGTGATATTAGAGGAGACACCCTAGCATCGCATAACTGTCCTCAGGAGTCTCGCACCCCCAGGAAGAGAGGACATGCCCGTAACTTGCCTCTGCTCTGGGACAAGGAAAGCCGCCAGCGTTTCTCCCCAAAAGCAGAGCTCCCAGCATCCTCTCCCCACTCCTGGTGGTGGCACCAGAGGATGAACACTCACTTTTAAGTGAGCCTTCTGGGAGCAAGCACACAGTGAAGCCCTTGAGGGCTCTGCTCATTAAACCCAAGGGGAACATACTGGGAGAAAGGTCAGGAGCACTGTAAAACTAAGTTGCTGCTGTGTGATCAGCTCCATGGTGGTTCAGCCCAGCTCATACGGTGTCACTGGACTGCCGTGTTGGTAATACTTGGCATTATCACTAGTGGCTGTGCCTTTTTGCCCCTCAGGTTTGGCTGGGGATGGTGCCTTGAAAGCACAGAGCCAGGTTTGAGCGGTTTAGTGGAGCTGGGGAGAGGGGGGAGAAGAAAATCAGAGCAGAAACCACCACACCCTAAGCACTCCTTGTGGCACACCCATAGGGGTGCTCTGACAGGGACAAGGACCCCGACTGAAACAATAGCATCCATGATCCTGGCCAGAGGACAAGCAGCCCTTCCCACCGCCTCTGCCACACAGCCAGAAATCTCCAGCGAAGAGCTGGGGTAGGCACGTGGGGACAGAAACTGTCATGAAACGATGGAGCTGGTCTGGAGCATGGCAAAGCCCAACCCAGGGTTTTCAAGGCAGGAACAACCCATCTCTTGGAAACACGGATGAAGGGATGCACACACGAGGTCTGCGGCAGTATGCGTGTCCCCTGGGGTGGGAATGAGGCGACCAGTGCAGGTGATGGTGGTGTAAGGTGGTGGAGATTTCCTGAGTGCCTGGATGTTCATATAGGATTTGGCCGTGTCTCTACAAGTGAGGGGAGCGGGGCAGCCCTTTGGCAGCTGCTGGCAATGGAGAGCGAGGCTGGTGTTCCCCAGTGGGGAGCTCCAGGTTAGGGTGGCCGGCCCCACCTTTGCCAGAAGGCTGAGTCTGCAGGCCTTGTACCTACAGGGCCAAATCAAACCCCAGCACACATAAACACAAAAAAAAAGCTGCACTCCTGGAGTATTTAGTTCTACCCAAGTCCAGCTAAAATGAGGAAAACTCTAAGCTTTTAGTTCAGATATATTTTTTTAATTATTTATTTGCAGGTAGTGATTCAAAAAGCTTTTTTCCAAAGTTGGTTTGGACAGCCTTTTGTTAAAACCTACTTTTCTCCTGCACAAGTGGCACCCACCACTAGTGAGTTATATGAGCAAAGAATTAAGTGAGGAATCATGTCTGGTTTCCCTGCATCTGATCTGAATTTTCTCTCTTTCGCATTGTATGATATTTTTCCTCTCCCTCAGGGTACCCTTGTCCTTGGATGAGATTTTAGTGTTGCTCTTAAATCCTGTTTGGATGGACTTCTAGCAAGCCCCAGACAGCTGAAAGCTTGGTTGCACAGCATGTGAGATAGATAGGACCATTTGGTACATGGCGCATGGAGCAGGCATGGGGAGAAGCTGCTTCTTCAGACAAGTTCTCACACGTGGTGGGCAGGTTTCCAAAGCAGTCCACCCCTTCCCTGCTCTCCTGGGCCTGGGGGGCTGCAGGTAACCTGCTTTGTTGGCCCACTCCACAGAGCCCCGTGTCCAGCCACATTGCCCACCTTCACGGCCCAGCCATCGCAGCATGTTCAGGCAGGCCCTGTTGGCTCTCAGCAGCCAGCAAGCACAATGCCAAATCTGCAGAGGCTGGCAGCACCCAGAGGCAATGCCCAGGGCTGGGATGAAGGTGGAAGACCTGGGGTGGAGGAAGGGATGGTGGCCCTGACAATGCAGTTCGATGACGTGCCTATGGAGAACCTGGCAGCAGCTGTGCTCGCTAGCAGGCCAAGGGATGGCCGTGCTGATCAGCACGCTGAGCTGTGTGGTGTGCTGTCCTGAGCACTGATGCAGTTGGATGCGAAATGTTCATAAACATTGGACCTGAAGCTTTACCCATGATCGAGCCCTGAGAAGAAACTCAACTCCCTCTCCGAGTCCTTCTCTCTCAGGTATACTGTATATGAAGTTACATCTATGCAGAGATTGCTTAGGATGTTAAGAGACAGGCAAGAGAAGCTGTAAGTAAAGAAACGTTGTCAAAGAAAAGTTAAAAAAAATCAAATATCCCACAGCAGTCTGAAGTAATAGCTCAGCTGCTATAAAAGGTGAAATTAAACAGGTCAATCTGTGGAGCTGTGCCATTTTATGCCAGATAAAGGAGCTAGCTTCTCATCTGCTAGACTATTTCAACATTTGCTTTTCCAAGAATCTATCTCTCCGCTAGTAATGATGTCAAATAAATCTTCACTAAAATGTAAAAATGTTTATGATCATACTTACTGACCCATTCCTTTATTAAATGAGGACAATAGGATGATGCCCTGATATTTGCTAATGGGTTACTCCCATCTAACCTTTTCTTGTTCATCCAGATCATCTGTTTTCATTTCATCATACAATAGTTGCCAATAAAATTAACTCAATTAAATTAAAGGTCTATTATGTTCTTTGAAATCAGGCTGAAACCTTTTTCTTTCCTCAGTCAATGCTCTGGAAAGATTTTTGATAGGGCAGCTGGGAAATCTGGAGCAGATTCTCATCTGCTGTAAATTGGTTTAGCTTTTCAGAAATCAATAGAGTGGCATCAGCTTACTCCAGCTGAGGGCCTGAACCCTGATGTGTATGAATAAGCCTCAAGCCTGTCTTTGGGCCAAGATTTAGATCTGGAATTACTCCCTCACGCAATCTCAGACCTTGTCTACTTATCAAAGTGTTAGCAGTTACCTATAACATATACGGTGCTGTTACACCATGATCTCTTCCCTATGTAAATACCCCTATTCCAGTATAAAAATGACCTTTTAGATTTAACTTTAAATGTGAGCTATTCCCAAGAGGCATAAGTGAAATCAATAAAAGACTCTAATGTCACACAGCAGTGCCTGCATGAAGCTGCCTGCTTTGGTTTTCTGATATAAAACATTTTACTGCATTTTTTTCCAGTGTAGACAAGACCTTAATATCTCATTCAGTGATTATTTTAATAAAAAGGCAAACTGAGGAGGAATGTTCTACATCCTAACAAAATCCTAAGCTCTAGCCTTGAAATGCCATTAAAGTATCGTAAGAACTAGTAGTGGATATTACAACTATACATGGTCTTAATTTGCAGACAACCAATTCACTCTGCAACATCTTTGAAAGTGACTTCTCATTTCTGGGCCACACTTCCAGTAAATTTTTGCTGAAATCAGCTGCTTCTTAGAAAATGACATTTAGCTATTTCATCCTTAATGAAAAGGCTAAGGCTGATAAGGCAGGGTGCCCATAGTTTATTCCCCTGCCTTACTGTGGGACAAATGCTTTGTGTAGAGCTGAACATGCCCCCCACAGAGGATATGTAAGAGAGGGGAGTTCAACTGCTTCGGATATCGCTGGTGTGGTCCCCAGTTCTGTCTCATCTTCTATTCACCCACAGTGCCTCTGGCATGTCTGACAAAAACATGATGGGGAATGGCCTCTCATGTGGTGGGGCAGGATGGATGCCTCCAGTCAGTCAGTGGAAGATGCTAGGTTGCAGCCAGGGGCTCTGACCCATCTAAGGAAGCGCCTTGGGGCAAGACGTCTTGTAGGGGACATACAAATTTGCTTGTACCTCCTAAGCAGTTGCAACTGGTAGGTAAGCCACTAGTGGCACTGGGAACATGGCTTGGCAAGGTTTGGGGGCTGCAGTATGAGGCTGGGCTCTCAGCCACCAGGAAACCTTGGACTGCAGCCTCCAGCAGCAGGACGTGTGGCCTGCCTGATGGAAACCCTGCACTGTGGCAACCACAGCAGTGTGCAGAGATGGGGGAGCTCCTTCTCCAGGCACAGATGAGTGGCAGGCGCTTGTGCAAAAGGGCACGTACTGGCACATAGTCAGGGGAGAGAGGAGAAGCTGCCAGAGCAGCTGGGGACTACTTTGAGGAGGCTTCCCAAAAGGTGTTGGGCTGCAGTCCCAGATTCCTGGTGGAGTGAGGGACACCAACTGGAACTGGCCAAGTTCAAGTCTCATCTCGTAAGGTAGGGATGAGGCCTGCCTTTCTACAGCCCAAAATGGCAGGCCTTAGGAAGACAAAGGGTATCGTAGCTGTCTTAGAGGCCCAAGATATTCTGATTAACCCTTTAGATGGCATAGAGAAGTGGGCTTGCTCACATCACCCCAGGATACATTTTCCTTTTTGAGTTTCAGCGTCTTTCCCCTAATAATAAACAAGGACTGCAGATCTTTTCTGTAAAATTCTTATAGGGCTAGTGAAAATGTCAGGAATAAACCTAACCAAGACACCATAATCTAGCTCAGGTGACGGTCTTGGATGCTTTTTTCAACTTGAAAGCAGTGAACCTCCCTTAATGGTCTCTCTGAATGCTCTGTGAGAAGACATCTGTAAACTCTTAACTCATCATATCAGTACTGCTATTATATTTGAATCTCCAGCCCTCTGTTAGCAATCATCCTGAAGAGCTGGTGCACAAGTAGAAAGTGTTTTAACTGTCTTCCTGCAGACTTGACGGCAAAGTTAGCACAATCCCCACCAAGCCTAGACAAACTCTGCTGTGAAAGGAAGGCAAATAAAGACCTGGAAGAGCTCCTTCATAGACATTGAGAGGAGAGAAAATGTTTACCCGAAAACCTTAAAGCAAACTTGGGAATTAACACTGAACAGCTTTGTGTATACTTCCAAGTGAGAGACTTTGTAAGCAAAGCTTTATTTAACTCTCTGCTGTCACAAATTCAAACAGTGAAATAGCTCCTAACCCTAATTAACTCAAAATGTTTGACATCTTAGAAAAGCTTTGAAGCACACAAGGGCTTTCTATCAGCCAAACCTACAGTGCAGACCAGAAGTTTCCCTATTCAAACTTCAAAGTTTTTCAGTTTGCATCAGGCATTGTATAAACTACATACAGCCTCACACAAGATCCAGCAATGTATTTTGCTCCTAGAGTGCATTTTTCTAGGATAAAAGCTTTAAAGTGATCTATACATTTCTAACTGTACACAGAAAATCCCAACTTCTTTTCAGACACAAGGGACATGAAAATGAATACAAGAGAGATGGTCACACTGTCAAAAGGCAAGGCAAAATGTCCCTTGCATGGTGTTGCAAGGGGGATAGGATAAGAGGGCAGGGTCAGACCTTCCTCTGAGCTGATCTCCTCTCTGCCACTGAGCAAGGGATGGACCGGAGATATCCCAAAGTTTCTTGCCGTGGCAGCCCCTACTAGCTAGAGACTGGCTAAGGATAGAAAGTTTAACACTCTTTGCTCAGAGGATCTTATCATTCATTTACAGGTTTCCAACTCTAAACAGACTCTGAAACGATGAAAACAAGACTTGGTTGCTCATTGTCTGTTAATGACCCTGATGTGTGCAGTTTCATCAGCTCTGTGTAGAGCTAATTTTTGCTGAACAATCACAGCTAAGCTGCTGGAAACCCACATGTCATCAATTTCAAGAACCATAAAGGTGAGCTTCCTCCCAGGAGATCCACACCCCTCCTGTAATTGTCAAATGAATGGAGTTACGTTGGGGTAAAAGCGATGTAAATGAAAAGAACACTTGCTTGGCAATTTCTGTGTTGTATCAGGAAAACACTATCACTTCTGACATATCAGGCAGATTCTCTGTTCACTGACACCTTTGTAACACAACAGTGATTTTGATGAAATCCTTAGGTAATGATTACATCAGGAGAGTTACACCACTGAAAAAAACTACAGCATTTTCCATCTGCAGTGCACATTAAATATCAGCGATGTTGACTTCCATGGAGTTATTCCTGTGTAGAAGTGAAGCAGTAGAGCTCAGATGCCAGCATTTTTGTCAAGGCAACACATAGCTTTACAGTTACTTCCAGTCGCTCACATGGAAACAGCATCCTGAGGTGCTTTACTACATTGCAGCTTACAAAGCAAATAGCGGTAGTCACAGTAGTGCCAGAGGTAACTACTGCTTCTCATCATGCGAAGCCTGAGAGCCACAGCCAGGAGAGCTTGGTGTCAGCGAGAGAGAAAGGGAAGGGGATGCTTATACCTGATGTGCTCATGGAAGGAACAGAGTTTGACCAACAGAAGCGGCAGCAGAATGACTTCTTCATCTCCAGATATGCATCATGTCTACAATTCACTGATTCACTCACAATGGTGGGTTTTAACAGGAAGTAGAAGAACGAAAGTACAAACTTGCTGAACAAGATAATCTGAGTTTGTACATAGCAACCTTTGCAATACAGCCACCTTTTCCTTAAAGAAAGATCTTTCTTTATATCTTTAGATCAAAGCCTTTAGATCAAGGTGCCCCAGCGAGAGTTAATGCTTCCTTTGACAAAAACTGAAGTGTTGCTGCAATAAGGATTAGCCTGGGGGCTGTGGAAGAAAGTGCACCACGCTCAGGGTAGGCCAGAGCGGCGTGGTCGGTCACAGGGCTGCCCGAAGGGTTTGCAAACAAGGGACATCTGGACTGCTAAGTCACACGTCCAGAGAGAGTCTCTGCTGCAAGCAATGGCCAGATGGCAAAAGCATACAAGAAAAGCTGTGTCCCATGTGCCTCCCATACAGGACGTGGGATTTGACAGTATAATACAGGAAATATGTGTTGGAAGGGGTGGCTGAGAGGCTGAGCCCTGACTGATGGGCAAGGGGTGTCCATTGCTAAAAACAGCAGAGGTGTGCGGTTCCTGTGCAGGATGGGGCATGCAGCAGCAGCTCCTACCCACGGCACCCGTGCACACCAGGGGAGCCTGTCCACCCCCCGGGCAGCACCCCACGTTTGCTGAGGAAAGATGCTGCAGGGTATCCCTGGCCTCTCTACTGGGGTCTCTTCAGGCGAGAGCTGCCAAGGAAGTCAGCTGCCTATTTTAAGAGGTCTGCCGTGGCTGGTCTCCTCCCCTGGTTGTTAAGGCTCAGTCTTGGCCCTGCTGCACCTGGCTGCAGGCACTTCCGCATCGGGAAGGGAGCACTCTCCCTGAAGGCTTTCCCCTGGAAGAGTGGAAAACCACCACCAGCTCTTGGCAGGAAAGCAGAATTGTTGTAAGAGAAAAGAACAATGAGATAATGCATGGACAGGGGTGGGCAGCAGTGAGAGAGAAGAGCACTCATTTAATAGTCTGATTTGTTGAGCAGGGGTTATTTACAACAATATCCACAGTGCAGTGATGGAGCTGCAGCTTTCATGGGGGTGACAAGTCTGAGCCCAGTTCTAACAGCCGGGGGATTCCTGTGTCACAGGTCCTGGCTTTCCTTTCCTGCCAGGTAGACTGGACACTTGGAGTGCTTTTTTTTCCCATGCTCTTGTTTGCTAATGGGAAGAGGAATTCCACTGTATTAATCTGGGGGCAAAAGCCAAGAGAACAGAAAGCAAATATTGCAAGACTTACAAAATCACAAGAGCTGGCAGCACTGCATAGACCCGTCCATATGTTACTGATTCTAGAATAATTGGGAGAAACTTAACCAGCCCACTGGCAGAGACAGGGACACATAGTGCCTTGTAAAACTCAAAGCAGAGAACAAAGTGAAAAGGTAGCATAGCCCAACTCCCTGCAGACGCAGAATTGCAGCATGAGAGTCTTGTGGATCTAGTCTCTCTCTGTGAATGCCCTTGTTCCCTGCTGCGTCCCCAAATCCCTGCAGATTTCAGCACAAACAGGTACTCTTTGACCCCTTTACCAAACTGCAGGGGAAACGAAGTCCGTATGACAAGAGCATGAATTAAGAAAAAGGGCTTATTAACTCCAGGCAGTCGCCAAGTCAATGTGTCTAGACTGCATCCAGTAAATGCTCCCTGTGCCACGTGGGCAGACCAGCTTTGATTCCCACTGCCTCTGGCATTTCAGTGGCAAGCAGCGTTTTGTGGTGTAAACTTGTCCTTAGTTCACTCACAGTTCTCTGCAGTTCTCTTGGGACTTGTTTGATACAACATGATCTTCTCAATGTCACCACAGTAAGGACCTGTGAGCCACATCCTGTGTTCCTCATGAATTTGATACTTTCAGGGCTACAGAAATACCCATTCTAAGGCTAACATCTCAAAGAAAAAGTTAAAGACACTCTTTCAGAAAAATATCATAGTTGGATGCTTTCAGTCTTCTCTCAGGTCTGGAGCTTCAAAACCAATTCCCCGTATGGAGCCATGGTTTAAAGGAGAGCAACAGTTTGCATTTTGTTTCTAGACAGCCATTTATTAAAAATGCCAAGACAAGCAACTTTCCAGGGAATCACGCTAGCCCCATTTCTGCCTGCTGAAGGACAGCTGTCTTAACCAGCCACCAGTCAGACCTTTCCCCATGGAAGCACACCAAGCCTAACATCCTGCAGCATCTAGGTCTCCCCTCTTTCACTCCAGTTTGGGTTAGGAAGCATTGAAAGAGGCCCGACGGATAGAAAACTGTAGGAAACAAGATATTCTTAGACACAGTGGTTATGGTAATATGGTACCTTTGCAGGACACAAATAAGATCATTTCTTTTGACAAGAGCCAGCAGCAACAGAACCATTGACACTGGCAAAACCATCCATGGCAAAGGAGTGAGAGCCATCTGACAAAGCTAAGTAAATACACTACAGCAACCAAGATAATCCCAACAATGCGGTGGGTAAACACAACAGGTTTTTCTCTGTCTATACGTACGCACATGGACATCTATATATACATATGCACACATGCAAGTATATATGTTCACGTAGAAGCATTATTCAGACAGAGGTCTAATTTTAAGCTGATGATGCCCATTAGTGCAAGGCGTAACCAGCAATTTGGAAGCACTTGGAAGCATTTCCTTTTGTGGGTGTAGAGCTGCTAAATTGCATTGTAGAGGCAGCAATGGCTGTCTCTTAGGGAGAATGTGCTGCACAGCCCCAGCAGGCAGGCTGGTGTCTCCACTTTGACGTGTGCCTTTCATTGCAAGTCAGAGCTAGGCTGCAAGTAGGATTTGCTGCCTTATCACCTCCTCCTGCCCCTTTCACTGGAGTTTACATCAGCCTGAATCTGGCCTGGCTCATTTAAACAAAGCCATCAAAGAAAATGTCACTGTGTTTTCCTAAGCACAAATGGATTTAGAGAGCCCAGCGTAGCAAACAGCAAGGTAAAACTCACTTGCTTTACAAGTACAATCTTGCTGATGTAAACCAAAAGACATATGCCAAGGGAAAGTTTAATAGTCACCTGGAAAAAACATTAACTTGAGTTACATCTATTTTCTAATGGCATATTGTGTATGTAACAAAACACCCACAAATAATTTTGGGACCAGGGATGTTCCCCCTTCTAATTGTTTTCATCATGGGGGCCGCCAGGGCTCTTACGTGCGTTTTCGACTGCCACTGTGAAATATGTGTTCCCTGTTTGTTCTTGTTCTGCCTCTGCAGGAAATCAGAGACTCTGGCTTCCTGTAGGCTGCAGATGCTTTATTCTTTGTATTCGCCAACTAGGAAGTCCTGGGGTCATTCTGCCAAATATATGGAAACTTAATTTCATTTCAACACAGGATTAATCACTAGGAAGTGTCAGGACATTGATGGTCTGATAACAAGACAGTTACAGCAGAAAACTTTTACGGGCACCAGGGCTAAAGCGTTTGGCAACAGACATGAAGCTGTAAGTCTCTGCATCAAATGGGGAAGGAAGGCTACCTGATGAGAATTAATGCCGGCAATTGTAATAGCGGTGTTTTTTTAATGCCCTGTAAACCTTACCAAACTTTTAAGCCTTTCTATATTTTAAGAGGAAGGTAGATTGGTTTTGATGACTAAGCCCTGTTTCTGATGACTAAGCTCTGTGTTTTTTCTCTACAAATCATAACAGTCTGCAGTGAACATCCTCTCACTTACCACAGCCCGGCAATGGCACACCTCCGCTCAGTTGAAGGAAAGGCTTCTGATTTGCACCTTTGGAAGTCACAGATCAGTCCCCTACTGCCACTCCATGTCAGAGGGGGTGCAGATTTCTCAGGCTAATTGATACAATGGGAACACTGGAAAAACCAATTGCTAAATTTAAATCCATAAGCAATTAAATGGAGTTTCACCAAGTATGCTCAGACTTTCTGTTTAAAGCTCTGTTTAAACACAACCAATGCCACACTGCTGGGAGGTTAGCAACTATTATTATTCCCATTGCCAAGGCTGGGAAACGTGAGGTGCAAAGACTGAGAACTTGGTCTATGCCCATAGAGTTGGGCTCTTCATCAGCACTCAGGGATTGAGAGCATCAATATTTATTCAGTGTCCAGCTTTTGCTCAGGGCTCAAGATAGCTTGCAGAAGAATTGCTTTACCTAGCATCCAGTTTTAACCAATCAAATCCCAACAGCATGACCTTCATAACAGCTCCTCCTGTATTCCCGCCTGCGTGGGTTAGCTGTTACAGGCCCCGTCTCTCGTCCTGCACCCTGCTCAGCTCATTAGACATTTTTACACTTTTTCTGTCGTCTAGCTTTAGGGACAGGTACAACACTGTTCTATCATGACACTGGGCTGTGTTCATCTTAGCTGCAATTCGGACAGAAATGCAACTCTGTAAGGGATTAGCATGTTTTACGGCAAGCAGTTAAGGACAAGACAGGGTTGTATGAAACATTTCCTGAATATAATGTCATCTTCTGCTTTAGAGGAAGAGATCTGTCTAAATCATAGGACTTTGTGAAGACGGTATGCTTCTAAAAACTTATTCAGTTTAGCATTTTCTACAAGGAGTAAACAGGGAGGGAGGAATCTCCTTTACAGAAAGCAAGAACTCCTTCACAGAGACCAGTAGGCATGTGGTGCCCTGCCCAAACTGCTTTTGCGCAGTATACAAATGGAGCTGTCACCTCCTCCCTTCTAAAAACACACTGCAGCAACTGAGTGTTTCAATTTCTACCCTTTTGAGCTTGTGTGAAATCTGCTATCGAAAAGCAGTCAGATCAGCCCACTGTGCTTCACGTGCCTCCTCCATCTCCACCATCTGAAGCTGGAGATGAGAAAAACCAGGTGAGTAGAGGGTGCCCTCTGCACGCCGCATGGCTGCACCCAGCTGCCATCACCCTTCCCATGCAGCAAAGCTGAGATGCTCACCAAGGTCTTGAGCAACCCCACAGGTCGTTTCACCTGGCAAATCATAGAATCATTAAGGTTGGAAAAGACCTCTGAGATCATCAAGTCCAACCATCAACTAACACCACCATGACTCCTAAACTAGGCCATGGAGTGCCACGTCTACACCTTTTTTGAACGCCTCCAGGGTTGACAACTCCACCACCTCTCTGGGCAGCCTGTTCCAATGCCTAACCACTCTTGTGGTAAAGAAATTCTTCCTGATGTCAAATCTAAACCTCCCCTGTCACAGCTTGAGGCCATTTCCTCTCATCCTATCGCTAGTTTCTTGGGAGAAGAGTCCAACACCCGCTTCACTACAACCTCCTTTCAGGTAGTTGTAGAGAGCGATAAGGTCTCCCCTCAGCCTCCTCTTCTCCAAACTAAACAGCCCCAGTTCCCTCAGCCGTTCCTCACAAGACTTGTCTTCTAGACCCTTCACCAGCTTCATTGCCCTTCTCTGGACACGCTCCAGCACCTCCGTGTCCTTCTTGTACTGAGGGGCCCAAAACTGAACACAGTACTCGAGGTGCGGCCTCACCAGTGCCGAGTACAGGGGCACGATCACTTCCCTACTCCTGCTGGTCACACTATTCCT
>WAAD01017102.1:237509-288392 GCA_013389945.1 Fregata magnificens
CCCCCCCGCCTCCACCAGAGGAGGGAGATTCTCCCTGGCTCTCTTTTTGCTGTCAATGTATTTGAAAAAACATTTTTTATTATCTCATACAGCAGTGGCCAGATTGAGCTCTAGCTCCAATCCTACAAAAATGTCCCTTGATGAGCAAGACTAAAATATCAACACTGTGCCCTGGGAATAAACTGTTGGATGCACAACTGGTGGAGGGGGGAAGCCTTGGGGCAGCAGTGCACCAGTCTTCTGTCTGAACCCAGCTCAGCAAAGCTCCCTCCTCCTTGTAATTAATCCCTTTCTCATTTCAGTGATGTAGTGTGGACATTCACCTAAATCCAATAATAAGCCACGGGATTTGAGCATGAGTTTAATATTAAACTCGCAGTTAAATGTTCTGCTGAATAGAAATGGAGCCAAAAATTGGCTTATGTGCTTTGCTGAATAGGAATGGCTTGCTGCAGTTCAGCGTCAGTGGAGAAGGGAGATTAGTCTGTAAGGATGATTCACTTCACTCAAGCCCAGACAACCCGAGCTCTGCAAGCCAGATCCCACCCTGCTTGTAAAGGAGACTTGAGAACACGAGAGGCTGGAATCGAGCAGTGATGCATATGATGACTGCCAGAAGACACGCAGGACGTGAAAATAACAAATGCAAAAAGGGTTGCTGCAGAGCGTCGCTCCCTCGGGGGTCTACATGAATCTGCAGTAATGCTGCATGAATAAAGCGGTGACCTTACCTAACTGACGTATGGCAATTGAGTCAAACCACCAGCACTTCAGTCAGCTTCACTTAGGAGCACTTGTCTACACTACAAAGCCTTTACTAGCAGCTAAGCTGGCTGATTTATGTCAGCAGCGTCTCCTAAAGCAGACTAAGCTTATGTTTGGAAGGGGGTGATTTGGAAGATTTATCTTAATGTCCTCCCTGAATAAAATAAGTTGTGTTCCTCTGCCGGTCTAAAATCTGCTTACTCAGTGGGTTTTCCTGACCTACCTAACCTGGTTTGGAAAATAATCTTTTTTCCCCAGAAAACCTTCAGAACATGAGCTTGACTGAGGAGACTGATGCAGCAGCAAACACACATAAAGAAGGCAGCCTAGGAGAAATGAAATACAAAGAAAGATGACAAGAGCCAGGAAATTTGGGATAAAAAACAGGCAAGGAAAGGCTTCCCAATGGTAAATCATTTTTGTTACAGACAAAACCCAAAGGAAAAAAAGCTAAACAGCTTATCACCGTAAGAGTTGTGCTAAAAGCCTGTCACAGAAAGAGTTTACATTAGGGTACAAACAAAAGACATCAAGAAAGGCGTAAAGTGTTGCCCTGAAGGACATGTCCTTTTCAGAAATGGCTGGGCTCTGGAGGACAGAGGAATCAGGGATGAGAAGGAAGCCAAGAGACCTAGCTTAAAGGATCCTGCTGAAATTTGTTGAGATATCTGTGTCAGTATTTCAAGTCTGAACTGGAATAGCCCCCAAAAAAGTGAATAACAGCATTTCTTCAATTGAAGGGTTTTACCAGAACCCCTGTGAAGATTTATGGCGTGCATATGTGCAGCCCAGGGCATGAGCTGGCTACAGGCCCCGGTGGTGGGTGCAAGTGGGCTCTAGCTGGCCTCCGTGCCAGCCAGTTTGAGCTGTGGCAAGCAGAGATCTCCTGAGCACAGGAGCTGGCAGCAGTGAGGTGCCTTCAGGGCTAGACCAAGCCCCTGGGGAAGGCGGTTCTTGCGCATCACTCACATCTTTGTGCAGCTGTGCAGAGCTGGGATCCGGAAAAGGGGTGAGGGGTCCAGCAGGGGATATACTGAGAATGAGACAAGCAGTGAGCAAGAATTGCATTTCGCAGGGAAAAAAAAAAAAAAACAAACCGAAAAAGAAGGATTTCAACACTTGTTCCCCACTCCATGCCAGAGCAGGAACTCAATTTGGGATGGCCCCAACACGGGAAGAGGAAGGAGGAGAAGGGAGAGGAGGAAAGGGTGAGGGGAAAACATGGAGAAATCCGGAGAGGAGCGCCTCAGCAGCAGGCGGCTCGGGCTGGGGTAAAGCCAGCATGCCTGAGACCAGACATGAGGAGCACTTAATCCTCAGCATGGTCATTCATTTCCTCACTGTTTAAAAAAATACATATATTTAGAGGACCTCTCACGGAAGGGAAGTTCTGTGAATCAGTGTCTGACTATTAGTTGCTGACCCAGATGAAGGCATTAGCAACTTGGAGGACCCCTTTCACGTTGGCTCCCCAGGCATCCTGTTAGCTGTGTGCCATTAGAGCTAACCTCACCCGACCTTGCATCGCTGTCATGTTGACATAACACTAGTAATATCTCTCATGGACCGGAGCTCACCTCGGGGGGCTTTCTCTTCCTGCCTTGAAACTCTTCTTTCAAGGTCCTCGGCTTGTTGAAGTATAAAATCTTTCAGCTTCATGACAGGAAATTCTTCAAAAGGAGGTACTTTCTCTTTACGCCACCCTATCCTTGGAGCTTCTCACAGCAACCAAGTTCCTACCCTAAGGTGCTTTTGATCATATCATTGCTCTGCAGAGCACCCCAAAATATATACTGCCAGTTTCCAAGAACTATGGATTGCTGAAGGAAACCTTGAAGCTGTCCACATCCTGCTAGGTATTAAAGAGACACTCCTTTGCCCCTACAAGCTGCCATCAGGCTCTGCAGTGCTTCTCCCAGGCTGAAGGGTCACATCTGATTTCAGCCTCTGTCAATGAGGCCTTTCCTGTACACCACAGCCCTGGCCCCAGGCCAGAGAGGGGTGGTGTTCAGGCAGTGCGGCCGCTGCGGCTTCCCCGAGTTCCTCATCCCTGCAACGAGGGAAACCCTCGGAGGAGAAGGGCTGTTCGGAGCCCTTGTGAATTAGACAAGTCCTAAGTTTTCTTGATGGCATCTTCCAACCTGCCAGCCAAAGGCACCCCCGGGAGGTGAGGACCAGCAGGTCAGCCCAGCCCCAGGAAGCATGGCCACAGGATAAGGTGACGTTCAAGTCTGTGGAAGTGATGGAGAAACTTCACAATTCAAGTGGTTTCTGGTGAGAATTAGGCACATGGAGGCACATCTGTAAAGGCACCCAGCGGGGTTTTCATAAGATCCCAATCTCCCAATGCATTTATTTCAATGGAAGTTGGGGACCAAGGGGCTTCCCAAAGCCCCATTGCTTCCCCCACCACCCGGAGCTCATTGCACGTCTGTCCTTCAAGAGCCACTGGCATCACTCACCAGCAGGCTTTTGGCCCCTAAGGCTGCTGCTCCGCCACCATCAGCATCAGCTCTCTGCGCTAGCAGGTCATCTGGCAGGACAAAGCTGAGCCTGAGCAGTTAAGCTCGCACAGTTGCCTCTCCGTTGAATTAGCCACAACACATGGCCCAAAGTCTATGCAGCTTTACCCCATCACCCTGGCCTCATGCCAGCTTCAGGAGGATATGTAGCACCTGATCCAGCATGAAAGCTGCTTTAATAACGTTAACCCATCCAAAACCATGTTGTCCGGTGAATAAGCAGCAGCAAGGGGATTCAAAATAGCAGCTCACTGTTTTGTGCTATATGGTTGCAATGGAGTTGGGTCAGCGCTAAGTGCCCTGAAAGTTGATTTACTATCTCATTGAGCCACGGCCTCTGCTACTTGGAAAATTTGAATAACATTTCCAGAAGTACCTAAGTGCTCCTGATAAATTTTACTGCCAAAAATTAATTTCCTTCATTTCCTCCTTTTCCTCCCACTTTCTCCCTTTATTCCCATTATTGCTTCAGGAGCAAAGAATTGATGTCAGTGCCATGAATAGCTCTGAATTCATTTGCTTACAGCTTTGGGTAGGGAGATTATTTTTTTTCATCAGAAGATTTTATTGCATTTATTCTCTCCTCCTCCTTTCTTGCACCTATGCCTGGCCTCTTCCTCCCTGCACTAGCATTTCAAGACTCCCCCTCAGCTGCTCTTGTAACGGAGGCATCACTACTGAGTCATCCCTTCGCATTCAGCTCATTGCTAATCCACCTCTTGCTGTTTCCTTCACAAGGGTTGTTCACATCTTCTTCCTCACATCCATCTCCAGCAGTCTGTGGTTTGGGCATTTCCACCCTCAGTCACTCCTGTTGCCTCCTCTCTGAATTTTCTCTCTCTCCTGTCTCTGGAGTCTGTGTTATTGAAGATGGTGCCCGCCTCTTTCCCCTACCTGCTGTTTATTTGAATGCCTTCCTCAGATGTCCTCCCAAGCTTCTGGCCTTTCTCTCCCCCCACCATGAAAGTAGCTGCCTTATCGTCATCTTTACAGTCACTGCGGATGCAGCAGGGATGGGCTTGGCAACCTTTTGTTTTGATAATTTTCCATGGAAAATAGATTTCCCTGTTTTGTTTTTGCTGTTGTTTCTCTGCTCTGACTACTGGAGTCCTCCTCTTTCTCCTCCTCCTCCTTCAGAGGCAGCTCTGAAGGAAGGAGGCCCAGCCACTCTTGGAGGCTGGCGATGCAAAGTCAAAGCCTCTCCAAAAGCCTCTCTGCGCCTTGTGCTGTTGAGGCTGACTCAGGAGACAGCCGTAAGCAGAGCTCCTGCGCGAGGTGCGGGAACGGGGAAGGGAGGAGACTGTTCCCTCCCTGGTGCTCCCAGACACACTGCTCAGGTCTGCAGGCAGCTGCCTCCCTTCTCTCCAGCAAGGCAGCTGAGGTAGGGCAAAAACCGCTGCCCCTCACACCACGGTGTAATCAAAAGAATTGTTATTTGCATCATTACACATGCTATTTAGCACATTGCAACGACTCTATGGGCAGGTTGCTTGTACTTAACCAAAAACCTTGGTTTTCCCACCTCTCCAAGAAAGGAGAGGACATCCCAGTCCTTCAGTCCTCCAGTTCCTTCCCCCTCCCCTCCTCTACCTACAGCCTGTGAGCCCAGGCATAGGGTTGGGGACCCTGAGGGTTTCTTCCTCAGGCTGCCTCTGCTCAGGTGTCTGGGAGCTCAGAAATACCTGGGATGAGCCTCACAGGAGGAGGGAATCATACCGAGTGTCTTTCAGAGAGGAGCTGGGGCTCCTTTGAAGAGTTTGAGTTCTCAGGTCAGAAGCTGGTTGTTATTACCACAGATGAAACACACTTCAGAGGAGTGGGCTGTGGCCAGAGACAGTGATTGATAGCCAACAGCTACAACACAGGAGGCTGCGTGCTTTTTTACATCAGGGTCAGGAGCTTTCATACCATGTCCTTACGGAAGGAGTGAAACCACCATCGAGATCAGACCCCTTTCTCATCCAAGCAGCAGCTCTGCCCTCCAGCACAGTCAAAGCCTCTGGAGCGGGAGGAACTCCCTGTGCATGAGCACACCGAAACAGGCTGTCACACCACTAAGCGTGCCCATACCAGCATCTTCACAGTTGTCATCGGAGAAGTCCAATGTGCAAAATGGAGGTAGAAGGCGGATAGGGAACAGGACGCGCTCCTCTTCCAGCTCATCCACAGACCTTTCTTCCAGAGGCATATGAATACAGTCCATGTAGCTAGGACATCAGCTGGCAAAACTCAGTCACCCAAGTAAAAGGGAAAGTTATAGAATGTTTTACCAACAAAAAAAAAAAAAAGAGGAAAAAATAGGTTCATGTGGCAGCAAATAACTCAACCAATAACAGCAACAACCCTTCAGCAACTTGCTGGCTATTCAGTAGCTTTTGGTGCCATTTTTATTAGCCAGATAGGATGGAGATTATACAATCCTATCCAGGTAACACTGTTAAACCAGAAGAAGATACTACAGCAAAACAGCCTTTTCTGTGGCTTAATTATATGGCCTTGATCCAAACTCCACTGAAGTCAATAAGAATCCTTGCCACTGACTTTAAAGACTTTGTATGACTGAGTACTCCCAGCAGGGCTTTAATAGGAAAAAAGACTGAAGTTTAAGCTGCAAAATACAGGATATAATCCATACATCAGGAAAGCTGCTGACATACTTCCATGGCATAGGCAACTGTCGTTGACAGAAAAAGGAGATTCTGACCTTATGGGAGAGCTTTAGGGTTTGCACCTTCGTTTTCTGTTGATGGACTCAAGGAATCCTTTGGGATTTACATTACTAAACTGGTGCCTAACTATAAAACGTACACTGTCAGAAGGCCAAAGTGCGTGTCTGTGCATCTGGGAGAGGTAGAGTATGTTGATGCCCGGAGCTTGTTTTCTTACTGTGCCAAATCTTCATTAGGTTGAAGTGAATGGAAACACTTCCACAGGCTTCAGCAGGATGGTGATTTAGCTCACTCTCTGGAAAGGTCTGGCACTGTGGAAGGACCACTGTTGCACACTCTGGACTGACTGTTGCTTTTCAGAGTCCTTTTTATAGATGCTTCTTGTTTATAAGCAAAGGTACTTACATTAACATTGCAAAACCAAATAGTCTAACGTTGTTACATTTTAAGAGCACATTAACTTGAAAGAGCAGCCAAGTTTGTTGACTAAAATGATTTACACAACTCTAAGGCCACTAAACAAGTATTTCTCAATGTCTCAGCACCAGCTCAAGGGAGCAGAAGCTAAAAATGCCACAGCTCAACAAACGGTTCTGTGTTCCTACTGTTGATAAGTACATCATGTTTCTTTGCAAATAAAACACTGTCAGGCGTTGCTTTAAGAAAAAAAAAACCCAAAACCAAAACAACAAACCAACAAACAAACCAGAAATAAATAAATAACACAAATAATTTCTAAGTACAGACTGTCCTCTTTCCCTCCCTCCATTTCCCTCATATAACTCCATTACAATAGCCCCAACAAATCATCTGCAATATGCCCAGGATTCCCTAATTACCTGCAAACAGGCTGCTGGCTGGCCAAGAGGCAACCCCTAGTGCGGCTGTTTCAATACAACAGCCCTTTGCTTGGCGGGGACAGGAAAGTCCAGGTGCCAGTAAACTCCATTTACACAAGTTGATCATCCAAGGTGCCCAGGTTGCCTGAGAGATGCTGAATGTCCTCCACCAGCAAATGTTTTAATGGGAGGTGAGCAAGTTCAGCATCACACAGACATGGTAAGCACCTCACAGGGGCCAGCCCTAAGAGCACAAGCCTATTCACGGCCATGGGGCCTTATGCATAATTCCAGTTTGCAGATGCACACCCTGATCTGTCAAGTTGCAATGGGAATAGGTCCCTGTCAAAGGTTGTCGTCGATTAAGAGCTCAGTCAGGATCTCTACTCAGCTCACCAAAGGGAATTGTCCAGGTGCCTTGCCAAGGAAGCAGTATAAAGTGTAGATGGTTCCTTAACAAAGCAGGCAAGGGAGTGGTAAAACAAGCAGCTGGAAACTGAATTCAGGAAAACATTATGCTAGCAGACATCTAATACTGAGAGCGATCAGTCAAGGGACTCATTACTAAGGCACACCGTGCAATCTTCATTACTTGATGCCTTTACACCTAGACTGGCAAAACTTTCATAAGAAACACTGTTCAGCCAAAAGCTGTTGTGCTTGATTTTAGGAACTGGAGGATAAAATTCAAAGTCCTCCATCATACAAACGTCAAGGAAGGTAATCACAAAGGATTTAAAAACATTGAAGACTATGAATGCAATCATTTAAAAGATTTGAAAAGCTTTTGTGTCCGTCAAAAATGTTGGAGAAGCAGAATGGGAGAGTGTGCTCTGTAGCTGGACTGCAGGCAGGGAAAATACCAAGAAGCACTACACTGCCTGGTCTGTTTTGGTAATTTCTATGGCCATGGTTGCCAAACAGAAAGAGATGAGAACCAGTGTTTTATGTCATCCAGGCACATAAAACATAAATATGTCCTAATGGAGGCATGCAAAGTACTTGCCTTACTTCCTCTGCTAAGCCAGCTGAGAATATGTTTTGCTGCTGCAGTAAAAATGGTCAAACTGCCAAACATCACATTTGGGGCATACATCTTCCATCATATATAGACTGTCTTTTCTCTTGGTTTTCCTTCTTTTCTCTGTAAGGTAGCAAAAAAACTTCACTGTAAGTGGACAGACATCTTGGAGAGTTGATTCTCACTCAGGTCCTATAACCATACCATGCATATTCATTACACAGATCTATTCTGCCATAAGAAGATGGCTGGTCTTTTGCCTGTGATTGATATGATCATTTGCCAGAAATTATTTTAAATAGAGCAGACAATGAGCCTGTGACTTAGAAATGTTTTCTGATAATTATGTTCTGTCACCCTCAGCCAAATGATATAACATCTGTGCTCAAACAGTTCCTACACAGATACTGTCTGAGACCTGTTTTCCCTCTGAACATTTGGTGAACAGTGCAAGACAGAGCAGGAAAACACCACTTGGAGTAACATTGGCAGTATCTCCACGATGCAAGGAGAAGTCCATGAGCTGAGCTCTCTTTACATAAACACCAGTAGGGGATAAGTCAGTACTCTTGAAATCGGTATGTCACCTTATTTCAACATCAAACTAAAGCTTGATGTGAAAGTTCAGTCAGAGCTGAATCTGGCTCCACGATTTATAGTGTTTATTTAACTTAGGAGCCAGCATGACAGTAAAATATCTCAGATATCTCTTTAATCTGGATAGTTTATATCCAAAATTACATTTAACTGTTGGAGGATGGGAAGGAGTGAGAGTCACAGTTTGGACCAGGTTTTATCGGGTGCATTGGGAACTGCCTCTTGGACGGCCATGCTGGGGAACAAGACCTGGAGAGTGGCTCCAGAGCGGGGATGAACTCTGGCCTTGGAGGCCAGAGGAGAGGCAGAAGAGGAGCGGGGAGGGAAAAACATGACCGTACAGAAGGGCAAAGGCACTTGGGATTTCCCCCCAAAATGTATGCTACAGGGCAGGAGGCTCAAATGAGAAAGGCATGGGCCAAGCTTGGCACAGGAGACAGCTCAGCTGACCGCGCTGCCCAGGGAGGAGATGGGAGTGGCTCCACAGGCAACGTACGCCGCCTGCACTGCTCAGCTTCCTTTCCTGCTCTCTCCCTCCGTGCCGAAGGACACCACGCATCTCCTCGGCAAGGGATACAGCCCAAAACCTGGGGGCCAAGCTTCGAAACTATGAGAGCATGTCCCCCGCTGCAGGCTGTGAAATGGCGTCCTGCCACTGCAGCTGGCGGGACTGACCCCTGCTTCCCGAGAGGCTGCTGAGGGGCCGGCTGGGCACCGGGGGCACTGAACACCCCCAGGTGTTCAGCATCTGGCTATTGAGCCACACATGGCCCCGATGTAAGGGTAGCTGTTATTTTGGATTCATTAATGACTGGGCTGAAAGCTGCTTCAGTAAGGAATTATATCCAAATCATCTTCAGTTCAGGGGGGCAGCAAACAAGATCTCAACAATTCACAAATTTCCCCTCTGGGACACATAGCTATGCATTTGGATTTTTAAATCGCAGTTTGTACGTTATCTATAATATAAACATACATCTACACACATATGTATATAAAACTCAAGAGACTTTTTTTAAAGACATTTAAGTGTGGTAGAAAGTTGTCCCACTTCCCTTCAGGCAGGGCCCTGAAATGCCTCTCATGGCCAGATGGCATTCCCTGCCTTTCTCCGCAGATGTCTCAAGAAGGCGGCAGAGGTTTGTGCTTGCTCAAGAGCCAGAGCCCCTCGGGAACTGCGGAGGGACTCGTGCTGCCCGCCTCATGCAGGCTTAGCAGGGGATGGACCTGCCATGGGTGAAACTGAGTGAGGCGAGGCCAGACGACCCCAAGGCAGGAGTGCTGCTGTGTTTTGTACAAAAAAAGTGAGGCTGTTATCCAGAGGGTGCTGCAGCTGAAGTACTTGGGTGCAATATCAGGGTTGGCATGTCTCAAAACTGCCACAGGTCCCAACACAGATCTGCTGTGGGTGGCACAGGCATAAGGGTACGCTTGGACCAAAACCACATCCACCCACTACTGCCATGTTGAATGGTTTGGTTCATTTGGACGGTGACAAGACCTAACAAGGCCTGAGGCTTTGCTTTATCAGTTTGCTTGGTCTTGGTTAGCCAGTGCCAAGATCTCCTCCAGGACACTGTGACAAATACCTTGTCTAATGGTTCCCCTGGAAAAGCCAGGATTTTCTAAGTCCTAAAACCAGTCATCACCAGACAGCCTAGGAGGCAGACACAAGTGATTCAAACAGCAAGCAAATGCCAGAAAGGGGATGATTTCACTGCATTATTGAACGCATATTCGACAGATAAGCCTAGCAACAGGAACCCTGTCTGCAGGCTGACTCCCAACAATCAGCTACTGCTATAGCTCCCTGTCATTCGACTGCACTGCTGCAAACGCATGAATAAATAAATAATTTCCTATAGCATTTGTGCAATAAGCAGAATATTAGCATGTGGCTCTCAAGATGACCTTTATCAAAGGAAGCAGCATTTATACTGGAGAAACTTATCTAAAAATAAATGATTATCACTCACGTATACATAGAAATACCAAGGGCAAGATATGTCTTTCTATAATGTGAAATGACTCATTTTCCCCCTGAAGTTTTAGTGAGTGTTGAAGATATGTACTTCTAAGAGTGAATCACTCCAAATAGCCACTGGGTGACTGAATGAGTTTGAACTAATCTTGGGGAGGAGAGCTGACGTAAGGGCCGTGGGACTCGGAATGCATCGGCTATTTGCAGGGCAAGGATGGCAGACATTAGCACTCAGTTGTCACTAGTAAATCTCAAATTGCTTTGACAGGTGGCGGATTGTGAGACGTGAATGGCTACAGCTTCCAGGGGAACACTGCTTTTCATGGAAAGTGGGATGAGGCCGAGGGAACAGCCCATATTTCTTCTTTATATATATGTGTGCACGCACACACACACACATGCATATATAGCTGTAAAAAATAAAGCACCTCTTTTATGGATCAGTAAACTAACTTCAATCCTCATTTATACTTGCTAGCTCAACCCCAAAGTAAGAGCTCAAGCTTTGTGGAAGTGTAGCTGGATTGCCAGCCTCCAGAACAAGCCCCCAAAAGTTCTGGTGAGTTATCTACAAACTGCCTAAGTGTGAGAGAATTCAACAGCTCTGCAGATATTCACAGGGGAGTGTGGAGCCCCTCTCGCTGGGTTCAAACCACTCCTGGGACAATCAGTGACCACAGTATGATGCCTAAAGTGGTTTGGGGTTTTTTTTCAGTTACCCCAGTGAGGTTTGTACTCTGTGCCATTCTCAGGTGTCCATGTCAGCACGGGCGCTGATCGGCACTCCAGGAGATGGCACAAGCCCTGGGGAGGGGCGGCATCCCCTGTCTTCCTGCGCGCAGCCAGTCTGGCCAGCATATTAGTTGTGACAGCACCGGGGAAGAGCTTTCTTCTCTCTTCCAGTGGCAAAGATGGAAATTGAGGGTGGCAGGACTGAGCAGGCATGGCTGCAGCGTGCTAATTGGGCACACAACAAATTCCCGACTCACTTAGGAGTACTTCCCCCAGGGCACAGGCATTACATATACAAAAATATCAGCTTCATATTGAAGGCATGTCCTGAGGAGGCAAGTGAAAAAGAAGCGAGCCTTGACTTTACAGATTAGCTCACAGCTTTTTGCAGTCTCCCTTTAATCAGTGATTAGAGCAGCCTGACTGGTGAGCAGGGAAAGATCCCCAGAAAGTTCTGTCTTCCAGAGGAACTTAGCAGCCTCCATACACAATGTAAGCATAACCGTACTTGGCGATAACACGTGCCAGCCATGCAACACGTCACACAGTTAAAATGGGCTGAAGCAGCAATGCACCAACGCCTCAGAAATGACTGCACATGCAAACTCATATTCTACAATCCGCTACATATACCTATATGTATACGTAGTTCCCTGCATATAACCCGGTGCCTGATGCGTCTGCGGGTTCCTTACGCTCAGTGAACTCAGTTGGTGAACGAGGGTCCCACACAAGCTTTACACCTTGCTAAGGGACTGGCTGATGCAACTGTGTCTTTCATTTTCCACTCCCGTGGGGAACAGCCAACACAGCTTGCCCTGTATTTTGTAGGAATGTTCATGGAAACTAGTTACACTGGGGTACAAGTTTTGCTGTGGGCTGTAAGAAAAAATTAAAATCAAGTCAAACTGATTCAAGGCAAACTTGTTATGAAGAAATGTTTCTTCAGAGGACAGAGCTGTCGAGCAGAAGGTCTTTCAGAAAACGGGAGAAACCTCTTTTGACTAACACAGTCTGCCAGAAAGGATGAAATCCTGGAAAGATTTTGTAAATGAGAGGGAAATGTGGATATTTCCAGTACTGCCACAGAGATTTTGTGTGACCTTGGAACAGTGATTTAACCCCCCCTTTGAACCATAACTTCTCCCTTCCTCCGAAGGCAGAGATGACAGGAATGCCTGCAGTTCCTCCCACTCTATAAGGGCATCAGTAAGTCTAACACATTGGCCAGGTAGGGATTTTAAGCAGACGAATTATTTGCTATAAACATTCTTTTCCACTTTGCTAATTATTTGCATATCTACCTGGACAGCTATAAATTTGTTCATGATTATTAAACAAGAGAGGGATGCAGCTGTACTTCATCCTGTATGCAAACTCTTTGCACAACGAGGATGGAGTCAGCCCTTGTCCCGCTGCAAGAGCTGTGCAGCTGCACAGCCACAGCCAGCTGCTGCTAGGGGAGGGAAAAGGGTCGCAATCTCTTAGCCAGCCTCACACAGGAGTAAGACAGGAGTGCAAACCACTCATTTTTTTGCTGTCATGGAGTTATTCAGTTGCACTTCCCAGTCCCATGGTACCTGATGGCCAAAGCCACAAAGAAATGCCAAACTAACCCTATGAACCCTTCCAAATATTGATATATTTGCATTTTACCTTCTTGAGAACAGTCTCAAAAAAACATACAAACTCCTCAAGTAAGTGGTGTCCTCAATAGCTAGTAACTCATGTTGTTTCTAATGAAATTAAGGTTTCTGGGTCCTTCTGGGAAGAATTTAAACCATTCTGCTCTCACAGTGATGCAGCTTATCTAGAGGGAAAGATACTGTATAAAAACACAGACAAGCTGGTTCCAAATCCCACTGCACCGTGGCTCTCCTCTGTGATTTCAGACAAACTGGCTAAGCGTTAACTACAGTTTCCATTTTCCGCCAGAGGACATTCAAAGGACTGTAATACCAATGACTGAGAAGAGCTCATAAGCTACACAGATGAGATCTATACCCATTTGCACAGGTGAGGCAGGAGACTTCAACATAACATGCTTATTTAACAGAGAGCCAGGTTTCCTCTCTTATGACAGGCAATAGTTGATAACTGAAGAACAGATTCTTGCATGAAGAATTTTGATAAGTATATTCCATTTTCAATGGCTAAGATTCTCCTTTGGAGAATAATTAACTATGCAATATATGGTCTAAAACAGCCAGGAAAGAGATTGAAAATATAGAAAATGGAAAGGAAATTATTTCAAACTGGAGTGCTCTGACTCTGGAAACTAAGTTATAAATGCTTTTGAGAACCTGCATTTATTACTTGCAATAAATAACTTTTCTTCCAAACACGCCTTTGTGTGAGAGACAGATTAGCAGTGCAAGTGGAGCATATTTCTGCTGTGCAGAAGTTACTTATTTTAGAATAATGGACGTCACAAATTGGCCCTGCATAGCAACACTCATTGGAAAAAGATCACAGTTCCACTTAACACAAAAGTGCAATCTTGAAGCCCATTGAAACTGAAGTCTCTTCACAGGGCAAACACTGAAGTAGCTCCTCATTTGCGTAAAGCTGGACAATTGCTCCACTTCCATATACAAAAAATTGCTTAGATATCTGCTGTGCATGGGGAAAGGCTCATTAATCACATTACAGCAAGTGAACATCCCAAGGTTAAATCCTGCTGCTGTGGAGTACTTCAGTGCTTTATAAAGTCATCTAAATGGGATTTATATCTGCAAATCTTCACGGTGCAGTGAAGATTTGGAGCTTACCTTTAAACTCAGGGCACTTCTTTTTCCCTGTAAGAAAAGCACGGTTCTGAAAAACAGATTTAGATACATAAGGTCTGATTCTCCACTACATTAAGCCTGTTTTACAGCTGTGTCACTGCAGTGAAAATCAATGGAGTGACACTGGTGAAAAAAACCAACTTAATGATGAGGAGAACTAGCCCAGGCTCTTTAAAAGGCAGTTCATGCAGCCATTCCTTCAGGTTTTCTTCAAGTCCATTTTGCTAGCTGCTATGTGGCAGAAGGATTTAGGAAAAAAAGGCCATGAGATGGCAAACCCTTCCACACTTGTTTGCTTGTTTTATGGCATTCCTGTCTTTCTGCCTTTGCATCATAACTCTGCTTTCCTTCAAGGAAAAGAAAACAATGAGACCTAGATTTATCCTCACTAAGCGAGCTGCCCTTCCTTACAGTTTTTTTCTGTGAGAAGCAATTACACCTGAATTTGTTCCACTGCTTCTTACCACCCTGGGAGGACGGCTGGGAGCACAGGCTGTAAGCCAGCGTAGCTCTAAATGAGACCAAGGGAATGGTGCTGATTTACGCCCACAGAGGATCTGTCTCATGAGGTTTGCCATCAGGCATGTTATTTCACTTCTGGAGTCTCCACTGGCAGACACTAAGTTTCCCCTTAAAAGCCAGCCAAAACCGCTCAAAATCTTCCAGACCACTTCAAAATCACCTTGAAACCGCTTGTGAGCAAAAAGGGGGCAGCTCCTCTGCTTGTCACCAGTCACATGCATCCTTCCCAGTGCCCGCTGCCTCCCACCCAGCCCACACCAGCTCTCACCTGCACTGCTCCAGGATGCCCAGCACCAGCCTCACCACCCTGTCCCAGACAGAGCCAGCTGATAAGGCACACGTGCTGGGGTTTCTCCTCATTCGTCATACCAAAAGCTGCTCTTATGTGGCTGGGACCCAGACACAGGAAATCTGGGCTGGTGTTTAAATTTGCTACGGATTGCCTGCATGAGATTAGGGGACACAGTTGAGCCCTCTGTGTCTCATTTGCCTGTCTCCGATGCCAACACCACAGCTTGTCCTCTCATCCGCCCTCTGTTTGGTGCATCAGCTTTTGGGGACAGAAGCTTTTTTTATGTGCCTCCCCCCGCCTCCTGTAGGACCTGCCCCATTCCACTTCACTGTGTGAAACTCCGTTCAGAGCTTAAACAGCAAAGGTGGGTTGCACACCTGTGCCTGCATTCACTTTCTCAGAGTAGACACTTTTCCAGAGTTTGGGTATAATATGGCCAAGTGGCAGGAAAGCTGGCTTTCTGCTCAGCAGAGTTGCTGGCAGTGGAGGAAGTTAGCACAAGAAAGCTGGCAGCAAAGAATTGTCCAAGCCAGGAGAGCATGTGAGCAAAAGAAGGTGTATATGAGCACAAACTTGCTTAAAAGAGCAGGCCACACCTGGGGCCATGGCTCTGGAGAACCAAGAAGGGAAAAGAGACAGGACGACTGAGCAAAAGCCTGGGGAAGAGTCAAGAGCCATGTAGGCACAGGGCAGCACAACACATCAGCTTGAATTTTGTGAAAAAAGGTGTGAACCTCTCCGATTTGGCCGAGAAACATTATTCCCCTTAAGCACTTTGTGTCATGTGGCTACAGTTCTTTCGCCCAGGACAAAGCGCTCTAAACCTGGATTTGACACCTCCCGGATGCATGGCCGCACAGCTGAGGGCTGTGCCTGTGCTGGAGACAGCCCTGGGGAAGGGGGAGCAGCGATCCCTGCGCGGCAGGGTGGCTCTCCGATCACATTACCAATAGGCACTGCTGCAGCTGCGATGTATACGTGTGACTGGCAGAGCTAAATCACCCTTCGTTAGATTAACAACCGATTCAAAGGCCACGCAGCTGTCATACCATCCATCCCATTCCTGGGGTCAGACTGTTTTAATTTTAGCAGCCCCACATACCTTCGGGGCTACTTACAAGGTTAGAAATGGGGGCTTTCCAAGTGAAAGCTGTGGGTAGCCAGACCCAGCCAGAGCGTCTTCATTCTGGAGATGACACAGCTAACTGGACTTCAACAACTCGAAGACACAGACAGCTCCACGAGATGGCTGCGAGTCATCTGACTGGGGTTTTTGATTTGCTTTCCCTTTGTCTGGAGGTAAAAGTGAAGTGCCGTGACTCCCAGTAAAATGACAAAGCACAACAGGGATTCAGCCAGTGAGAAAGTAATGAATGAAGTGGGGAGAAAACTCTGCCTGGAGGACTCTTCTGTCAATCCGCAGCTGGATTAATTACTCCTCCTGTTAACATGCACACATTGTCCACTGACAGCAGGGTGGGCTTGAGATTTTCTGCCATGCCCAACAAAGTATGAGATTCAGCACTAGTTTGTGGGGATGCGGGGCCAGGTAAAGGAATGAGGTGAATAAGTGACATATCAGGAATAAAACAAGGTAAAAAGTTAGCTTTGTCAGTGGCGTAGCCAGAAGCAAACACAGGTGAACACAGCTTACCAACTTCTAATTCAGACACTTCCTTCCTTCATATATGAGGAAGCAGCCAGACAAGTGAGATTGCCCACCTCCTTCCTTACCAGCTCCCATCAAGCTACACTGTATTATATTTAGTTGAACAGCCAGCTCCAGCACTGACCTTTAAAGCACTATACAATCCCGGTAACCCGCCTGTAAATAAAAGAGCCTTCTATCCTAAGGACAGGCAGCTGGAGACGCCCAGGCTATGTCCATAACAGTGTATCAGATGCCCAGGTCTGTCCTCTGGCACTAAGGCCAGCCAGCATGAGATACTCCACTTCCAGATTATTGAACTTTCTTATCTGCCAAAACAAGGCAGTTTCATCTCAAATGTCTACCGAGAATGGTCTCCAGGCCCTCCAGCTTCCAAGCCATGCCTGGGAAACATCTCAAGGACCATAGACGTGCTTCGGACATCCTAACAATTTAACAGTATAGATGACTCAGCCTTAATGCCTGGGAATGTGCCCTGGCACCATTTAATTAAGTAGCAGAGAAGTAGCTTGAGGTGCTGAAGTACTGCACCTCCAACTAAAGCCAGGGGACAGTTTCAGGCAGCCACTGGCAGCTAGCCCTTCAGTGGTTTGAGCTGAGCATCAGCGTCCAAGGCACCAAGAACAAAGCAGCTTTCTAAAGCCTCTTCGTTGTCATCGATTCACTCAAGCAACAGATGTGTCAGCATCACTGCCCCAGAGCATGTCTTGGATGTCTCTTATCTCCTACTAGAGAATGATGTGGGAGTGAAACGTCCTTTCTCTCATCCCCATTGCACTCTAGTTCCCACACAAAGGAAACCTGAGTGCACAAGTTGAGCTGGACCCATGCCACAGCTTGTGGAAAATGTAGATGCAGCTGCAGTGATCGAGAAGAACTGGGAAACATCCTCCTAAGAGCTCTACCTCTCCTCTGCCTTTTGCCCCAACTTTCTGGACAGTCTTCATCTACGGCTAGGTCATGGAATCAACCCTGAGCTTAATTGCACAAATGACAGCATGCAACTCGCTAATTAACGACAGATGTGTCAGTCTGCTTGCATGGAGCTGCACACATGCCATGCATTTTTAACATCGCTTAGTAAACAGTGGCGATGAAACGTGATAAAGAATGCCAAATGTTTAGCACTGATATGATGCCCAGACAGGTTTGAGTGCCTTTGGCAGACAAGGGAGTGGGTGAGCTCCTTTTCTTTGCCATCACAATAACCCAGCAGTCTCACTAGAATCGTATCTGCAAGATCTCAGAACTAAGCAGGATGTCCTGTTCATAAATCAAATCCCAGCAGACCTCTCCCTTGACAGGCTTTTCCCTTCCTGAACTGGACTTTCTGGAAACTTAACATTTAAGATTCTAATCCTGCAAACATTTGTACACAAGTTTTCCTACCTAGAGGTCCCATTATTGAAGTTAAATCTATGCACGAATGTTGACAGTACGGGCCTGTGCTTAGGAAGAGACTTTGTAATGTTTCTTTTCATCAAGTTACCGATTTCTAAACAAGTATCTCTATTTTTCCACATGACCTCATAACTCTGGGGCAAAAAGAGAACCGTATACGCCCATCAAGTGACATTATAATCAGTTGTCTTAGCAGCCTTGCCCTATACCAGATTTGGGACGTGCCCTATGGAGTACCTCAGATATTGCTCAAGTCTGTTGCACTTCCCTCCCTATTATTTAGGCAATAATAGCTGCTGGGGAGGGTATTTCCTGAGAGTCATCTGGAGAAAATGAGGTCTCTGCCTTAGGCCCATCATTCAGCAAGGAATGTACCGCCAGGAAGTAAGTCCCACCCTGTCCCCCTATGCTGGGCCTATCGCTGTTACAGCAAGCCAGCAAGTGGCTGCTTGGTTTGGGGTTTTCAGGTGTAAAAAATACGTCAGACCTACATTTGTGTTTTCTTCAGTGAGCTATTTCTCAGGTTTCCAGAGTGACTGATGATTTTGGAGACACAGAAGGCTGCTCCACTTCCAAAGGGCAATTTTACCCCAAAGGGTCAATGAATCATGGGACGTCAGGCTGCAAAAGGGGAGATATACAATAGGCAATATATGCAATAGACAAGATACACAATCAATATGTGATTGCTGTCACGTGTCATCTATTGATTGCTGCGGCCTTCACAGGACACATAGGAAGGCTTCACAAGCAGCAGGGGACTGCACTCTGCATTTGAAAAATCTCTGCTTTATATAGGGACAAATTTACTGATCCAACTACACACTCGGAGCCACTGCTCTGAGCCATGAGGTGCTATCCGTAAGCTGGGTTTATGGCTATACTGAATTCCCAGAAAGCTGCACAGCAATCAGAGCACACAGAGGAATCTGCCGCAATTATTTTATACCAGCGCTTCTTTGACTGATATGTTCTTTGCTTTTCATAGAACCTTTTCTTGGTAAAAATTGTTACAATAGCAGGACTTACTCTTCTCAGCAGTTATGTATATACACATACATACATATGCATATACATATATAGGTATATATTTTCTTTTTTCCTAACAGAGAAATAAAAAAAAACCCCAGAGGATCCAAAAAACCTTGGATTCAAACCTGGAAAAATGCCAGTAGTGGATACGCTGGGGAGAGTTTTGTTAGCTTTATTAATGTGAGCTACGAGAAAGAGAAAATATTTTTTCAGATCTGTACCTGTACGACTACAAAGACTGTAGCACAGCTCCTGCAGCCTGCAGAACTCGTTGCCACAGGACAGCAACGTGTTCACAGGCTGGGTAGGATTGATGTGGAGTATTTGGAGCCACAGGATATTCTTTAAAAATACTTGTTGCTGCTGCAAATTAGCACACTTCTCCTAACTTTACAAGAGAGCTGTTGCCATCAGCTGAGGTTTTGGCTGCAAAGGTTCCTGTGGACACAGTAACACCAGGACTAACAGGCTATGGTTTCACAATACAAAGCCATCAGTAGCAACACTGGCTCAGGCAATTAACATTGCCCTCCCTTCTTGTCTCCTGTGTCATCCCCTCACACTACCTAGCACTGTTCTCTGTCGGGCCAAGTTTTGAACTGGCTTAGAGAATGGATCCAGCAGAAAAGTAATTTTAAAAAACCACAACAAAGAATCCTTGGGGTTTGACCCAGCTCAGGTGTCCCACCTGCTTGACAGCACTGGCTGAAAGCAGGCGGGCAGCACAACAGAAGGCAGGCGATCCCCAGTGCAAGGCAAAGGTGAAGAGCCAAGGACATCCACTGCTGAAGCCAGCAGTGCTGCCAAAGACATGGCAGTGCGAAAGCACAGCCCAGCTGAGCTCCTCCAGCTCTCCATGAACAGGGCAACTGTATATGATGCCTCTCCTGAATGCCCTTCCAGCCTACAATCACCTCTGTTTCAGGGATTTCCTGAGCCAGCTGAAGTGTCTATAACCCTTCTGGTGACGCTCCATGAATTTTCCTCCACAAACTTGTCTAACTTCCTCCTGGATCCACACAAGCTTCCTTAGCATCTACAATACCTCCGAAAGGGAGAGAGCCGCTCCACCACCAGGTCATGGGATGGGACCACCCCGCCCTGTGATGGAGGAGGGCCCAGTCAGGGAGCATGTGCCTCCCGGGAGGACTCAACAAGGCCCTGCTGAGGCAAATGCGGCACAGACTATGGGTCAGGCTGACCCCTCGCATCGGACATGATGGTAGGGGGTGTTATGGGAGAGACGCCACAGTGCCTTCTCCTGCCAGAGCATGAGGTAGTGGCCAAGGAACGCGTGGCAAAGGCCAAGGGGCCAGCTCATGCTTCAGAGTACAGATCAGAGCAAACAACGGGACTAAGGAAGAAGTGTCCCATCCCCCTCATCCTCCTAAGAAATGTACCCATTCGCCAGATTTTCATCATTTTCCTTGAGAGCCTCTGGTGGCGTTCCCTGCTGGAGATGGGTTGTGATTTTGCCCGATACAGCTGCCACTGTCTTTGCACAGTCCCCACCACAGTGGAAACAACCTGCCTGTGGAAGATGCAGTTCTTGCTGTTTCTTTAGTGCTGATCAATTGCACATTTTGGGTGGGACTGTCTGGATTACTGCTGATCTGAGTTATGGCAGAGTGTCAGGTCGTTAAGCATCCAGAAGGTTTTGACATCTTGCACCTGCCACTTGGACAGCAAATCCTGGCATTTCACATTTCCACCAGACAAAACTTTAATCCCTTTACAGAAGCTGAATTTTCAAAGACACCAAATCCTCTAGCATGACAAAACTGACAGCATTTCTATATTCACTTCAGTTTGTCTCTCTTTATTTGAAATTGCATCTACACCCTAGCGTGCTGAAACTCTGGATATACAAATCAATTGAAACTGAGTCACTGGGCTTGATAAAAGCAAACAGACATCATTGTAACAGGAGTGAAGCCCCACTTCAAGCCTCTACCACGCTGCTGAGTTACAAGATTAATTAAAGGAATGTATAAAACTGTAATGAATGAAGCAACCACTAAACATGTTTGCTAATATTTAAATAAACCTGGCCAAAAAGAAAAACTAGCTAGCGGACTAACGTTTACATTGTAAAATGTAAATTTACAGTGTTAACTTTCTCCAGAATGAACAAATATTTTAAGAAAGCAAAAAAAATGCACATACTTTCAGCAAACGTTGACATCTTCTTACACTGGTGAAATTCTTGTCATGCTTAACCCAAGTGTGACACAATGCCTTGTAATAATTATCCATTACTGAAGCTTATCTGGGCTTGCCAATAGCCTGGTGTTCCTGTAGCATGTAAAGAAATGTGTATTTCACCCCATTTATCTTGCACACCAAGCTTATTTAATCCACCCACTGCCTTAGGAGGTGAAACCGCCTGTATACTCAGCATAAACCAAGAAACACTTGGGTGCTTTGAATGACTCACTTGGGGCTACAGTCAGTCTTCGGAGAGCTGACAAATCTATCAATTCAGTTGCCTAAAGTAGGGCAGGGTGAGTATTTACTAAATATCCATCTCAGGAGCTGAGGGTTTGGTCCCCCACTTATAGTTTCACCAATGAGAAAGCCATTGTAAGTGTCTCCCCTCAAATCTTCAAAAAAAATTACCCAGAAAGAAGTCAGGTTTTCTTTTAAGTCTGTGAATCTGTGCTGCTCCACAAGCAGATGCTCCAGTACCACTGGAGAGTGTATCCTGTGCTGAGAATGGGGAAGAGGAAGGGTAGACGGTGACAGAGGAGGACAAAGCCTCTTCTTTGGGGAATCATAACACAATACCATGTCCTGCTTTCATGCACCCAGGGAAAAGCAGAAGAGGTCTTGACTAAGGCCACGTTCACGGACCATTACGAGTGTGCCAGTGCTCCCAGCTGCTTTCACGGTGGTGACAGCCTACCTTGTTGGAATGGACCAATATGGGCCACAGAAGAAGGTTTTACTAGCAAAACCATGCTGTGCCCTGAAGCTGTGGTGATACCACTACTCTGATCTAGAGAGACCCTCTTCAGGGCAGCTGGAAGACCACCAAAAGGGAAGCTTTTTTCTAGATCAAATTAAAATGTATCAGTGACCACAAAATACTTGTGGCAAAGAGCCAGGCAGATGCTGATGTTCCAGCAGCAGTTGGGCTGGGTAGCCTCTCCCCATCACACCGCATAGCAAATGCACCCCACAAGGCAGAGCTGACAGGGACACAGGAGGGCAGGGGGCTTACAGTCCCCTCACCCACATTCCTCTTGTTCCTCCCATCTAAGCCCTAGCAAAGGGAATATCTATGTGTCTTTCTACTGATTTTCCCACCCTAATGCCCATTTGTGGCCATGGGTTCAGGCTTGCCTCCACAAGCAAAACACCGGCAAACTTGGAAGTCAGTTTCAAGTGTAGTTATTGACAGAACAGACCTGATTAAAGTGATTAAACCTGTTTCTGCCTTTTTTGGTTCGGAGAGCATTTACATCAGGTTACGTTAGTGGGCCTGTGTCTTTTCTACAGACATGTAGAAAAGTTATCCCTACTCCATGATGTGGAGAAGGGATAACTCTTCCCACTTAGAATCACAGACTTATAGAATTGTTTAGGTTGGAAAAGACCTTTAAGAACATCGAGTCCAACCGTTAACCTAGCACTGCCAAGTCCACCACTAAACCATGTCCCTAAGCGCCACATCTACGTGGCTTTTAAATACCTCCAGGGCTAGTGACTCAACCACTTCCCTGGGCAGCCTGTTCCAATGCTTGACAACCCTTTCGGTGAAGATGGTTTTCCTAATAGCCAATCTAAACCTCCCCTGGTGCAACTTGAGGCCGTTTCCTCTTGTCCTATTGCTTGTTACTTGGGAGAAGAGACCAACACCCACCTCACTACAGCCTCCTTTCAGATAGCTCTAGAGAGCAATAAGGTTGCCCTTCAGCCTCCTCTTCTCCAAACTAAACAGCCCCAGTTCCCTCAGCCGCTCCTCACAAGACTTGTCTTCTAGACCCTTCACCAGCTTTGTTGCCCTTCTCTGGACACGCTCCAGCACCTCCATGTCTTTCTTGAACTGAGGGGCCCAAAACTGAACACAGTACTCGAGGTGCGGCCTCACCAGTGCCGAGTACAGGGGCACGATCACTTCCCTACTCCTGCTGNATTGATAAAGATATTAAACAGAACCGGCCCCAACACTGAGCCCTGGGGAACACCACTTGTGACCACCCGCCAACTGGATTTAACTCCATTCACCGCAACTCTTTGTGCCTGGCCATACAGCTGGTTTTTTACCCAGCGAAGAGTACCCCCGTCGAAGCCATGAGCAGCCAGTTTCTCCAGGAGAATGCTGTGGGAAACACTGTCAAAGGCTTTACTAAAGTCCAGGTAGACAATGTCCACAGCCTTTCCCTCATCCACTAAGCAGATCACTTTGTCATAGAAGGAGATCAGGTTAGTCAAGCAGAACCTGCCTTTCATAAACCCATGCTGACTGGGCCTGATCACCTGCTTGTCCTGTAATGCCATGTGATGGTGCTCAAGATGATCTCCATAACCTTCCCCGGGACCGAGGCCAGACTGACAGGCCTGTAGTTCCCCGGATCCTCCTTGCGGCCCTTCTTGTAGATGGGCATCACATTGGCTAACTTCCAGTCAACTAGGACCTCCCCAGTTAGCCAGGATGGCTGATAAATGATGGAAAGTGGCTTGGTGACCACTTCTGCCAGCTCCCTCAGTCCCCTTGGGTGGATCCCATGTGGCCCCATGGACTTGTGTGTGTCTAAGGGGTGTAGCAGGTCGCTAACCATTTCCCCTTGGATTATGGGGGCTTCATTCTGCTCCCCATCCCTGTCTTCCAGCTCAGGGGGCTGGGTACCCCAAGAACAACTGGTCTTACCATTAAAGACTGAGGCAAAGAAGGCATTAAGTACCTCAGCCTTTTCTTCATCCTTTGTCACCATGTTTCCCCCTGCATCCAATAAAGGCTGGAGGTTCTCCTTAGCCCTCCTTTTGTTGCTAATGTATTTATAGAAACATTTTTTATTGCCTTTTATGGCAGTAGCCAGATTAAGTTCTAGATGGGCTTTGGCCCTTCTACTTTTCTCCCCACATAACCTCGTGACATCCTTGCAGTCCTCCTGAGTTGCCTGCCTCTTCTTCCAAAGGTCATAAACTCTCCTTTTTTTCCTGAGTTCTAGCCAAAGCTCTCTGTTCAGCCACACCGATCTTCTTCCCTGCCAGCTCGTCTTTCAGCACATGGGGACGGCCTGCTCCTGCACCTTTAAGACTTCCTCCTTGAAGAATGTCCAGCCTTCCTGGACTCCTTTGCCCAAATTCTTGTATTGGGAATAGCAGCTAAAAAGTGTTACTTACCCTCAGAGCAAAAAACACTGTTATCAAAGCTCAGCAGCAGAACCTGAAGTTCTTTGGTTAGGCCTTTAGTCCCGGTCTGCAGTCAAAGAATTTAAAGATATTGCTGAATAAGTCAAACAGATGCGTGCATGGGGAACAATGAGGAGATAGGGAACAGAGTAGAGAAGATAAACAACCATGTTATACTCTTCTCACTTCCAACAGCCCCACATTTTCAAGCCACAGAATGTAATTTTCATGCTGTCTCTAGACATAAGGATAACTGCTCTTCAGGAGCTACTTTGTGTGTTAAACAAACATGACATTTACAGATTGTTTTCTCTCACTATTTATTTGCTATGTCCTGAGCTAATGACCTTAAAAATTGCTCTCTCTGATGGCATTAGTGTGAGACGATTTCCAAAAGGCATGAAATTGCAATAAACTGTCAAGTTTGCACAGGTGCATTAGAGATTAAGAGATCAGCCACAGAGCCATTAAGATCTATGGCAAAATGCCCAATGGGACCAAGATCAAACCTGCAGAGTGTTTTTAAAAATGTCATCATTAGTAGAGAGATGCCTTGCCTGGCAATCCCAGGAGTTCAACATAATGCTGGATTTTAACCATACCCTTCTGCAGTACTCCTCTGAGATGGCAGCTGCTGGAATTTCCTATTCATCTCAAAACAGATGAAGCAAATATTAATTCTGCTGGAGCAAAGATCTGTGGAACATTCCCGCTGAGATGTTGGTATATACTACAGAAGCCTTCAAATTCTTCCTAACCTGCAGGAAGAGGGCATCTTACAGTTGCAAGGAGCCCATTTACACTCATTGCACAGGGACATATTTTTACCTACTATGAAAAACTCTAAGGAGCCAGCTCTTGTGGAAAATCACACTGGCCATCAAAAGGTGGCTCTGAGATCAAGAATTGTCTTTTCTGCAGTCACACAAGTTTTGTTCTTACTGCGCTACCTTTCCACATGCAAGGACTCCAGCCCGGAAGGCTTCTGCTAGCCAGTGTGGCCAAGGGCAGAGATTATGTCCTGAGCTGCCTGTCTGCACAGAGGTGGTGTGGAAAGAAATCAATCAAGTGTTCAAATTCTCCCATTGCCTTCCCTGATCTTTTCCTAAAAGGACAGACAAGTTTCCTTTTAACTGCCTGGGAAAGAGCTCTAGAGCATCTCAGCCCAAAGAGCTACAAGATACGCTCCAGGCATACACAGGCAAATGCAGAAACATTGGTACTGCAGGAACGCAGGCAGAGATTTGCTTAGCAATGCTCACGCATGGGGCTGACTGCATGCATGATAGGTAACAAGTAGGGTGTTTGTAATGGCCTGGGAATGCCTTCCAGTGCTTCTCATCTGAAAAATGACATCATCAATGCTGAGGTTACATTTTGCTCTCTATTGGCAAACTCCCATTTCTGTCCTTTTGTACTACTGCTTTTGCTCCATATCGTAAGTCTTACCCCACAAAGGAAAACAAAGAGAGAAAAAATACGAACTAATCCAACTCTTTTTTTTTTTCTAACTTTCCAGATTGCTTTTCCCAAGAGAAAACCCGGGATATTCACAGAAACCCATACCCTGTATCATATTGTTGAGCACATACTTTGAGTTCGTTCTTCAAACATTTCTGTAAGATAGAAAAGTCAAGCAGGAGGTGGGAAATGACTAGATCTGAGGGAACACATGCTTAGCAAGCTGAGTCACTCCTGAATCCAGCCAGCTGCCTGCAGACAGCTCCTCCACTGCTCAACTGCAAATTAGTTCTGGCCTTGTGCAGAAAATCTGTTCAACAATACATAATAGGTGTTACTGCTCTAACACTTTATTGTTCCTGATGTTGTCCTTGTCCCCTCCCACCGTGGCATAGGCACCTCCAGCCCTGCAGGTGATGATAGCATTATCTACATGAGACTGAAGGTGCTTTCTGCATGCCCGTTCGCACAAGTCCAAATCCCACAAGCATCAGGTCTGGTACTGCTGAAAAAAGACAGCTACAGGAGTTTTCAGCCTTTTTCAATACAAAGGCCCATACGCATTTTCTAGTGCTTAATGCCCAGGAGAGGAAAGAGGGCAGAACAGAGGAAGGTGCCTATATTTGTGGAAAGGAGTTAAAAGGGCAAGAAATGGAAAAAGATTCCCACCGCCAGTCACAGACACCTAGGAGACCTTCTGCCCTGTCCTTGTTGTTGCATCCTTGGCCTTGGCTGCTATTCTGAATTCAAGGACAGTGAGATTTTCAAAGTAAAAAGACAAAGCATCCCCTGCAGGGCAGAGGAAGGAAGGGAACCACAGCGAGCCCTTGGGAGAGGGTCAGGATAAACAGAAAGTCAGGCACCTACCTGTCTGCCTCCCTTCCTCTCTCTGCAGGTTGTGGCCATGGAGCAGACAGAAGGCGGCACCCTGTCGCAGCTGGGCAGCTCCTGGTTCCCGGCTCAGTTCCTCAAGACAGGCCAGGTAACTTTATGCAGCACTCCGGTCACTGCTGCTGCTGTTTTCCCTCTTCAGTACTGCTCTATCCCCTGCAGCAATTCCACACTCATTGCTGATGCAGAGAAGCTGAAATATCAGTCTGCTTGGTTAAGACAGGATTTGCAGCCCCTCAGGGATAGCATCACTGCAGCTACCCTGCTGTCAGCTTATTAGATACACTGTCCGAAGCCACCAGCAGGCTCACCGGTATGGGGACATTGCTCTAAGACCTTGTGAAATGAAGGAAGGAATTTCTTTGAGACCTGACAGGGAGATGAGGGCTGCAGGGGCAGCACTAACACATGCTGTGCTTGGCTGAAGGTCTGGGAGATGTGCTGATCTGCAGCCAGAAAGATGCCATAGACCCAACCAGCTTCTCCAGGCTCCCGCTAGCAGCAGGAACAAAACACATGGGACATTTTCCAAGTTTCCAAGACACACTCCAAGTCTTAGGTTGCCCGCTCCCTGACCGTATCTTTTACTTTCCAAGGAAGCTGAGCTCTTCAAGAATGAACAGATTCAATACTCAAAAAGCATCCTGCCCTGACCCCCCCAGGGGAGGGAAGGGAGCCAGGCCTGGCTGTGCTGCAGCATGAATGAGTGCACACATGGGCCTCCTCAAAGCCTGGCCCATGAACAGCAGCGCACCAGTGCCACGGGCAATGCAGCCACAGACGGTGGTTTCAGCTTCTGGGAGACGAGCTCCCCAGGGAACAGACCTACCTCTTTGCCCTGGCCCAAAGGACAAGCTTTCGTTGGCAAGCTGCTTCTTCCTTCCCCACTCTTTAATTTCCCTTCTCACTTCCTCCGTAAACAGAATCTCCTTCTTTCTACATCACTGTGCTTCATGGTTGAATCCTTGGAAGCAAGTTTCTTTTTTCTTTTCCCCTTGGTGCCAGAATGCCCTTTGTCCTTTTGTCTTCCCTCAAAGTATCCAGAAAGCATTGCTTCATTCTCATTTAGGAGCTTAGCATCTCATTTAGGATCTTAGGATCCTCATTTAGGATCTTAGCAGTCTTCCATTTGGAGGGGCAGAGGAGCACAGGGCTGGAGTACTTCTCCCTCCCATAACCTACAGTGGTGAGACCAGGAACACCAGTTTTAGCCCTCCCTGCAATATAGGAGCTGCTCCTTGTGGCATCCGCATCCTGCTTTCACAGCATGAGCCCAAGAGAGCTCACACTGCCCAAATCCAGACTGCTGTGTGCAAGCTGGGCTGCAGATACACAGGAGCAGCATGCCCAGGACCTTCTTTTCCACTGAGTTCTCTGTAACCTGGCAGGAGCAACATCTCCTGGGCTGGAAAGGACTCGTAGTACTTTGCAAAGACGGGTCTATCACTACCTATCACTACAGAACACTCCATTATAATTAAAAATTAATGGCAAATGCACTTTCTCCCTTTCTCCATCCTGAAAAATGTGTATCATTCCAGGGCCAAAGGGTTGTGGGATACCAAGCCCTTTCTGTTACAGGCTCAGTACATCACCCAAAAGCTGCTTCCTCTGTGGCAGCTTCCACATCAGTTTCACTGTGCTCTCATGCTCATAATCTGCCCTTGAAGCCTCCCCGCTCCCTAGGCCACTTACAGCAGCACTATTGTTTTTAGCAGCTCAGCTTTTCATCTGCCTTTAAGATCCCCAGAGGCAGTCTCTTTTTTTCTGACTGTGTTCCAGGTTGCCATTGGTGCTCATGAAATGACTCCCACACCTTTTGGTCCCTTGCCATTTACAGCCAAGAGGGTACCTCCTTTCCCTTGGCTTCCTTACCCGAGATCTGTCTGCTGCTAGATTAGCTGCCTGGGCACTGGAGACACTGGCTATGTCTGACAAGCAATCTCTGAAGGTTTCCGGGGCAGTATTACACACTGTCAGCATTGTTTAAGCTGAATAGCTCGGCGGTGGATTAGGGCTGCACAGGACATCATTGCTACAGAGGCTTCCTGAAGGGGCTTCCTTACTGGAACGAGGGTGACTGACTCCTACTCAGCTGCTCTTGTTTCAGAGAGATTAAGCTTCTGCTGCAACAGGGTAGTAATGATGTTCATGAAAATCACTCTGCAGGAATAAACAGTTACTGGAACAAAAAGAAGAGAAAGAATATGCCTGGGAAGAGCAGCAATTGCTATTGGTAGCTTCTTGCTGCTGAACAATTTCCGAGTGCATGGAGAGCTCTGTGCTTCTTTGTGTCAGGCACAGGATGAAGTGTCCATTGTATTTTCCAAAATGCAGCCAGGTTGTGAAATGCAAAAAGCAGTCACAAGAGCACGTGTATTTCTTTATGTGTGTGCTGGGGACCTTGCAAGCACTACAGGAAGCCTACACAGGCAAAACAGAGGTAACCACCTCCCCATCTGCTGCACGGGTGTTGTGACTATGGGCCCATTATGCATTACAGATCCCTGAGAAGTCCCCTGTGAGCAGCTCTGCTCTCACATTTCCAGTGCCAGCAAGGTCTGCTGGGGCCGGCTGGAGAGTCTTTGCTTGCCAGCACTCAGGTTTACAGTGTCTGTCTGCCCTTCAGGGTGGCCACCCTGTCCTTTGCCCCAGGTTCATTACTCCGAAAAGGCATCCCACACAATGTTAGAGCCACTTTCTGGCACAGGCAAGGCCCCGGTGCTCTCAGCCACACCCCCAAAGTAAGGTGGCTCAGGAAACTCATTCAGGATCACATGCACCAGTGCCCCCCACCTGAGCAGAAAAAAGCCTTCTCTGCTGCCAGGAGAAGATCCTGGAGCATTGCTCAAATCCTGGGCACGTCTGCCCCCACCCTGCTTGGCTGCTCTGCCCGTCGCCTCCTCAGAGACTTAGCTCCCTCTTATCGCTGGCGCCCAGCCCGCTTTCAAGCAGCAGGGTCCAGCCACAGCCTGGCATGGTAGCAGGGGTGCCAGGCTGCTGACTGCAGGCTTCCCGGGGCTCTGCTGGGCCTATTATGGCTCATCTTAACGGCCTCTTTCATGGCCGTTCCTGCTGTGGAGGCAAGAGACGCTTGGCTTGAAAAGCTTCAGACAGCTCACCCACGCGTGAAGTGGTCCTTTTGTCAGAAAACCTCCCTGATGTTTCTTTCCTCTCAGTGCCATCAACAGCGGCATGCAGGAGCGTGGAGGAGCTGCCCTTGGTGCACCAAAGCCAGCTGACGCCCACTTAGCCCAGCCCTGGGGTGCCATCGGCCATGTTTAAAAGCGGCTGAGGAGGCAGATGAAGATGGAGTGAGGCCCGATGGGTCCGTGGAGCCACACATGCCAGCTCTTTGTCATCACGCCACAGGTCCCTCCCGGCCAGCTGCGGGGCTGAGGCAACAGCTCAGCTCTGCTCCCCACCAGCAGGTTGGCCCTGCAGAAACCTCCCTTTCGGCAGAGGCTGCCTTGCACCTACCCACCCACCCAAAATCAGTCTCTTCCCCATTTACTGCACCCCTCATGCCAGGCCAGTGAAGCCCCATCGGGAGCTTCGCTGCCCTGTCAGTAGGATCAGCACCGCCTTGTGGGGCCCCAGGCCTCCCTGCCCTCAGCACCCCAGTGCTCTGATCCCCACTTAGACCAGCCTGAGACCCGTCCCCCATATTTCTCTTTCCTTGCCATCACCATGGCATCACCTCATAGATCTTCCACCTCTAATTAAATGTTCTGGCACATTCCTAGGAGTACTGACACAGATCCAGGCTCCCATCACAGTGACTTGGAGGACTTCTTCCCCTAGCAGGAGGCCCTGACTCTCCTTGGGCTTTGAATGCCCACCACCCTCTTCCCCCCCCATGCCAGCAGCTCCCAGAAACCCACAGGCTGAGAAAATGGCAGAAGTCGTCCTGAAGACCTATCCTTGTGCCACACCGAAGGCCCCAACGAGCCCTGCAACAGCTGTAAAAATGCCAGGAACCACAGGAGTAAGTCTTCTGGTAAAGCTGCAGTAGGCTGGCAAGCAGCAAGGGGCTGGTTGCATTGATCAGCTTTCAAATTGATCAGCTAAGCCAAAGTGCCCTTGAAATTGCTTCTGGACACCACGGATCCTGCTCAGGAGGAAGGGGCGCAGACCCAAGAACTGGGCTTTTTTTCCTACATTCTCCATTTTCTGTTTTGTGCTAATACAGGGTGACTGCTGCACTTTATTTGACCCCGGTGGCGATACAGCTACAGAAGAAAGGAGGCATTTATTTCTCTGGAGAGAGCTTCAAACAGCTCACTTGCTTTCCTAACACCCAACCCATTCCCCTGCCTCAGTTCAAAGCAAGACCCCGGTGGTGTGAAAGTGACTTATGCAGCTCAGTCAGACCTGACCTTCCCCATCCACCTGGCAGAACCACCCAGGTCACACAACATCTTGCCCTTCCCCAGCCCTTGCTGAGGCCCACATGAGCCTTGCCCTCACTGATTGCTGCCTCTCATGACTGCAGCCCAACAGCACAGAAAATGAAAAACATGTGCATTCAAAAAGACTGAGCACCTGGCATCAGAAGTGCTTTAACTGCAGTCGCGCCCACAGTAAAAATTATAGTCCTATAAATTACGTGTGGAACTATAATTTGGTCAAAGTCTTTTTAAGGTTTCCGACTGAGCAAGTTATAGGTTGTAAAGGTCATCATAAAGCACTGGAGAAGTTAAAATATGTATGACCTTAAGAGTTTTCTGATGACTTTTTATCAGCTGTAACTTGTAACTCACATATACAAGAAGCAACTCGCAGTTGCAAAAGTTCCTGCATGCAAATCAGGAAAATTACCTACAGAACACCACAGATGTGACCAGATGCAGCTGCAAATTAGAGGCTATGAAGGGAAGGGAAGGGGCAGCCATGCTTTGCATATCCCTTAACTTGTAGCACATGCATTGGACAAGGATAACAGAGGAAACAGAGGTTCCTTATTCCCCAGTAAAACTCCTTTCTCCTCACCTCCAGCATCCTTGCCGGACTGGAAGCAGTAGAGGAAACGAATCATACGTTTACAAGGCTTGTAAAATTTTATCAATTCTGAAGTCCAATTTGTGCTAATCAATGCAATATCACAAGTGCAAATGTTAATCCAAAGGAGCAGCTAAATGACTGCTGCAACCAGCTGAAATTGAATCATCTGGAAGTTCACTCGTGGCCATACGACCAAATTGCCACCTTCTCCCATTCTTCCTCCTGCTTACTTCCCTCCCTTAAACAACTGTAATGGGATGATGTGTCTTGAACTCTAGCTCACCACCTTTGTCATGAGCTCCTGGGAGTGGGCCAGTGTTGGCATGCAACGAAACACCAGCTTCCCTCAGGAACTGGGCAGCTGGTTGCCATTCTCATCCAAGATCTCGCAGTCCCCTTCAGAGATGCCAGGCCACTCATGCTGCCATGCCTGCCACTCAGCATGGGGCACAGAGCCACAGGGGAAGGTCTGCCTTCAGACTGGGCCATGCTTTCTTCTACTGAGGTTTTCCAGTTTCGTTTCAGCCAGCTCATAGTCCAGGCCAAACATCAACCTAAGATACCACACGAAGAACTGGTGAGGCAGTACATTACATAGCTAAACTTCTTCAAGTTACAGGAAATACATTTAGGGGATCCTCATTTATTTTTCCTTTGCATCTAATTGATCATCAGCATCAAATGTGAAAAGCCAGTATTTCCCAGGAACGTCGGCAAACTGACGTCATTTCAGCGGCTCTGTATGCAGTACATAAAACTGAAAGGAGTAAAGTTCAATTTTAATTGTGCAGCTGATACTGTGAAGTAAACAGGTGCTTTCTTCTAAGGATTTTTAAAACAGATTTTTCATCTTTTGAGATGGCTTAGCATAAGAGTCAAATTTTGCTTTCAGTTATACAGGTATAAATCTGGAGTAACTCTGATAATCTCAAAGCAGCACCAAACTCACGTTATCTTCTTCACCGAAACTCTGAGATTGTGCAACAGAAGAAATAGCAACGATGGAGTAACTCCGAACTTTGAATGCAGGTAGTGAAACTAGTGCTTTGACTGTGTGAACCGCCTTTTCTCCTGCAAGCTAGTAATGCAATTAATCAATTAGTACACAGAAGAATCCCAAACTTTTCAACAGAATCCAGAAGAAGCAACATTCTAAAGCTGGTGTTCTCCAAAGCATACGCTGAACTCTTGATTTTAAACCAGTAAAACTTCCTAATGGCCCACAGTTTCAGACTGAAGCAAAACTTCACAGCAAAGTAAAACCAGAGATTTATAATGCATATGTTAACCAGTCTTTAACTGCAGCAGCACTTTATAGTGTCATATTGTGTTCTGTATATCACCCATTGTTCAACTTTGTAAATAAAGCTTTGACATGCTCTAAGTTTTTGGGGCACCACCTGTTATTTAGAGACTTTCTTTTATTCATAAACTGTCAAAAAAGATGTGTTTCAGGGGAGAGGAAGACTCAAAGGAGATCCACAGTTACTTAACAGCCTAATTTCTGGCACTAGCCACACGAAGACAAATTAAGATTTTAAACGTTCTTCTCCTCCAAACAGGGATTTCTCAAGCTTATCAACAAGCGAGATTCTAAAACGCTGTCTGCGAACAGCAGGGTATCCTGAAAACATACTCTGTATATATTATTTCAAAATAGACACCAAAGGGTAGGATCCATCTCACCTAATTTTAGCCATCTAAACTAAACAGTGGGCACCTTGCCTCAGCAAGTCACTGGAGCTTCGTCTACGGCTGATGGCATGAGACTCCCACCAATTTTAGCATGGAGAAAGAAACAATAAAGAAGGCATTGATGCCGCTGATTGGAGAGTACAGATCATAAGGTTATGATAGATGCCAAGATCTGGGAGAATCCCACCGTGACATGTCCAACAGTATGCATGGGGTCTAGCAGACACCTGTATGGAAAGCTGCAGGCTTTACTCCCACAGCAAAAATGTTCAACTAATTGCAACACAGGCCTAGACCTGTAGAAGAGCAGGAGGAGGGGGCTGGTCCCTGGCTCCATCAAATGGGGTTTGGGGAAAAAAGGAACCTGAAAAACAGCAAAAAGATGTAACAGCTCATAAGCAATCCGCAACTAGTAACGTCCAACTTATTTACTAAGATATTTAAGTATGAGAAACTTTAATGAAATTTCAAACACTCTGAAATGTTAAGGGCTCAAGCTTATCCCTGGCTTCTATCCACTTGCCTTACTTCAGCACAATTTGACTCCAGTGACCCTTTTTTTTTTTTTTTCCAAACCAAAAAGTATTACGAATTTGCTTCCCTGTGATAACAAGTTCGCCTCAAATGTTGTCTTTTTCTTCTCCATAAACTCAAATAAAGAATTAAAACTATAGCATTAATTGCAAACACCGAGACAAAGTAAATTTAGAGAAAACATAAAGACTTTCCTAGAGGCCTGTTTGTCACAGGTTCTCTCTGATGCTTCTGATGTTTTTGCTCTCTGATATTTTTGAAGATACACTGTGTTTCACAGATGGGGTGACTTTTTTCTTATTTATCAGTCTTGCATAATGAAACAGTATAGAAAAAAGTCTTTCTCAAGGTCAGTGGATCATTCATGGCTTGATTCTAAAGAAACAGTCCTAGTGAGCTACACCTGAAAATAAAGTCATCTGAGAGACATTCAAAGACTTATCATCAGATCTGAGCAGCTTGCTGGGGAAAAACTGTAGTGTCTCAAATCAGCTATTTTAGCATGGCTTTTAAGTGCCGACCATGCCAGTGGACACACAATGAAAATGAACAGTCCTGAGCGTTTTGTTTCCTGATTTCATATGGAAATGAGGTGCAATTGCATTGCCAGTCCCTCTCACAACATTGAATCTGTCAGTCAGCTCCCAGCAAACTTGACGGAGGGAGAAGACTTCTCAAAGATAATTAAGCTCCCTCAAGCTCCATGACCAGCTAGGGTAACAGCAGCAAAGACCTAAATTAAAACCTTCACGAGGGCAAAGCTGGCAGAGTGGCATACACCCTGCTTGGCGGTAGCTAACCAGCCCATCACCACAGCTTACTAACCTAGCCATGCACATCCGTGTCACCCTCAGCTCGTGTACTCCATGCTGCCCCTTGGGTGGACATGGCTTCAGGAGGAAGGGCTAGGAAGGACAGAGAAATTTTCAAGAAATATCTCAAATCCACAGGACATGAGGCTTCACCAGCTCTTCTGCTCACAGAACTACTTTTTTTTCTTTTTCTGTTATCTACTGGCTTCCAAAAGTTCGATGACAGACCTTCATAAGCAGGTACCAATTAAATGGAAAGTGGATGCCCTTTAGTGTTTCTTAAAATTGAACACTTTCATGAGTTGATATTCCTGAAAATTACCGACTATCATTTTGATCCTTTTAGGATTAAACTCTAGGAGGTTTAACTAGGATAGCAAGACAAGAAAACAAATCTAAAGAAAGCATGCTTTAAAGAAGATTTAAAGCCTTCCAAAGATCTGCACTTGGTAAGTTCAATGTAGTGTTGAATCAGACACAGCAGAACTCCATGCAACCCTTTAATGTATGTGAGATCTGTATCTTAATCTTCATTTTAGACAGTCCCAAATCAGGCTACTACCATTTGTAGCATTTGAGCCAATTATTTCCAGTAATTTTAAGCTGATTCATTACATTTCTAACTGAACATTCATCATTCTGCAAACAGCCTAGTGGGAGATGACCTATACCTTAACTTACACATTTTACAATGGTCTTCCTCTAAAACTGTCTGCCAATCACAATATTTAAATCCTACGAAGTTTACTTTGTGTTTTCTATACATTTGGATTAGAAGTCCACATTGTATTTTGTTAATATGTTGGGTTCACAGCTGAGGTACCATAACTTCAGGATAGAAAAAATTGCTACCACAGCATTGCATTTCTCATTTGCTATTCCCTTGAATAGCATCACCTAACTGGCTGTGTTTCCATCATCACAGAAATGGATACTTTTTTTTTTCTAAAAAATGTGTAAATTCTACCAATACAAAGCACACAAATGTTTGTATTTACCACTCATATAAGCAAGCTGTACACAGAAGCTCTAACAAACACCACAGCTGTGAGGGAATGCAATGCTGCTCATGACAGAGAAGCAGTTCATTTTAGCCTCTTCAGCGCACAACTAGGTACCACGGACAAGAGTAATTCATTTCCTTTTTTTAGGGCTTTTGAAAAAACAACGGCTCAGTTTCTAGTATGCCTGGCAGCCACAGACCGGGTTGACTTGCAGTTCAAGTGAATCTGAATGCAAATTTTGAAAGCAGAATCCATTACACACTAACAGAATTTCTTTTATTAGAATAGAAAAAGAGAGGTGAGAAATAACAATAAAACTGGAACTTCGGATGCACTCTGACACAGAAGAGTTATGAAAAGCAACAAAGCTTTCCTCACAGTACAATAATTCTTAAGGAGGGACCAAAAGGATTATTTACCACTGCAATAAACTATATATTATCAATGAATGAGATGACTACTTTACTCCCTATATATGGTAAATAGACAACATAACCTGGATCATTTTGGAAACCCATCATCAGCAAAATCCTATTCAAAGAAATTAAGGCTGTCCCATCTCTACCAGATCACCTAAGATTATATTTGGGCAGCTAAAACCCAACACATTTTCCCAAGTATTATTTTAGTTGGGTTACCTAATTTCCGAAAAGGATTTTGTCAGAGGAACTTAGGCAGAGGTTTTTTCAGTCAAGCCCATCTCCAACAACTCTTGCAGCATAAAAATATAGGAAAGACGTAAGCAGTTGGTGTCATAGAGCTCTTCTATGTTTCATACTCAAGTATTTTAAGATCTTCAAGTAGTTCTTTTGCAAGTGCTTGCAGATCTGCATTGCGGCTCTTTGACAGTGCAATGATACGCTGAAATGGCAAAGTATCACGCATCTCAGAGGCTGACTTGGCTAATACTTCCGGCTCCAGAATGACAGACTGGAGGAGCCGCAGAGCATGAAGACAAACTTCTGTATCTGGGTCTAAAAGTGGGGGAGGAAAAAATCCAGTGCTTATTAGAAATGAGTCAAAAAAAGTAGCATTAAAGCTCTACAGTGCCATTCCTCATGACCCACCAGGCAGACAGGGAATAACTGAAGTTTTGTAATTCACAGTTGCCATTTGGTACTGGCTGGCTGGCTCTAGAAGGAACTTGAAAACAACACCTTTGCCCTCCTCAGCAGCTTGTGCTCAGCAGTGTTTGGGAGGGGAAGATAACCAGGAACTTTCTCTTGTTTTTCAAATGTAAATCAGGGAATTTATCAACTTGAATTTATCCAGTCAGTAGCCAAGATTTACTGTTGGATGCAATCTGATTTAAGAGCAGAACAAGCTATATCCCATGACTATTCAGACTTAAAAAACAAACAGACCAACTAATCAAATCTGCAGTAAATCACCAGGCTTTTCTTTAATTTCTTTTTATACAAGCCTTCAGATTTCTTCAAAACTCAATAAAATATTAATCTTTATAAAACTTTCTGGTAACCATGTATCAACCTTCCAAGTGTTTAATTCAGTCTACACAAAATTGAAATGGGTACTGAAGCTAAGCACTGCTGCTCAGGAATGCGTCAGAGAAACATAGCAAAGACCTTTGACTGACTTAAGCTGGGAAGACATATAATAACTCTACTGTTAAGAACACAGGATGCATTTTTAATTACTGAAACATTAGGAGCATTATATTTTAATAATTCACAACAGTCCATTTGCATTTAGTTGTTTATAGCTTTATCAAAAGCATCTGGTAGAAAGCCCCATTTTTGCACTTCACTATTCTGCATATTCCAAATGAAAATGTATAATATATTTTTATGACTGAAGTAGTTACTTGTTCCACGTGCCATGCATTTTTTATGCGTTTGTCATTAGCATACCTAGTCTTCAGCAAGCTTTTGAAAAAGCGTTGTGCAGAAATGTTGAGAAAAATTAATTCAGATCACTTTGAGCACAAAATCACCACAGAGACCAAAATCTTACTGAAGGATCATAAATGCAGTGCAGCGACAAACCACACTGTACTGAGTTTGAAGGAAGCATTTGGTGGGCTGAGGCAAGTTCTTTCCTTTCCTGGCTTATTTAATACCTAACACCGGTGACCTGAAAAAGGACTAAGGAGAATTATTCGTTAAAGCCTAAGGGGAAATGTTGAAAGCACCCAGAGGAGAAAATGGAATGTGATGGACAGTGAAGAAGACTATAGCTTTAAGCATGAAACTGACTGTCGAGATGGGAATTTTTAAGTAATTCCCACTAGCACATGGCTGAAGTACAATATTAAAGATTGTGACATCTGATCTACACGTACAAGCCAGGCACTATCTCTCTCTTCCTCCATTTTCCAGCATAAATGAGATATGCAGGTCTTTTCTACCATACCTTCTTCCCTATTTAAAGTGTAAACCTCTTAAGAAAGGAATTCTACTTTCTCCTGGGAAACTACCAGAGTGAGGTATAATCTGAAGACACAGGAATTGCCCAAAACCAAACAATAACATGCATTTTCTGATTTTCTGTGCAATGAGAATCTTAGCTATTGGGCATACTGGACAACTTTAGACATTCAATCAGCATTTTAAAAACAACAACGATTAGTGCTGCACACCCCACAGAAGTGGCCATACCCATAGCACAGCCACTCCTATTGCTGCCACCTGGGCTGAAGGCTCTACACAGTCTCTTTCCATCATCATCTCCAGCAGTACCTGCAGGTGCAATTTTCTCAGTGATGAGCAGTCATAACTCATGGAGAAATGCTGCAACTCAGACTCACAGATAGCAAGACTTTATGTATAATTTCTTGGTCAGCAACACTTCAGTGAACCCTTTTGAAAAAACTTGGGTGCAAGTTTTGGTTTTCAGATTTATTCTGACCTAATCAAAATATGACTAAAAGCCTTGAATTCATCCTCCCTTTCCTTCCATTTTTGTCTTCATGCCTGCCAGAGGTTTTTTTTAATTCCTCTTTTTTTTGCCAGATATAACGTTCAAACTGTGCACATATCACCTGCCCCCTTTCTCTGTACTTAGTATTATTTTATGTTTATTCACCCGAAATAGCAGCAACAAACCATAGCCCAAATAGGTAAGAAGAAAGAAGCTTTTGGGAGTGAAATCTGTGTAGTTCGTTACAATCTTTCTCTGTGTGACATTATTCCTCCATGAAATAAAGCCATTAATACTTTTAATGGCTTGCAGTACTGCTGGGAAGCTTCATATATGTAAGATGTTTTAAATCCCCAGATGAAAAGTCTTTGTTATTAATACTGTTACAGGCATCGATATTACTATTATCTGCAAGTGTTTAAGGGCTATAGAAAGCAAAGAATTGATCAGGGAAGAAGCGTTAGCAGCAGAGCTAACAAAATTAGGATCTGTAGGAGATCAGGAAATTATTTCCAGCTTGACTGCAAGAACAGTTTCCAGTAAGAGCAAAGAGGTTCTAGGAAGAGTCTCCAGCAGCAGCCAGGGAAGCTCAACAGCTTGAGTCACTCAAATGAAGAACAGATTAGGCAGTCGGGCATACAGCAAAGGAAGGAAATGATCCTGCACCAGAAGATGACTTAATATGCATTTAACCTCTGATTGCCATTGTTCTGCATGTATTTTGAGACGCTTTGAGTTAAATAAATACATATGCCTTAAAATATACTCCCTTAGGATTACATGCGGTTTTGAGAATACTACTTATTACAGATAATCATATTTTCTAAGAGGATTAAAAAAAAAAACCCTAGAAGTCTTTCTCTTGTCTCTCCAATATCATTAGGGATTTTTTCTAAAAACCCTGTCTAAAGAATACTCAGAAGAAATGTAAGGAATCTTCATTATTCAGCATTATATTTATTTCAATAGCTTCCAGATTTAGTCATTTCTACACTAGCTGAGTAACATTTTGGTTGTCCAAGATCAAAAAAATCCTTTAGCTGTAATCAAAGCACTGCATCATATCCTCCCAACAACTAGCACACACATCTTTTCAACTAAAATTTCAAAACTACAATCATTATTTCTGGGGAATAGGGGAAGAAATCAAGCTGCTTGCCTCAGTCGAGGATCACAAGCATAGCATAAGCCTACCACCATCATAAAATGCTGATGCAATTTTAACAAGGTGTTGAAACTGCTGGAGTTTGCTGACGTTCTGCTAGCTGCCAGCACTACCGTTTGATGTCACTGGCTTTCAGTCACTGACAAAAGCAACTGATAACGTGGACAGATTTTAGTCACATCTGTTATTAGCGCCATGCTCTCAGATGAACTGTTCCCTACAGCAAGGTTTAAGTAATTGCATTACATCAATGCTAAACAGCTTATCTACAATTGGCTCTGAGTTGTGTGAACTCAATTTACATGTGCCCTTACCATTCCCTGGCCACCTGAATGCAAGATTTATTACCAGCAAGCTGTTTACAGCTATGTCTATGTACAAAAGCAGGATTTCAAAAGCTTCGCACCACTGTCGTAAATGTAATTCAATTCAATTACTGTCTGATTGTAGCATGAAGAGGCAACCTGCCACTCCCCTTTCCTTTTTATGAACCTGTCAGACTACCTATGTTCATACCACGTCTAACAGAGAGAGCTAGGGCCACAGCTTGCCCTATGTAAGATCTCTTTGCATTGCCAGTGCTGGCGGAGCTGAGCCAGTATATGCAGCAGAGAGTTTTCCAGACATTTTTGTAATGCTGATGAGTCTGAGGAGACAAGTAGTGTAGCAAAAAAGATGCTATGTGGGGAAGGAGCAGGGAGAACACCATGGCAGAAAAAAGCCTGAGCTTTGCTGCTGCAATTCCTATGGACACAAATGCACTTTTCCTCTGCAACATATTTGCCCCAGCTCCTGCATAACAGTCAGGTCTCCTCCCTGGCCAGGTGGCTGCTCTCACATGGAGTTCAGCTAACCAGAACTCCCCACTCCCCTACAGACACGTGCTTGTCACGCTTTTATTAAGGCAATCCTTGAGAGACACTCCCAGGTTCCAGATCAAAGCAGCAATTTGGTCCCAATTTGCCTGACTGCTACTTAGGGGCTGCAAGTGAAAAGGAGCTTGCACAGACATCGCTCTGCAGCGTGCAGATTTGTGGGTGAGCTGTTAGATATGTTGTCCAGCTCCCATCAAACCTATCTTGGGCTTCTGAGGATTCCCACAGTAGCTACTGAACGAGAGTAACAATGTAAGAACAAACCAATGCTTTACAGTGACAGACGCGTTTACCAGACTTACGGTTTCTTACATATATCCACAAAAGGAGAAACACTGTGCTCCTCAGGAGAACATCAGTTTGCATGAGTCTGCTGTTAGGCAGGGCAAGGACCTAGTGAGGAAACTCCTGCTCAGATGGCAAGGACAGCCACACCACATCCAGCCGAAGCTCCATCTGGGCAAGTATCGTTTGCAGCAGCTGCTTAGAGAAGAGTATGGAAAAGGGCAGGCATTCAGTGAGACCTCCCCTGGCCACTCTTCCAGCCTCTCAGCTAACCGTGGTTCAGAGACTTTCTGCGTCAGAGCTGACATCTTTGCATTTAAGAAAATGGATGTGGTCTTAAAGGGCAAGAAGGACAATCCTCTTTTTAAGATTAGTTTCATAGTCTGAAGAGTATGAAACTTTTGAGCACTTGAAAGACTGGTAACTGAGGTTTTGATTTACCAACCATAATTTGTTTTAATACAGACATCAGTTTATAAATAGGGGGGGGTCTGTTTGTCCAGATGTATTTTAAATAACATGCTGCCATGCAAATAACCTGAATTTTCAAAAACTCTCATAGCCATAGCCAATTCAGACAGAAAAGCAAGGCATTAAAAACCTTCAGGGTTAGTCATGAAAAGCAAATATTGAAGGTTGCAGGCAGCATTAGCAAAATGAGAATGTGCTTCATACAGGCATTTATAACAGAGACCGTCATTTGCAAAGAATTTGGACAAACAAGGTTAGATTTCCGTGTGGAACTGTGGTGGAGGAAACTGAAGGGCAAGATCTAAAATTAGTCATACTTCTCTTGTTGTCTTTTGTTTAATGAAGTACCTGGAGCAATTTCTCAGCTATAGATGAGAAATGTGACTGACAGTCTCTCTGAATTCCACACTTTCTCATGTATCCAAGGAGAGCAAATTTTTTAACTGCAGTCAAAGAAAAGTGGGGAAAACCAAAATAAAGATACAGGATAATAATTAAAAAAAAACCCCAAAAAACCAAACCAACCAAACAACAGAGAAGAGCCTAGACCCTTTTTCTCCAGCACCTAGTTGTTGGTAGATGTTCTGTATGATCAAAATGAAAAACATAAATCTAGTCTTTATTATTAATACCTGAGCTGACTGCATCTTCTTATTCTTCAAAAGATCCTTGGCAGAGAAAAGTCCCAGTCTACCTCTTTGGGAATTACAGAATGAAAGTCTTACTGCATCTATAGATGTAAAGCACCAGAAAAAATATTGACAAATCTCAGGTGGATTTCTACCCAAAGTTACATAACTTCTTTTTCTATTGCTGAGGACAGAGCTTCTTTAAATCTGAAAGTTACGCGAAACCCTTAGCCAAGACATCAACACAGGAACAACAACTGATGAAGGAAACTAACGCTGCCCATTTTCTCCAAGATGGGAATACCTGCTCTGCAAACAAATGGTGCTCTGCAAGAAGAGAACTCTACTGATCCCACAAGCTGCTCCATGGACAGAAACCTGAGTCATCATTCCCGTGTTTTATGCTGGCACCAGGCTGGGAAGGTATAGGTAGGCATAGCTGATACCTATGCAAGAACACAACAGCTTACGTAAGCTATCAGAGTATATTCTTCAGTGATCAGTGTTGCTTATTAAAGGGTGCCCATCTTTTAGACAGTGTTTAAAAAGGCAGAAAAAAAAAGAAAAAAAATAGCCCACCTCATAAAGTGCTAAAACTACAGAGATCTGCATTACCTTGAAAAAGTGTGTCAAACCTTTGTTTTTCTCCTATTATCAGTATTGCCTCCAGCAGAAAGAGCTATTAAGAATTCTTGTTAGCAAGTGTGAAGTCATACCAGCTCATCCAAATTTTCCAAAGACAGTAAGACAGACGAACTCAGTTTACTATTAACATTCTTACTCCACTAGAAATCTTTATTAGATTTTTCCTCCTTTCTCTTCCAATCCATGTATTCAATGTCAAGGCATATTTCTGTTGCTTTAAAAAGCCTGCTAGACAACCTGAATCAAATCCCTCTTTGCTTCAGATACAACAAAGGGGAATAAAGAAAATCAAATAAATTATTTGCTCTCTTCACTTAATAGGAAGGACATTCTTCTTTAGGGGACAAGATGACTGGGCAGAGACTTGAGAATTCAGAGAAGGAATTTGAGGGGTTTATCAGCTGCGTAAAAGCCAGTGGGAGAAAAATGGCCTTGATGTATAGGCTGAGGTCACAGACACTTGTAGATTGACGATGGAAAAGCAAACAGGATGATTCTCTGAAAATAAAAAGTCAGAGGATGATTTCTGGGGCCTCTCTTAGTGGGAATGCTGATAAAAGCTTACAGAACTGTGGAAAGCTGAATCATCTCATAAGCCTTAATCAAAACACTCTTTGAAGAAGCTTCCTGCAGGAAGGCAGTATATACAGGATACCCTGCCAGCAGAGTGTAGTGCTTTACCCTCTTGCATGGAAAAAACTGTTAAGACCTTATGCTGTAGCAGCTCCAGGTCTTTATAAGCTGAATCACGGCTAGCAGAAGCTGAAGATGCTGGCCATGGAAACTTGGAGAGGAGTAAGAGTGGGAAGAAGCTGCTGAGTTTTGCAAGTTGAAACATTTAGAAATAGATTCAATGTAGAGAAAACTACAGAGATCTCATACAAAATGATGGGAACAAGATTGGGTCTTGGATCTGACCTCTCATCTGATATACAAACTAGTCAGCCCTCTCCCTTGACAGTAAGCAGACTTCCTCCAAAGTCAGAAATCTGAACCAGCAGATGTGGTTTATCTGAGAATCTTCCTCCTTTGCTGTAACTGGAGAACTTTATTACCAAAAGTGAAGGAATTACCCATGCCTGTCCTTCCTTCTACAACCCACCCATACACAATTAACACTTTCAAAATGCAGAGTAGCCCTTCCATTTCTTATTTCCATTAGCAGCTGCAAATTAATTATAACTAACTGTGCCCCATTTCATCCTCTTATGTGACCTAGGAGCCTTCTTTAAACAACAGACTGCATCAAGTGATTAGCTGCTTTATCACAACATTTGGAAGGGTGCATTTGGGAACTCAGTTAGACAGGGTTTTGAGGGTGTTTGTTTTTTTCTTTTTTTTTTTTTTTTTTTTTTTTTTTTTTTCCCTAGAACAACAGCTTATGTATATATTAACCAAACATAAAGTAAAAGGAAAATCTGGACTAACATATGTTAAATTTCTAAGCACAACAGAACAAAGGATCACATATTCAGTGTTCTCTGAGAATATAATTTTTCTCAAACTATATTAAAAAAAACTATAAACCCGGTGTTTTCCAACAGTCTTACAAGGATTACTTAATTTTCTGAGTTCTCAGAAGAGAGAGCCTATGGCATTGCAAAGCAAGAAATTATTTGGTGAAAAGCACGAATACCTACATTTTCTGTAAAATAGTTGAAGGAACTGTGAGCAATACAAGTAGCTTCCAGTTTACCAGCCTAAATCAATGCTTTTCCAAAACTTCAATATCAAATTAATTCCTTGAAAAAGCAGATGCAACCTCTCTCACTTCAGCTGCTGTTAGTATTTACTAGTTGTATTTTAGCAGCATTTTGCATAGCAGCACAGAGTGCTGGGATGACTAACCCAGTCCTATGAACTGCACACCAAAATCTTCTCATGGACAAGCCACAAAAACTTGAGAAAGCCAAGACAGAGCAACTCTAGGAGCAGTTCATAGGCAGGACAGTGTCATGGCTCTGTCCTTACTGCTGTCCTCACTGTCCCTTATGAGCTGTGGACACAGCTGCCAGCCAAGTCCAACGCACACTGGCAACATCAATCTCTGCTGGCTCCTATGGAGGGATTTGAAGCCTCTGAAAGAGCAGAGCCTTGATGTCACTCATGCACCTGACAGTGGCAACAGAAGTCCTTGACGTCCTTGAAGCCCTGGCACTGGCCAAAGGCAAAGCTGGGAATAGTACCCAAGCCCTGCAAGCCCAAATCCTATTAGAGCACATGGCCTCTCTTCAGCTGTAGAAAGGGTCACTTCTGTCACAGGTGACTGTAGTTAGAGAGGTTGGCTTCTTTCCCCAAAATGTGTCAGAACACAGTTACATTTTCTTTTGTTAAATGATAGTCAACTGATACATAGTTTCCCCTCAGGGTTTATTTTGAAGTTGGTATGTGAAAATACAGGTGGCTTTTTTTAATCCACTTTATCAAATTTCTCCATTCCCTATTTTTAATTCTACCATCCATGAATTTTATATTAATGGAATATTACATACAGTGCCAAAAATGTTGTGGGAAATGCACATCTCCCTCTAGCTATTTGCCCTTTTTGTTTACTTTTAATCTGACAAAAGCTGTACATAATCAGGTTACAGATATAAATTTCTGTTTTGTTATTTGCAACACCTATTGCCAATCTACAATCCCCAAAGTCAGGATTTACAAGGTTCTTAGAGCAACTTACCATTCAATAGCCACCAAAGCAAAGGAATAAAACCTGGACTTTCACTGATGTACTTCAAGCCTTTCAAGTTGATACTCACATTGTAAAGTGACATTAGCATTAGCCTAGAATTGAAAGAAAAAAGATGTGATGTCCTTTGACTTCTTTGCATGTTTTAGCATCTTTTGCTATTTATGCCAAGCATGTACTGAGGCAGAAACCTACTCTAATAATTTATATTTTGATAAAAGAGACAAGTCTCATTATATATAGGCAACTTTGTGCAAAACCTTGTTTCTACTGTTAAATCACGTATTTCAAACACATGGAAAAATATCCCACGTGAGAATAAGAAAGTCTTATCAAACTCCATGAGATTCATTACGTGAGATGTGCAAAACCAAGACTTGGCTTTACGTCACCACACAACCTATACAATAGAGCTTACGTGGTGACGAACCCCACTGGGCATACGATCATCTCAAATAAGCTGTTTGCCTTGACAAATGAAAGGGCCACATGGAAACACAGAGAGCAAGACTGTATACCGAGTACTAGACACGTCAAAGGAAGCCTCTGCTCTATCGGTTTTGCAACACTGGCCTTTCTGTACACTGACCCTCCAGTCAGCTGAAACACAGACACGTTGCTTATGCCATCCTCTTTCACATATCCTCCTGCTCCTCCTGCAAATGGGAACAGATGCAATACATAGCCAACATACAGCAAACACCAATGTAGTCCCTCTCTGCTGGCAGGGGAAGTTACTACGCCTACAGAAGCATTTGGAAGAAGGGGACGGGCCTGAAGGAGGGAAAATGAAGGTATTAGTAGTCACAGCTCAGCTTAGCATGCTCCTTCCTAAGCTAGACTCATCCCTTCTGCTATGGGTGCAAGGCAGAGGACCAGCTTGCTCTGCCTGCTGTCCAGCCCCTCAGTCGGGCGGGGCCATATGATCTGGGCCATCGAGTAAGACCCTGCTGTGAAAAAAAACGACTGCTTGTCTCTTAAAATGTCATCATGGACTTTCCTATTTACTCTGCCTTCAGGAATCCAGATTGCTTATGTTCAATGTGCAAGCGGAAATTTTTTTTTTTTTTAAAGTCAATAACACTGTAATTCAATTTGGCTGTAAACTGTGCTCTTGTCTTAGTGTAGATCAACACCAGGATAACACAGGCCAAACGGTACTCTCACCTGCACCTCTTCAAAACTGTTTCCAAATAACATTTGGGCCCGCCGAAAGCCATATATATTTTTTTTTTCCAGAAGGTGATTTCTTTTGGTCTTTTATTATGGTCATTGATGTTGAAGGAGGACAGAACCATATCCTGTCTTCCAGGTAACAGAGAAGATCTACGGCCTGGCAGCTAGAAAACATTTCCTTAATTGAGCATCGAAAAAAACCTAAGATGACATCTCCAACAAACCAAAACCAAGACTGCCCCTCGCACGTCAGTGTGTAAACAACAAAAGAAAAATACACATAGTAAGTCTATGTTCATTTCAGCCACATTTTCAAAAGCTTCCACACCCAGGGTTTCCTAATTTATCAGCTTCCTAAAATAGGAAGTTCGTTAGTCATTTTGGGGCTGCGTACATCACAGGTGATAAATTAAACCAAAGTCTCAACTTTTCTGTAGGGAGAAAACCAGGTAGGCTGTAGAAGGCTCTGCATTTTAAAAGCACTGCTCCAGCCTGTCGATCCCACTGGTTTCTCCCACAGTGGTTCACGCTGAAGTTACTGCAAACATGAAAAGCTTCAGTACAATCAGTAACTTGCAAAATCTGAAACCCATCAGGGAAAGGGGGTTTGGCTACTGGCATCCCCTCAGCCTTAGCCACGACAGAGCTGAGGTAATGTTGTAAGGTACAGGAAGCTGCACACAGAAATGGCAGCTTTGCCTCTTTATGCAGATAAAGTGCCTGGTGCTTTCAACTGTCAGACAAGTATGGTAACTTGGGGCTCAAAATGAGTCTCCCTCTCCAAAGTTATACAGAACAATTGCTAATACTCAATGCAGAGCATTTTGTTGGGATTAAATCTTCTCCTACAGTTTCCGCTGAACAAAGTTCTGCTTTCAAACATTTGATGTTGATGTTGTTATGCCATCTTCCACATTGCCAGTACAAGTTTTCTATGGTTTTGGTGGATAAAACCTTCTTTTTCAGCTAAGCAGAGTCTCAGTGGGCTTAAAGCAAATTATTTCAATTTCCCTTTAACTTCCAGTAGGAACGGGACCTGATACTCAAAAGCAGAAAGCATTCAGAAAAAAATCTCCACTGACATTAACAAGACAAACTAGTGCTCAGCCTCTTTCAGAATCAGATCACTGCTGTACTATGAACTTCAAGCCAAGAGGCCCCTGCTGTTCCTGAAAAAAGAACTATACTCTGGAGTCAGAAGTTGTCTTACAAATTCTTTCACCCTTCTAGCCATGTTCTCATGTCCTGCCTTTTATGCAGATCATCTTTACAGCTGTGCAGTAGCTGGGGGGACACGGCATTAGTGCACTTTATGATGTGCTATGATGGATGCTATTACTTTTTATGATAACACGCAAGTCAATCTTCTGGACAATGAAAAGGGAAGATGAATGAGTAGGGCTCCTATAACATTTATGGAACATGTCATCATACCCACTCACAGCTAGGTGCCGGGTTGCATACAAAACAATTACAGAGAAACAGGAATGGGCTGGAATGTTCTCCTCCATTCTGGGGCCAGCTTGGCTGCTGCTATCTCTCATGACTGCAATAAACCTGCATGTCACTGCACTGCCACCATTTCCAAACAAAAGGGAAATAATGTTATTCTGAATGGACTTCACACCTCACATCCTATTCTCAAATGAGTTCTCATGGCTTAAGCTACTACGCCACCAGCAGACTTTCAGACACTCTCCATGCATACCTTCAGAAAGCAGAAAAGAAAGTAACCCACTGCAGGCTAAACTGAGCTGTAAGAGGCATAACTTTTTATTATGTGCTGCATGACTGTGGATTTGATCACCTAGGCTCTTAAGGAAGAATATTAGATTATTAAATCTACTGCATCAGTGGTCACTGACAAGCAGCGAGGGGTGCTGTGGAACTGAAATTGCAGCTTGTAAAGCCCATACACTTCTTTTCATACAGCCTCTCTAGCTCTTACTTAGCTTCCAGAACCCAAGCCCTGACAAAGGAGCACAGCGATAATTACCTACGATTAGCCAGAATGAAAATGATCAACAAAACAGTATCTTATAATGGAAAGTGTTAACATTTCTTGACAATGTCTTTCATCCTTAATCTGTTTGACATTTGCAGTTAGAAATAAAGTGACATAAAAATATATTAGGTTTGTATTTTTATTTCACTTGTTTGCTTTGTGCAGACAAAAGGGACTGGTGGTGGTGATCCAGGGAAGTGCTGTGGTTTTGGAGTGTGAGAAGACGACATAACCCATCCCACAAGCCCATGTAGTAGCATATTATTACTAATTAAACATACTCACCACCTGAGCACTATATAGAAGCATTTCCAGGCTCTTTATACCACCTTCACCTCTAGTACTTGCACATTCTAGTAAGTATTTTTTGTGATAATTATTGCAAAAGTGCTTGTTGAAGCAAACCTGACACACATAATTACTGGATAAACAATACTTTCTGGGTTTTTTTTTTTTTAAATGTGGAGGACTTTTTAATTACGCACTTCATAGTCTTCCTATTTAGGCAAGCCAAATTTAATTAACGTCTTGTACTACTGTATCTGTCAATGCTTTCTTTAAAATCTAGAACTAAAAGCACAGCTAAAGCTCCTTCTCATCTGCTTAATACATGGGATTAGTACATAAAATGTACTAATATGTACCAAAGTACATATTTTTACTGGCTACTTTCAACGGCTACATAAGCAAAGTTGAATATTCCTAACAATTTAATTATATCTATGAAAAATTGTGTAAATGTTTATTGTCTGCCTAACAATTACAAATGTTGAACAAACCCTATATGAATGAGAAGGAAACCTAAAGTCTTTCACAGCACCGCCATTTCAGAAAGGCAAAGATACCCATGAGACTTCAGTCCCAGCACTTATGTAGATCACTTGGATGTATTTATTACATACTCATGGAGTACAATGGATATTGTAGCAGAGCTGGCATAAATGACACCTTTTCCCTGTAAATTTTTTATTTATATACCGGTACAAGTAAAACATGAGATTGCTAGAACTAGAAGAGGAAAGAGAACTCCTCTCTTTATCAGCTTACTTTGTTTGATACTGCTGTGTGTAGAATTAGACTCACAGTTTCCCCTGATTTGTCACACAGTAAAGAAAAATATTTTTGAAAATAAGAGCTAGAAAAGAATTGTAAAACCTCAAAATGAGCAAAGGACAAACATATCCTTGAAAATAATAAGGCAATTTTTTTAACTGATTAAATTTTAAGTTGATGATGTCCTTCCATGTAATACCATGGCAATGTTTTGAGAAAAAACACATTGCATTTCCAAAATAATGTACAGACATTTTCATCCATGAGGTATAGTTTTAAAAATGTGTCTGTCTGTATGTATATGTATATGAGTGTGTGTGTGTGTGTGTAAACATTATTTATGATGACTCCAGAGTCCAATTATACCTAACTTTGAAATTTCACTACAATTTATGTTAACTATCATATCCTTATCTCACAATTGTCTTTCATTTTACAGTAGGGAGAAAAGGGAGTTCTTCTGACACATCTGCTTATGAAAATGTTGATTATTTAAGAATAATAAGCAGCTAAAAAACCTTACCTGCCGAGAACAATTTAAAAAACAAGCAAACCAACCAAACCCCAAAACCCTTTTTTGCTGAACTGGGAGAGTGTAAAATCCCGCAAAAGGACAGGAAAGAGATCTAGTGTTAGTAATGGGTTTTAAGAACTGAACAGTGACAAGACATGTAGGGAGCTTGTAGACAAAAAGGAACCTGACCATGGAGATGAAAGACAAACACAGAGGAAACATTTTGCACTGAAACATTTGAGCAAATTAGGATCCCTCATTCCATAACAAGGCCATGAAGAAATCTCCTTTCTGGCATTTGCTCTAATGTCATAATACAGCAATTTTTTTATCAAATGACAAGCGCAGAGTGAGGCAAAAAAATTGTTGGTTGTGTGGAACATTAGAAAACGTCATCACTGCACTGAATTCAAGCTATTGTAACATATGCTTAACGTTTCTCACTTATCGAATACCTTGTGCAACACCTTTTTTAAGCTTCACTCAATTTGTTAGCCTAAGAGGCTGGCCCCTGTTGAATCCCTATCCACTTCATGGGATTGTTTTATGTATATTTTATCAGTATCGCTGTATGGCAGCCAAGTTTATATCACCGTGTGTAATTGTTCTGCAGAGCAGGCAGATTTTGAAATATAATTAAAAAACCACCCAAAACATCAATTCAGAAGGAAGGCCCTCAAATCCAACTACATTGTCCAATTACATTAATACAATCTGGAATTATAAAAAAAAAAATCATTTATCTGGACCCATAGACACACATTCACTTGAAATTCAGTGTGTGTGTTTAGGAACACTTTCCTCTCCCTCCTCCTCTCAAAATAAAGTCCTCATTTTTTTTTTTCTGTACAGATTTTGAAACAATACAGGTCCTCTTTTCATGTTTTTTTTTTTTTTTTTTTTTAA